>JBAMJV010001832.1:0-328606 GCA_037951105.1 Echinarachnius parma
AAGCGACATGTAACTAACATCATTTATCATGCGGAATGATTCCAAAGACATCTTGAATAAATTATACATTACCATAATTAATTAATATATATGTATTCAACAATTGTTTTAAGCACAGTATTGATATAGGTACCAAACATTGTAAATTACATCAATTCTGCAGATTTTTTTCTCGACATACCTTAAATATTTAGAACAGTTTACTAATATATAATCCACTATCAGCTCTAATCTCATATGGTAACAATATGCTAAATCATCATCGCAACTCTGTGATAACATTGGTTATTTTCTTCGAATTGTAATAAATAGATGGACGAACAAATAAATTAACACTGGTATACCACGCATTCAATCACAATGAATTAATTAATTATATATTAGGATACCGTATAGTTGTGCCAAGTTAGATAACTTTGGCAGTATGTTGATATTACATGAATGGGCGTTACTTATAGAATGACTAGTTAAAGGTAATTTTCGCACATTAAAAGTACAATTCCATACATTTGATAAATTCGCTTATAAAGCTTACTGTATAAATATTTAAATAACAAGAAGGTATAACTTTCACTAATAAATATGTGCCCCTGATGAGAAGTAGTGCTAATAATGAATCAAAATACACCCTGTGAATATCTGCATCCGGGTTATTTATGCTCAATAGACTCGGTTTTTTTATTTAATTTATTCTCATGCCCATACTTCACGACCTTTGACAAAACGCTTTAATTAAAGACTGCTGGGTGTTACTAACCATCTTTTGTGGTGAAAAGTGGACGCCAGTACATACTTTGGAAACATTTGGCTTAATAAATGGTTGATTCCCATCCTCGTGCATTAAATATAATATTGAACTCATCTTAAGTATTACATTGTGATTTGATTGTCAATATGACGATATTGCTTATAAAGCATACTAATTGTATTTATATGACTATGAGACACTGGATTCTACAATAATCTATTGTAAATATTACAATAATAACATGGCAATTATTACATTATTACATCATTAAGAATATTTTGTGCATTCAATATGAATGAAGATCATTTTAGAAATATCACGCAAATAATATATTAAATAGACTGCGTCGTCATCATCCCAGAGGGCGTTTTAAAAGAGCTGACAGGGAGGTGCCATAATGGTTATACGCACGCGGCGCGCTCTGTAGTTATACCATACGGTATAGAGTTGCGCGAGTGTCACGCTCACGCACGATTCCGCCTGGGTCTGAAAACATGGCGCGCCCAAACTGTACACATTTCGGAATCTGTCGACCGAGTAATTTTAAATAACATCCATATATTGTAACATTCACGTTGCTTTGAAGCAAGAAGCAAAAAGCAAAATGCGACGATATGAAATATAAATTTACATACACACCATTATAATAATCATTTGCTAGCAATCAACTCTCTCTGTCTATAGTTTTATGAAAAGATTATATTACACAGTATGATCGAAAAATGATACAAAAGTTGTTTTACTCTAATTTTATGCGCATATAAATATGACTTGCTTTGTGCAGTTTTGTTTTCAAAATATCTAACAACATGTTGATATTATATACATGGAATTGATAAGTTACAGATTCCATGGTTTCATGATTCTTCTCATTAAAATAATTGGCATGCCTGTGTATTATATACGGTCGCATATAATATATTGGTCCTATATGCTGCGGCCTTTAAACCTCCCCATACACCATGCGTGAATAATTTGCTTTAACTTGATAATGACCAGAACGTAGCAATGTTCAAATGTCCAATGAAATGATAAGCAAGTTCATCTTAATCAAGGTGAGATTCGGTGCATTCTTACGGCTTCATGTTATACAGTCACTGGATATGTCTTATATTCCAACGACTATTATGACTACTGGATTCGAATGGTTTGAAATGAACTTTGATGTTGTATGACATTTGTATCGGAAATCAGATATCCCGTTGTGGCGGAAATTCTAAACTAAAATAATAATACATAAATAGTTTTTAATTTCAAGAAAGTTCTTGATAAAACTGCATGTTGGCGAAAACTACCTGATAACGATAAATAATTAATTGGATTGCAATATCAATATGAAAATGCGACGGACTGTTAACACTATAGTATATTGGGCTAAAAAACATCAGTGATGTTTAAATGTAGGTCCAGTTAAAATACACAGGATAAATAATACATGACCTGGTAATTAAAAACACGAAGTTCAATAAATTATACAAGTATCACCCCTCCTCCCCCCCCCCCCCCCCAAAAAAAAAAAAAATCCATCAATCAATCAACCAATCACAAATGAAGAAATAGAAAAAAAGATAATCTTTGTTTTTGTCGTCGTCATCATCATCATCATCAAAGTCATCGTCACCATTTCCCTCGTCGTAGTCGTCGTCGTCGTCGTCGTCACCATCCTTAAACGCAGGCGTTGCGCGTGCAGTCTATCCTCTCGTTCGTCTCAACGTAATCAGCTTTCAGTTTCTCGGCCAAACGCTCCATGCAAACGATCTTTTCCACCCAGAAGCGCCAGAACGCGCCTTCGCGATCGAGGTTCTGCAAGAAATAACGGATAAACGATGTCTAAAATGTCGGTTAATATGACAAGGATAATACAAAGTCATCGAAATTGAAATAACAACAAAATATCGTAGAAAGACGGACCGCGCGCGCTACATTTAAAGTAGGCACCATTATCATTAGTATTATTGCTGTTATTATATTATTATTATTATTAATATTATTATTATTATTATTACTATTATTATTATTATGATTGTGATTATGATTATGATTATGATTATGATTATGATTATTATCATTATTAGTAATAGTAGTATTATTATTATCATTAATATTATTATTATTATTATTATTATTATTGTAATGTTTGTTATCTTACCTCTTGATTTTCGTAGTGTTTGGTGAGCGTTATACCATGTAGTATCGCACAGTTGTTCTTAATCGAGAGGAGCTGATAAGGTGAATAAGAAAAATAAGACATTATCTAAACAAAATTCTGTAACATGGTCACAATACTACAAATACTATTGGAGTTATAAGCAGTTTCAAAAATTTAAAGGGCTATCATTTTCATCTGTTTAGACTGACCAGTGTAGGCTGCCATTTTCCCGACGGTAACGCATGAAACGTCATCTAACTAACAAAAGCGAGTTTCGTAACCACTGACTTTAGCAGCATACTCAACAACAACAACGTAAGGGGCCTTGCAAAGTTAAACAAATTCCAATCTAAATAAGATTTGGAAGTGGGTGGGTGGGTCGAGGGCCATTTTGGATAAAAACAAAATTAAAAAATTGGAAACCTCCCCCCCCCCCCCCCCCCCCCCCCCCAAAAAAAAAAAAAAAATTAGTGTCAAAAACTGCACTTTACTCTTCTCAAATCATATAATGACTTTTTAAAAGTCATGAGTTTCTGTCCATGTCGGAGATGGATTTCCAAAACAAACAAAAAAATGGATAGGGGGGTGGGTGGGGTGAGCTATATCTAAATGTTATTTGGATGTTTGGAATGTTTTCTAATGTTTCTAACTTTGCAAGGCCCCTAACCAGCTTTTAATAGCTTATGTTAGACAGTGTCTTCCTAATGGGACAGCCACACATAAAGGAGTGGTCACATAGGACACGACTATACCCACGAATGCCGTACGCATGCGGTACGAACTAGTACGATCGTAAAAATCGTAGCGGTTCGCCATGTATCGACCCTACCTACGCATGCTCTACGCGAATGCCACAAGAATGCAGTGAGACAGCAGTAAGAACGCGATACGCTTCCGTCAAGAATGGAGAAGAACCAGTACGATGTCTTACGCACTCAGTATGATTGCAGTAAAAATGGTGGACATACCTACGGCATTCTTACTGCAATCGTACTGAGTGTGTAAGACATCGTACTGGTACATCGTACATAGATTCGTACCAATGCGTACTGCATTCGGGGGTCTAGTCGTGTCCTGTGTGACCAGGCGATAAATGAGAATTAGGCCGAGTTTATTGTGAAAATTGCATTCAATTGGGACGTTTGAGATTTTGTGTAAAAACCGGGCATAAACCTACAACGGCAGTTGGTGTCATACACTTCTATGGCAAAAACCCTCACACTCTCGAAATCCACTATTTAATAGTGTACATGAGGTACGGTACCCGTGAACGTACAGTACACTACGTGTTAGCTCTATACATTATAATGTTGCGCGCTGTTTCCTAGCGATGCGTGGCTGCTTCGAATATGATATAGAGCGCATTGAGACAGATGCGTTCTATGGAAAATTATGTGCTACAAATCGTTGATGGGCCAGAGAGAGAGACACAGAGATATACAGGGTGCCCCCCCCAAAAAAAAAAAAAAAAAAAAAAAAAACGGAACGGGGCACTTCCCAAAATATAGTAACAAAATGATTATGTCCATCGGATAGGGTGTCATTTCCAATGAAAACGATACCAAGAACAGTCACTTTGGTCGTGTAGTTTTTGTTTTAGGGCGCTGTTACTGTTAGTGACACCATGGCAGGTTCCCATTTGTGTTAATTTTGTTAATGACCAAGTCAGTGTCTGATAAATCGCACTTACTGCCCGTCATAGCATCGAACAACGAGCAATACGCGCGCCATTGTTAGTGTGCATTCAACTGTGTGCCGAGAGAATGGGCATAGAGCTGTATATTTCCTATAAGCTCTATGATAGATACTTACCTCACATCGTAATTTGCTTGCCGTTTCATGGACGCTATTAGTGACATCAATGTAAGATGAAATCACTTGGTTATCCGTAAAGGACCTGGTGAAGTTCTCGAGAAGATTATCCGTTTCTGACACCAAGTATTGCATCGTCTGTTGAATAGAAGAAGAAGCCACGATAAATGGATAACATCATTGATGAATGAATGAATGAATGAAAGAAAGAATGAATGAATGAATGAATGCATGAATGCGTGAATGAGTGAATGAATGAATGAATGAATGAATGAATGAATGAATGAATGAATGAATGAATGAATGAATGAATGAATGAATGAATGAATGAATGAATGAATGAATGAATGAATGAATGAATGAATGAATGAATGAATGAATGAATGAATGAATGAATGAATGAATGAATGACTTAAAATTTAATTCATTGTAACTTATAATCGATAGTATTGCTTTCTGCATGAACGGGGCCCTAGACTAGCCAGCCCTGGCTCTCTGTATACTTTACTAGTGGCAAAGCGCCACTCTGCGTGCGCGGAGCACTTTAGCAAAAAATCACCTAACTATAGGTACAAACAATGGTGCAATGTTACTCCTTTGCCGAGTCTGCACCTTTCGCCGTTACTTTGCACCTTATTTCAACCTTTTTGTTCTTAGTGTGTATTTATTCTCTTTGTTTGATTCTCGCTTGGTAGCTTATCAAGCAAATGACCAATCAGAGGGGCTGTAACGAATATACGCTTGAAGGAGAACTATTTTCATATTACGTTATTTCCAATTTCTCTGTTTTTCCAATCCCTGCATGCATAATGAGCTATTATTTCACAAAAGAAGTCATACAGCAGTGATGTAAATCAACAATTTTGCATTTAAACACAAATATGTTTGTTTTCTCTCTGTGAGTGAAGTGTTTGTCTTGGACCCTGTAATAGGTTGATAGCCTTACTGTGGCCGTAGTTTGATTTACAGACCCATTCAATTAATTTCAATATTATATGAAAATACAATTTACACATATTCATTTAAAACCATAAGATTATACACTCGTAATAGTGTGAGATACATTTGATGATTGACATAGAGTTTACGAATCGTTTATTAATAGAGGAGTACATAAAAACATGCGTGCAGTAGGACCATGGTATAGGAACAAGTCTAAGAAAGGTGCGACTTTGCACTTAAGCAAAAATGCACCTTTATAGGTGCATACTATATGGTGCAACTTTAATCCTATGCCGAGTCTGCACCTTTTCCCGTTACTTTGCACCATTTATCAACCTTTTTTTCTTACTGTGTAGTCGTTCATCAGTCGTTTCAGACTTTCAGACGGCTCCGCCTTGTAAAAGACTACAGCGGTCATAGAAAATGAAGAGAAAAAACAAACACTTACTGGTATAGCCGGACAAGAGCTGACACTGGGCGTAGAAGGCGGAAAGCGCCTCTCTGCACGAGCATTAGATCGCTGAAAATGACGGAGAAAAAAGGGGGCTGATCATATTTGAGCTATTTCTAATCACCACTGTATATAGTGCATTCGTAAAATGGTACAAACAAAATTTAGTATGCATATAGTTATAAATAATATATATATATATATTATATATATCTTTATTTAGTATTTGAACAAACAAACTATGAAAAATAAGTGTATATTCCAAATAATGAAAAAGTACAATAATACAAAATAGATATAACGACAAGAAAAACAAGTTGGCATGATCACTTGCATCATATACCAACATATTAATGAATTAAATTACACTGATCTGCTGCAGCAGTGGCTGCAGCAAGGCCTGCCCCCCACGCTCCCCCAACCCTTACGGCCTTACCCTATCCCCAAATAAACAAAATCGAATGTGGTATAATGGTTTCAAAATAGTAATATACATTTTCAGTTTCAGTTTCCATGCGTTTCAACGATATAATGTTTTTATACCCAAAATGTATTTATTTTTTTAAGACCCTAAAGTGGAAGGGATGGTCTCATCAATCCCCGTCCCACGAACTGTTGCTCATTTGTTTGTTTGTTTGTTTTTATTTCCGAAATTCAAATATATACATACAAGTTTTAAAAATACATATAAATTACATTTCAAAATAATGTATACAGTAATAAAGTAATGCAGTATACAGTAAGTAAATTATACAAAGTACAGAAAAACGGTTGGAAAGCCCATTTCAGGACCATTTTCAAAATGGTCCTGTTCTTCCATGGGTCGCATACCCCTATTCTCTTATTCAACCGTTTCATTCAGCTTTTGTGCAAACGATATCGTAGAATAATTTGTGATTATAAAAAAGTGATTATATAAATAGCCTCGTTTATTCTTAATATAAAACAAAATGGGTTTATGTAAAATATACCCCAAACCAAATTTTGACAACATTTATACAAATCGTATAAAATATAAAATTAAAATAGTATGTAAAATTACATACCATGTGGAAGCGGAGAAGTTCCAATTCGTCGACTATCGTCTGTGAGAGGAAGCATGTCGAGAGCTGCGTGCTGTGCCCAGCCCCTGTCAGCTCCGTGCAGTTCGGCTGCAGCTGATGCGGCGCTTCGTCTCCGGTGGGCACGGGGTTACCACTCGATACTGCGAGCAGCGATGAGAAGAATACCGCCACCAACGTTACAGTCATGTCAGTGAGCTTGACAACTTTACTCTGTGACGCTAGGCAGTTGCAGCTGCGGCAGTTGCAGCTGCTTAGCAATGACATCACGAATTGCATCGTCGAATTGTTATGTCTGAATAATTTACGATAATTATGCAAGAGCTGGAGAAAAAACAGAAGGAGAGACAAATCATAAATATGAAACTATCGTGAATTTTATTTTCTGTTCTGCTTTACTTCAAAATTTGGAAAGGAAATCGGAGATTTAGTTCTTTGAGATCCTATAGGCCTACAATTTCATTTATAAATGGCTTTAAAGGGATCTGGTATCTTTGCCCAAATCCAAACAAACTTACTTAGAACTTTAATGTTTCTTTCATACCTTTTTATATTTGTATTACCAATAGAATCATGGAACAAATTTTGTTTTTTTCAAATGTCCCTTTCGTTAAAAAGATGTTTACGATTAAATTGTTCAGATTTTTAATTATCCACTGGAAAGTTATAACTGTGTAGAAAGTCAGTGCAACGAGTTAGCGTATAGCACAATTGTATTAATATTCATCACTTTGTACACATGTGAACAAAGTTACTAATCCCTTTAACATTCACTTCACTGTTTATTCAGTTATCATCCATTCATATTCAGAACAAAACTATCGTAATCTTTCCAACCCAGATTATGCATTCATATAACATATTATAGACTATTAAAAAGATCAGACTAAACAAAATAATAATAGTAAATACGCTAACTTTCTATATTGGATCTGTCCAAAATAGTGAATGGTTTATATAAAATCACACAGTGGTGAAGACGCACTAATGATGCTGCAACGTAGTTAAGCACCATGAGAGTTTGTAGAATGTGCTCATTAATGTGAGCTCTTGAGTTCGGAGCCAAATTATGCCCTTTTTGTCCTTTGCAATTCAGCAATACATTTGAAATGCTCTCTAATCAGATGTGTAAATTGGTGGTAGGTATGAAAAGAGGCTGTTTGAAAAGCATGTGTACACTTGTAAGATGTGGCTTGGCTAGAATATTCCTCGGGGAGTTGAAATGTGCACTTCAATATTTTAGCTATCTTCTGCTTCAGTAAGAATATAATCCAGGCCATACTTGTTGAACTATTCTCAATCAAAAGTTCCAAGAGGAGTTGTATTTTCCTCGTGTAGTAGTAGTATAGTATAGTTACCTTTCAGAGTTCACCCAGATACTCGTGATTCTCCAATGTGGAACCCTCACAATGCCGATGAAACACGACGTAAATACACGTAATAGCAACCCTGGCAAGTAAAAGGTTTAAAGTTAAAGTGCTGAGAAACTTCAACCAAATTTCCACGTCTCGTCGGTGCGCTGGTGATGTGATTTCACAGTAGGTAGCTGTTCGGTGTCTTTTGGGTGGAACGAAGGCAACTCAGATCAGATTTGGTTGATGGACTATAAGCGTTTGAAGAAAAGTGAGATGAATGGTGGCTAGCCGCATCTATTTAAATAAGTAGCAGGGGAGCGGGTATTTTTAGGATCTATTTCATTCATGGTGATCCCTATAACAAGTTTTGTTCCCGGATTAGAGACTGGGTCACCCAGATCCGGGGGGAAAAGCCCCTTCCCGACGCTATGATAGATGGCTGCTACGTGTACCCGTCGTAGACACCAACCGACGGAGTCGAAACGTAGACTATTTTTTAATCAAACATATATATACAGCGGTGTGGGTGGGGGTTTTGTTTTCTAATAATATTGAACTGTAGTAAATATATCAATGTCAAACTAAATGAAACAGAACTACTGTTTTACTTCCGGAAAAACGAAAATTGTTTATGACGTATGTGAGCCATTGGCATCTAGGCACTTACTGCGTTACTACGAACGCCCGGGATGTCGCAATAATGAAAGCGTTCACCTTCCTCATTCCAAGACAGCAGTTGGACGCCGAGTGTTTGATTGACGTAATTAGGATCACTTGAATACTACTACTACTACTACTATTACTACTACTACTACTCATAAGCGGGCATCTTGAAAATGGCGATTTTCGGGCCAAAAAAGAACCTCAAATTCGGGCAATAAATGTCATATTCGGGCAGGCCCGTCAACAAGACGAATTTTTGCCCGAGACCACTGGTTTAGATGGTCGAGACGGATAAAAAAAAAAAAGGATCCGAGACCGATAAAAAGTGGACTTTTCTGAATTGGGGGGGGGGGGGGGGGGGGGGTTGCGTACGCACCGCCCTGGCTACGGTCCTGCTAATGTCATATTCCGGCAAACTTGTGTCATATTCATGCAAAATCGTAAAGGCAAACCCGTCTCATATTCGGCAAAATCGTGTAATTTTCGACATAAACCATACAAAACTTGTAAAAAATGATTCGGACAATATACCTCAGCCCCCCTGAGAAAAGATAATTATGTGTCCCTATACGCAAATGGCATATGCGTAGGAGGGGGGGGGGGGGGGGGGGGCTGGGGCTGCAGTTTTGAAAATGGCCATATTCGGGCAAAAAGCACCGAATATTCGGGCAAAAAGCATGTCATATTCAAGCAAAATCATATCGTATTCGGATAAACTCATATTATATTCAGGCAAAAGCATGTCATATTTGGGCAAAATCATACTGTATTCGGGCGAACTTATATCATATTCGGGCAAAAGCATGTACTTTTCGGGCAAAATAATATGTTTGGGGAAGTTTTATTGTGATTACCTCATCTTCTTTTTTAAGACCTACGCCCCCTGAAGAAGAAAAAAAGTGCTCATACGCCCATGAATGAAGCCGCCATCAATATTATTTGACCAATTACTCTTAAACATATTAAGAGAAATGGAATATGTTTCAATATGTCACGTATAGGCAACGTTAGAAAGCAATCATACGTATAAATTATATAATTTGAAAGAAACTATGTGAACGGATGAAAACGCTTTCTCTCTCGTTCTCCCTCATTCCACCCCAAGGTCGGGTAACCATGGTAACCCATTACACTTGTTCATTCAATCGATCTGTACGTGGTCCCATGCACACGTGCCCGAACTAACACCTTTATGATGTCATGATGATATTGATAGAGGAAAGGTGCATTCGTATGTTTTCATTATTGCGACATACCAGATAGAGATTCGACTACAATGCAATATAATGTATTCTTAAATCCAAATGTTTCACTTTATATACCGTATAGTAATTTTATTTTATTTACTCGTTTCCACCGGGAATAATTCAAACTTCCGTTCCGTAACATATACGTCAGCATTTACAAGAACAACATAAAATCATTTAGTTCGTTCCATGTCATTATAGATAAGGCATACTATTTCACGCTTAAAGGGATCTAGTAACTTTGTTGACATGACTATGTAAAAAGTGATGAATGATTGATAAAATGGTATTTTTTTGGTGATCTGATATCTCCACTAGGTAATGTGTGATCATTTCATGTTAAATGTATATTATACGGCCGAGTTATGAGCGAAATGCAAATTGATATATGGCTAACACATCGCACTAACTATGTACACAGTTATAACTTTCCAGTGGATAATTAAAAATCCGAACACTTCAATCGTAACTATCTTTTAACGAAACAGAAATTCGGAAAACCGAAACCTGTTCCATGCTATTATTGGTAATACAAATGCAACAAGGTATGAGAGAAACACTATAATGTTCTAAGCAAGTTTTGTGGATTTGGACAATGTTACTAGATCCCTTTAAAATATCGACAAGCCTTCAAAATGATGTCAGTCATACATTGTGTTTCAATCATGGTTATGTTCATGTTAAATATGGTTAAAGTCAATTATGGGAGGAGCTTTACAACAAGATGACTCTGCTATGTCTTATTCGAATATAGGCCAATATTTATTTTGAGATATATTTATGTATTTATGATGACATGTATTTATATTTATACCGGATAACATAGTCGGCATACAAATAACCACAATTATGTTGTATATATATGGAAGCGGATTTTGTGTATAATATATAATAAACGACCAGCAGATTCCAGAATTGTCTTAGTTTTTCAATAATTTTTTTTGGTTTAATTCATACAAAACAAAGTAATTAAAATAATACAACACAAAACAATTACAGTTATGACTATACATAATTATATAATATATATATACACATATAGTGATTGCATAATTGCAATACTGACAGGCCAATAAAGGTTTCAGTCCTAAAATAAAACAGGGCCTAATTATGATGGACAAATAATACTTATGGAATTCTGAAAGACATGTTATAGTATTTTCATAATAATTATAATAAAAACAATAAAACCAATAAAAACAATAAAACCAATAAAAACAATAAAACCAATGAGTTAAAAGCTGAAACAAAATTTGTTTCGAAACAATCGTATATTAATCCGGGCGGGAAAAGTATCCCCTGAGAAAACTTTTTAAAAACATGTATTTATTCAAATATTTAGGATTTAGGTGTCTACTATGAAAAGTAATGTACCGTATTGGCAAACAGGAGCTCGCTTCTAGAAAGCTAAACCGTTATCAAAGGGAGTCCCCATGGAGAAAATTTCATTCTTTGAAACCAATCAAAAACACATTTAGAATTAATTACCTGTCCGTACATTGTACTTAACTGTCATAATTATTATCAAAATAACTTTCGCTTTCATTCACCAGTGGACGTTAATAGTCTATTAGTGGTATGGTGTGGTGTCAGAACTATTAATACATAACGGAGTTTACTTTGAAGATTATTGTTTACGTTACATTTATAGAAAGGTAATCAAGGATCTATTTATCACGATAGTATTCAAACAATTAGCACTGCCCCGCCCCAAACATCCAAAGTTGCCGAAATTAATTCATAGCGTGATAACAAATTATAAAGGTACTGTATGTTTGTATTTCACTACATAACGGAATTCACTTTAAGATTATGATGTATTTATATTTATAGAAAGGTTATCATGGATTCTTATGATAATTATAGTTTTAATCAATATATTTATTTATAGTTTTATTTTTGTCAAATATTTTAGCGTCATAACAGCATAAATCAAAATCTCCTCCGAAATATAATTATCACGTTAGAATTATTTGGCAGGATTAAAAACAATCATGCCAATGATAGATACGTTACAACCATTCCCATAAACATCATCATCATCACCATCATCATTATCATCATCATCATCATCATCATCATCATCATCATCATCATCATCATCATTATCACCATCACCATCACCATCATCATTATCATCATCGTCATCATTATCATCATCATATTCAACATCACCATCATCATCAACATCGTAATCATTGTCATCATTTTCATCATCATCATCATCATCATCATCATCATCATCATCATCATCATCATCATCATCATTATCATCATCATCATCATTATCAAAATAATCATCATCATCATCAATATCATCAACATCATCATCATCATCACCATCACCACCACCATCATTATTATCATCGTCTCTATTGTCAACGTCATCATCATCATAATTATCATCATCATCATCATCAACATAATCATCATGATCATGATGATGATGATGATTATCATCATCATCATCATCATCATCATCATCATCATCACCATCACGATCATCATCATCATTATCCTTGTCACCGTCATCATCATCACCATCATCATTATACTCGTCATTATCATCATCAGCAGCAGCAGCAGCAGCAGCAGCAGCAGCAGCAGCAGCAGCAGCAGCAGCAGCAGCAGCAGCAACAGCAGCATCACCACCACCACCAGCAGCATCATCGGCATCATCATCATCATCATCATCATCATCATCATCATCATCATCATCATCATAATCACAAATGGTTCTCCATTGTGATTTGGTTCTTGATTGGTTGTTAATTGTAATTGCGGATGTACGTGTATTTGCAATTATAAATACATTTTTGTTTCAGATATTATGATAATTCATATAAATGAAGTACAGAAATAAAACAATTCTAGTAATGCAATAAAATCCATTCGAGATTCGATAAATGTCTTTAATGTTCATCAATTTATCATCACTTCATCGTATACATTTCACAAACTTGTCTATAACAATAATTTGGCCAGTGAGGTTGATTAAATAGATAATGGTATAATGAGACACATCTTTATAACATGATTTTAAAACATTTCAAGGAATATTTCAGTATAGAAGGGCGCTTTACAAAATATCAATGAAATACAACATTTGACACAATAATTTAACAAATGCATCCAAATAGCAATTATGGTAAGGTATAGCCATGGTTTTCATATTTCATTTTACATTACTATGCTTGACTCACATTATTGAGTTTATTTGTAAAAGAAAACCAAGAGGATTGTTTCAAATTATTGTACATCTTTAAAAATACCAAATAACTGTTGATAATATTACATCCCTTCACTCACTAAAAGCCGAATCAAAATGCATTTTGTAATTAAATATACAAACACAATAAAAACAAATACAAAAAGAGCGACAAAATAAAGCATTAATACAAAACATTAAGGAAAGGAAATTAAAAACTGTCCAGTTCTGTCTCTATATTACTCCTTCACTTAAAACCTTTCGACTTATATACTTATGTTATGTTATATTAGTATTTGCATATTAGCTTGCTTTACTTGTTCACTAGCTTGCTGGAAGAAAAAAAAGTCGCAACCGCATGTGGAGCAACCAAAGAAGCTTGGGACTTTGTTAGTTAAAGTTAAAGTCTTTCCCGTACCAATGTTGGCACATAAGGCGGCGCCTATCTCCGTTTCAATAGCCCTATGCCACACGTCTACTAAATTTAGCGAAAGTTACAGAAGGGGGCTAGTCCTCTGGTAACTCGTGTGATTTTGTACTTTGTACGTGACTTGTATTCATTTTAACTTAGAGCATT
This sequence comes from Echinarachnius parma, assembly GCA_037951105.1. Lineage (NCBI taxonomy): Eukaryota > Metazoa > Echinodermata > Echinoidea > Clypeasteroida > Echinarachniidae > Echinarachnius > Echinarachnius parma. The sequence continues at coordinate 14,214 of JBAMJV010001832.1, forward strand.
ACACAAACAGTGTTAATAGGCCTATACAACAACGGAGAACAACAAAATAGGGGTATTATATTACAATGCTGAGCTTGTTTATCTTTGGGGTTGATTTCTTGGTTTATTTATTTTATTTTCTGATAAAAAACGGAAAATCAAATATATTCATGATACAATTTTAACAAACGGCTGGATGGCCCATTATCAGGAAAGACAAAATTGCATTTTTGCTTTTTTTTTAAATATGATTTTATTCTAATTCACTACATGCAGATGGCCTTCCATCTGACCATGATTTAAAGTTAAAATGTAGGTTAAACTTTGTGAGACACCCCCTTAGCCTGTTCTCCCATGGGGATCTAGACCCAATCTGTGGAGTAGACCGGGCTCGGGTCTCGGGTCACGTGGTTGAGGTCCAGGACGGCCCCGCCGACGCAGATCTGGTGCTGGTCCTCCCGGCATTCCGCGCTCGGCTCCATCATGTGACGCACGTGTAGAATCTCGGCGTCGTCTGTTAGGCTTTCCGTCATCTGCCGCCAGTAGTACCAGAACGCCACCCCGCTGGAGCCGGGTGGAGGCGCACTCGACTAAGATTCGAGATACGGATTAGGATTAGCATTAGCATTAAGGTCAGGTTTAACGTTTAAGGTTTGGGGGTCAAGTTTGGAGCTTGGGAAATGGAAGTTGCACGCATCATGGAGTGGACCGAATTGGTTAACCCCAAGCGATCATATAGACCAGTATTTATGAATAGGCCTGATATGGGATATTAGCACTCGACACATACATTCAAGTTGATTTCAAACGTACATTAGGATTCCGCTCTGAAAACAACTTTGGTTATAGGACCATTTGGGTTCTAGCCATTGCCTACCAAACCCATTTTTGTTTTGTTTTGTTTAACCTAATTTTAATTTTTGGGGCTACTCTGCCTGCCTGTCGACAATAACGAAGGACCGTACATACTATACATAAAACTATATGACAACTCATTGCAGAGGCTCTTTAATTTATATTTTCCAGGGGCTATTTTTGGTATTTAGGGGACTGACTGACCCAGCTTGTGTTTGCTTGTGTCTGCTATATGCCTAATATACCATGTGTATATACGAATCGATCTTTCTGCAGTATCCTCGTCAGATGCAAAATAAATTAAATAATTTGAAAATTCTAAAAAAAAAAGATGCTTATGACGTCATAAATGATATCACACTTCACCACTCTATCCGCGACCGCGTCTGATGAACACTACGTTCAACTCTAGAAACATGTTTATTAATTATGTGATTTGTTTTTATTTAAGTATGTTATAAATTTATATGATTGTCTTATGTTTGTATTGGTATATAACGTGTAAACAAAAGCTGTATCTAATGAATGGTGTTTCTGTATACATGTTCATTACTTTTTTTTGCAGTCTTTCTACTATAGTATTTCAATGTATTATTTGTATGATTTATACATGTAATACATGTATATACTTCGTTTTTTAAAGATTAAAATTAATCAAATGAACTTGAACTTGAACTTGTCGGCGCACTATTTTGTTATTAATTAATGCCCGGCGCAGACAGAGCCGACTCGACTGGTTGTCATTCCGATCGGCTCAGTTTTCAGTGCCTCGCGACACACATTTTGCCAGTCGAGAGACAGTCGGATGCCAGTTGGGGCCGATTCAACACGATAAATCTGCTCCCACCGACCGGGCCCAACTCTAGCCTGATTGAAACCAGTCGGATCGGGTCGAGTCGGCTCTGTCTGCGCCGGGCTTAAGGGGTTAAATCAATCGGAGCCCCCACCCCATCGTGTACTTATAATCACTGGTGATATAACTCCTTTCTGCTGTACTCACCACTGGTATGTTTAGTGGAAGATTCGCCAAGAGAACACACCGCGATACCATCGTCGTCAGCTTGAGGGGGAAACAATTTTGAGAAAAAGTTATTACCAAATTTGAAGCAAAATGTCAAAACAATGCATTAACACAACATAAAGTCATTCCTTACAGACAGGAAGATTTCGATGCACATCCGCACAGTCATCTTATTCAGCCTAACTAATATATACTATTATTTGTTCACATCGTCAGAGATATTCTGTCACAATATCATTATTATCATCATCATTACCATCATCGCCATCATGATCATTATCGGCATCACCATCATCATCGTTGTCGTTTTCATAATCACCATCGTAATCATCACCATCATCATCATCATCATCATCATCATCATCATCATCATCATCATCATCATCATCATCATCTTCATCATCACCATCATCGTCTTCATCATCAACATCATCATTATCATCATTCATCTCACTGTTGAATCTTTGTCTAACATTTTCAGTATAATATCGTAGGCTTAGCAGCTCAAATTGTTTCAAAATCAAATGTTGTCACCAAAAATGCCATAATAACCCCCCCCCCCCCCCCCGAAAATAATAAACACCACCAAGAACAAATAAATATAGAAATCCACAAACAAAACAAAACAAAGCACATCACTGCCAGAGAGAACTAACCAAAATTATTTGATGTTATAAGATATGGACCTACACAGTAATAATGACGGAACATCAGTACGTAATTCTTAATTCTTAGTTCTACCCAAAATGTACTACCCTTTTTAGCTGAGAAAATATATGTATGGCTTGTGACCAGCAGCCTATAATTTTATGATGATTACATTGATCAATTGTGTGTGTGTGTGTGGGGGGGGGGGGGGGGGGTGTCAAATTCAACGGAGTAAAATTTATACCGCTTCTCTAAGGTCCCGGCTCGTCTGATTGGCTCGAGGTACGAGTGACGTCATCATGCCCCCATTGCAGTCCAGACCCCACGTGTTATCGTCACAGCGCGATAGTTCGTCTACGAACTTATCGAGGTATTGTAGGCTCTCACACAGTCGCAATACATGCCCAACGCTGTTCAATCCGGGCGATTGTACCTGTTCGTCAATTTAAGCAAAAATTGTGTAAAATTCCCGGTGACTTGCCTATTCTGATTTCAAGCACTTCTTTGCTGTAAGAAAACTGCCACAACATGTAGAACACGATGGTCGAACAGTTATTAAATAATACAGTAGTATTGATAATATACAGTTGAGTAATCATACTGAGGGAGTAATGAGCAAAAACGTTCAGGGCGCTGGCAGGTTAGTGGCGTGTGGTAGTGGGAGTCTCAATCAAATAAGTAATGCCTAGGTCACAAATAGTCCGGGCGCCGTACGATTTTTTTTTTAATCTACGGCGGATTTTCTACGATTTGGTGGAGTTGGGATATCGTACGATGTCTGCAATATCTTTGTGTAGCGGTCACATATTTGCCGGGGACCGTACTTATAATATGAGCAATCATACGGACGCCTTACGGGACCCGAACGGGCATCGCAAGATACTCTTACGATATCGTGCGATTTGAGTGGCCCCAAATTCATTCGCAAAATCGTACGATATTCGGAAAAATGCTGCGGTGTCCGTGCTCGGCCCGTGCAGTGCCCTTGCGGTGCCCGTGCGATTCTCTCTCGACGTGTCTACGGGCTTACGGCAAGTAACAAAATCGTACGATGCATTTTTTTTTTGCTCCGCGTTAAACAATTTGTTGACATCGTACGGCGAGGAAAAATGCAAAGGCGACCGCACGATAGCCACGGCACCCTTGCGGGCGCCGCAAGATTCCCGCAAGATTTCACCTAAAAGTGGCATCGTACGGGCGCCGTATCCCAAATCGGGGCATTTGTGACTTAAGCATAACTTGGCAAAGAAAACAGACCTACGAGCAATAAATAACATCATCTAGTAACATTGTCCAAATCCACAAACCTTACTTAGAACTCTAGTGGTTATCTGATGCCTTGTTGTATTCGTATATTACCAACAGAAGCATGGAACATGTTTCGGTTTTTCGAATTTCCCTTTTTTACCTTTCGTTAAAAAGATATTTACGATTGAAGTGTTCAGATTTGTTATTATCCACTGAAAAGTTATAACATTACTGTGTACAAAGTCAGTGCAATGAGTTAGCGAATATCACTTTGCATTTTCGCTCATTAGCCTTCTTGGTAATATATCAGATCACAATACACATTTCATCAACCATTCGTCACTTTTTGCACAACAGAGTAACTAGATCCCTGCGGAGATCCCTTCATAATCCTTGTTTTAGATTCACAGTATAATGCACGACCAGGTAAAAGCGTATACATGCATAAATAAACACAAAAATAGAATAGAAATAAACAATATACATAAATAAATATGTGTAATAATACTTTGAAGGCAGTATTTGGCTAAATAAATATTACGGCGGCCTTGTAAAATTTCAACATCGACATTATAGTATTGGTATATATAGTGAAACACTTCATAATCATGCATGACGATATATACTTGGAAAATGGAAAGTAATTTTTGTTCTTCTAAATACATACCTCGTGTTCAGGAGAAATCTGAGAAGATTGCAGCTCAACGTACCGTCGTGTGCAATTCTGAGAGTGACAAACAAGGTGGGGAAAAAATGATTAAAGGGACAGTTGAGTTTTGGTATAGAGGGCGCTACACAAAATAATTTGTTTGTGAGATAATGGAAAACTGAGTATCAAATTCGAAATAGCATACAATTGTAATGACAGAATAAACTTTATTTGATAAAAATCGATTCAGAAATGGCTGAAATATCCATAAACATAACCATTTGTAATAATTGTGGGGCCCCACAATTATTCAATAATTTTGAACGAGCCGTTACAAAGTTTAAAAAATGCTTCCTCTTTTAAAAAATGTACAAAAGAGGTTTTCAAATAGTTGTTGATTATCTCTCTATCTAATCATTATTTCAACAAAACACCACATGCAACATATCTTATTCAAATGGTTGAAACCTATGAGTGTTTAGAGAGAGCCCTCTTGAGTTGTAACGGCTCTTTTTTTAATGATAACAGGCTTTTCACTTAGTCATTTGTACTTTTGTATTCCTTTCGAGCATGGTGGAGTTATAACTATTAGTTTGTAATGTAATGGTGCAGGTTTGGGTAACTAAAATTCAGTTTGACCAGAACTGTACTCTCTTTACCAAAATTCAACTGTATCCCTTTAAGTCATCTTTATACTACACCGTGTCCCAGAAAAAACGAAACCGGGTTTCATGGCAGAAATTTTATGTTATAATGAATAATTTCCTTGATGATATATATATGTCTGAAAAGCTATGTGTCTCTTCTTTTATTTGATATACAACTTATGGCACATAATTCACGCATGACTGAATTAGAACGATAGAAAGTGGTGTTACCAAAATTCAATTTGCGCGCAGAAATTGCAAGTTTGGGTGATGTTGTGGGGAGAGTTTTAAGAGTAGTAAACGTACTTATTTCGAAAAAGGACAGACACCGCATGAAAATTCATAATTTTATCTTTTATATGACACCTCATGATTAAAAAATAAATTATATATGCCAGAGAACGAATACAATGAAAACATGCTTGATTCCAGCCCAAATGAGTAACTTTCCTGATATAGCCTGTTTCCCGATCCCCATGTTTGTGTAAATTCACTCATGCATCAAAGTCCATTGTCAGCTGCTAGTCAGGAAAGCTGAGCGACTTCTTACTCAACTTTGACTCATTCGGGCAGAAATCAGGCATGTTTTCATTGTACTCGTTCTCTGGCATAAATCATTTATTTTTTGAGCATGAGGTGTCATGTAAAAGATAAAAATATGAACTTTTATGTGGTGTTTGTCCTTTTTAAAAATAAGTACGTTTACAACTCTTAAAACTCACCCAAACTTCAAATTTATGCGTGCAAATTGAATATTGCTAACACCACTTTCCATTGTTCTAATTCAGTCATGCTTGAAGTATGTGACATAAGTTGCACATCAAATGAAAGAAGAGACACAGAGCTTTCCAGGCATATATATATCATCAATTAAATTATTCATTATGACAGAAAATTTCTGCCATGAAACCCGGTTTCGTTTGTTCTGGGACACGGTGTATTGATGTGACTGAGCTCCAACAAATGATGATAAACATTTAAAAAATCAGAAAAATCCAATACAAAAAGAATAATATACTGTACAAGTCATACAAAATAAGCAAGAAAATATAAATAAAAAACATTTATGATGCCATTTCATATTGGTGTAAAGAAAATAAACTTACAACAAATACATATAAAACCAAGTTCATAATACTCTTTAGAAATAGGTACCGAAAAGTTAATATTTTGGGAAGTATTCGTATTAATGAAAACCTCTTTGAGGAAGTGGATTGTACTTCATTTGTAGGAATTCATATAGATAAGAATATATTACGTGGAAAAAAACATAATTATTGACTCTGTTTGTATATCCCTTTGACGGAACATCGGCGTAATATTTAGGTTACGACATGTTGTATACCTATAGATAATTTTGCAGTTTTTGTATAGTACTATTCTTGAACATTGCGTTACTTATTAGGTTTGGGGTGGAACATATTCTTCATCTATATAAAAAATATCATGTTACAAAAAAGAGAATGTACGTGTAATCTTATTTAAAGGGCCCAGGGAACATTCAGCTACCTTATTTTTTTAAAAATATTTAGTAGTGTTCGATGTGTTTGGGTTATACAAATTTGCTATTGGTACTGTTATGTTTGATTTAATGAATGGTCAACTACCACACGTTATTTCTAATTACTGTTATATAATTGACACGTTATAGTACACGGGGGGGGGGGGGGGGGGGGATTGATACAAATATAAAGATAGCTAAAGTTAAGATAGATATACGTATAGGAAATAGCCCATTTCATACGTTGGGGCAGTAATTTGGAATTAACTTCCATGCCACTTAAAATGTACAATGTCACGATATAGATTTACTAATTGTTGCATTTTATAAGAAATGTCTAATACACATTTAATTGATGTTCTACCGAATATAAGAGAGTCGGCATTATTGTAATTGTATAATCTTGATTGATTTGTTGCAATAAATAGTATGTATATACATGTATTTTAATTGTTTTTAGTAAACTGTTGTTCACATGATCTCTTGTTAGAAGGACTAGTTTGACATAGCGTGCATGCTATGCTATTTTCTAGTCCTTTTTACCAATTGATGAGTAATTGTTAAATATGTTACATATATGATTTTTTGAATTGGTAAATGAAATAACTTCAATACAATTTAAATCTTAATTTGAAAAAAGAGAACAACAAGTAGAGTACAAATGATGAACTAAATAATCAAATACTTCAATAACCCATATTCAGCTGCTTTATAGAGCATTCCTCACTCTTTTCAATTATGTTATTTTAAATAACATATAGTATTATGTTGTTGTTCTCACCTGGACCATGGATGACAAGTCGACCAGTGAGTTCATGGTGGTGCGGTTCAGGAAACAGTGCACCAAAGATGTCTCGTGGCTCAGTGGGGCGTGATCGAGGGTAATCCCACACTGCTGAAAATGCCTCTGTCGGTCGTGATCATGATGGGCGTCGGCGTTCGCTCCGGGTGTGCGTGGCGCCGCGAATAGTACCAGCATGAGCAGCGCGATAGGCGCCATAAACCGCATCCCGGCGGCGCCATGGGTGTTGCGCCACGACGGCGAGCAGCGGAATCGCGATGATGAAATAGTACCGCTCGGATGCATTTTCTTTGGTGACATCATCTAGAATGGCCGGTGAAGGGATGTAGTGTAGTGCTCCTGAATTTCACCAAAAAAAAAATATATATATTATTAAAACAGAGTGGTGAACGAAGATTAATTATCGGAAATAATATCGCTAGTGATTAATTAGTTGATCATATAATACGGTTAATAATAGATATGTATGTTACGGGGTCTAGAAATAAATTGAAGAGATTCAAATGCAAATTAAATAAATACAAATATTAAAATAAGCAAAGAATATTGGACCTCGCCGGCATCGAACCCGATACCTCCGGGTTGTAATATATGTACTCTAACCATTGAGCCACAATGAACCCAAGCTTCTAACTAACGCGAACATTTAAAATGATTTCATGAAATAATTTGATTTAGTTTAAGTATTGATTTAATAATTGTTGTCAATTTGTTAAATGAATATGAACAAAGAAATGTATGGCTACATCCTAGCATGAACATTTAATTTATTTTCATGGAATACCACTGTTACGGCTCTTTGTGTCTAAGTGGTTAGTGCACCGGTCTAGCAATCCGGACCGGGTCTTGGGTTTGAGTCTTGGTGAAGCCCTATTTCTGTGCTCAATTGTATAATGAAGCAATTTATCTATTATTTATGTATTGGTATATATAAATCTCAAACTGAGTAACAGCTATCAGGCTGACATGATCAGTGTACAGTTATTAACATCAATACATTCCGTACAAAGAAAATACAATTCATTGTTAGTTATTTTTGATATATAATTAAATTTGATCAAATTCAAAATCATTACAAATAACACACTATAACTATATTTACACAAGGATATACGCGCAATGAATATAATACTTTAAATGCAAATCAAAAATTAAATTTGATAAATGAATACTTAAACTCCACAGATAACTTTTTAAATATTTTTATTGAACTCTTATATGTTGAAGCAATACTTGTTCTTGGTTGTTGTCAAGAAGCTAGGTTTTGGGACATAATTTAGGATGAAAATTATCCACATAGATTATATTCAAATAATGTTTGAAAGCAGCATTCGATATTTTGTTATGAATTTATTATAATGAACTAAATTAAATTAAAAATGAAATACATGTTCATTATCGATCAAATCTAATTCTCCATTTATCCCCATAGTATGCAGTAAAACGATATTCGAAATATTCATACAAATTTTGAATTTAATAAAATATTTCTGTGGCTTACTTTTCTGTTTTCAAGTACCTGGTCGTGTAAGGAATCTGCCACAAAATTAGAACGCGATGATCGAAGAGGCAAATGTCAAATAAATATTGTCCGACAAATCTCCGACATTATATACCGTTCCATTTCCATCATATTGCTCTAAAAGATAACATTTTTAATATCTAAATTGCAAAAATATTTGAGTCTACTCTTTTTTCGTATTGCCCGATTACAAATATTGCGTGTAGTTACCGGGGTCAATAGGCGTGCGAGAAAAATGAAACTAACACAAACTGAACGATGTAGTAATAATATTAGGGACAAAAAAAAAAGCTGCATACTATAGAATAACGGTTCTCCTTTGTGTATAAACAAAAGACTGTGACGTCAATTCTTGTATGAAACGAAAGAGTATTATTTTCTGTAAGTGCGTGCCCGACCTTCCCTGGATGGGTCCATACAGCCCACTTGACAATGCTTGCATAAACAATGTATCGAAATCTGAACTAGGAGCCCTTGCTATTGCGCAATTCCGTGGTGGTGGGTGGGGGAGGGGGCCGATTTTGTGTGTGTGCATGTTTAAAACAACATTTTCCGGGGTATTACAAAATAATATCATATTCCGATGAAAAAGATCATCTTTGGCTCAAATTAAGCTCTCTTTCTCCCCAAATCAGCCCAATTAAGGGCTATATCAGGACTTACATGTAGACTGTTATTCGGGCAGGCAAATGACCTCATCCCCTGGAAATAGCATTGCTCGTACACCCTCCACCAATTAGTTCAGGGGATCAAAGTTTGTTTGTGTGTTTTATAGCCTTGTTAAGTGGTTATTGACATGCATTGTGTCGTGTGTGTATTAACATAATATGTATATTATACGCACGCACGCACAACCACACACACATACACATACACATATACACACACAACACATACACACAACACACACGCACACACGCACACACACACACACACACACACACAACACACACCACACGCACACACGCACACACACACACAAACACACACAACACACGCACACGCACACGCGCACGCATACACAGACACACACACACACACGCACACACACACACAAACGGGACACAAACACATGATACGTCATATGCGTTCCACATGGATGTATGATTCTTTAACCAAAATCAAATATTTATTTTTTACACAAGAACATGTCAAAATATTTGCCGAAAAGAATTGTTGAACCAAAATTAATTTTCTGCGAACTGTGGTAGTGCATCGTGAAATAAATAATAGACCAACACAAATAGGGTACATTTTCTTGGGTTCGATTTGAACATGATGCAAAATGCTACACTGACGTAGCCATGTTACTATAGTTGTTATACTGCCTTCATTCCCCATTCTAAATGCGCGTACAATTACCATAATTATGCCATGTGACTTATAAAACGAATGCAAGATATTGTTTGTTAATATTTTAATAGAAATATCCATATCAAGGTCATCATTTATGGTTAGAAAATAAGATTATAGCATAAAAATAAGATTTGTCAATAGGATACAGAAAAAATACAGACGTTACAACGTGTGTCAATTCAATTATACATTGCATGAAATAGTTCTTATAGAAATCAGAGTCATGCATGCAAGGCAAAATGGGGTGAATTTGAAATATATTATTTTTCGTATCATTTATCAATATTCTACAATTTGCGCAGACAAGGCGGGTCACCCGGGTGTGTTTGCAATTATTCTTAAAGGTATTTTGTAATTGGGAGAGAGGGTGTGGTAATTGCATGAGTGGTCTTCAATCGTAACATCTCTGTAAAATACATTTCCCGCAGAACATTTACGTTCGTGTCACATTATTGAATGTATTGCATTGGCCTTGCAATTTAATCGATATTATTGCATTTTCAAATTAACATCAACAATATCTTGTTTTACTAGATTTAAACCTTATATCGACGACGGTACGTTTCCGGCTCTAAAAATCAGACATATAAATAACAACATGAACAAAACGTCACTCGTACGTATGCACACATGGCGTTTGTATAGGTACCTTAGATTTGATTTTGACACGAACATACGCACTCATACATAACTAAAAAACCTGTATATCACATACGGTATACACGTTTGATTTGTAGTACTATTGAATAGGAATTTTCGTATTTCGATTTGATTAAGGGTATAACTTGATCAATATACATTTTGGGCAACACCACATACAAAGAGCAAAGTCACAAACAAATAGTGCACACGCATACACACACACACACTTTTTTTAAAAAGTGATTTCTTATTTCATCAAATTATAAGCATATAACATTTACAATTGAATACAACATGTCAATGTTTACATTTTATCATAATAACGAATAGAACAATTACAGTTTAATGAAAGATAAAGTAGAAAAGATATCTTACATTACAAAAAAAAGTACAAATCAAGTGTATATTCAATTCACAGAACCCATAAATAAACATAATGGAGATTATAACAAAAGATAAAAAGAACCAAGACATGCTACTTCCTCACGTCTCATTTACCCCCTCCCCCCCCCCCCCCCCCCCACTCACCCTCTACCCCTGCCCCGGAAATCTGCTCACATTCCTTTAAAATAATGTTTACAAATACATAATTATATCAATACTTTTTTAATGTTACAAGCTCACGGGAGAAACATCGCGTATAAAGAGTTTATTCTATCCTTACAATTAAATCTTATTCTAATTTTACCGTTCATTTTTTTAAGTGTAGCCCTAATTTCCCCATTTTACTTGCTATTCCCTTTTCTTGGTCCTTATAATCTAATAACAATTTCTGTATTTTATCAATGGTTGGTAGTACACCCTCTTTTCTAAATACAAATAAAATATATTTTACCATAAAAATGATAGTATTACAACTTTTTATTCTATTTGAATTACCTGACAATCCAACAAATATATCTCGCCAATTTAAGTCCTTTATTTCATCTACCTTAACTCAAAACGTTGTATCGAAGCTTGCCATATCAATTTTACATTTAAACAAAATAAAAAATATATGCGAATATGTTTCCCTTTCCCGTTTACAGTACGAACAAAAATTATCTTCAACAAACCCACACACGCACACACACACACACACACACGCACACGCGCGTGCACACACACAGACAGAGCTGTACGTGAGCCATTCTGGCTGCCAGAATGTATTGCTCCCAAGGGAGTGGAAATTGTGTGCCAAGTACAGGGTTAGAACGGGAGTGTGCCCATTTCTGGGATAATAATATCATTATAAAGTGCTTAGAGATGATCAAACATATTGGCCCGGATTCACAAAGGAGGTTTGTAGGCTACAAACCATGGTTTGTACAAACCTCCTTTGTGAATCCGGGCCACTATATAGGTGCAATGTAAATTACTGTGCACTGGAACCTCATTACATCTGGGTCCTTGGAACCACAAACATTACCTTACTATATCAAAGTTGAACTTAACTCCAAGTTGGACCTAGCTATCATGGAAAGCCGTTAATTTCTTTGTAAAAATGTTGAAACAGTTTATTGTTAAAATGCTCAAATGTTGATTTTAAAAAATGTGTTATTAACAAGGAGCCTTGAAGATATTTATATAAATTTGTGTTAGAAGTCTCAACTAATTGTTGTTGTTTTTTGCTGTTTAATATGTTTTATTCCAAGCCTACAAATGGCCTACCATCATTTTAAGTACAACTTAGAATTTTGGTTCAATAGTATATTTGTGAAACACCCCATGTATCTTGTTCTATCACTCAGGGTAAAACAGAAAGGATATAAAGAGCTGAGCTTGGACCGGCAAAATTTTTGTTGTACAATAGCTCTTTATAATGAGGTTTCACTGTATTGATACATTGGAAAAATTGGTTTAAAAAAGAGACATGAAGACAGAAATAAGGTACAGTAACGTTTTTGAACATTTATCTATTTACAAAAGTCACACAAAATACAAAATAAATGACTATCAACGTTTTGTTTTTGGATCTTTAACAAAATTGTTCTTTCAAAGGTTTTAATGAAACGGTTTGTCAGTTACCGGTACTTGTTCTGCGATGTAGTAATTCAATGTCAGCATGCAGTATAAGATTAAAGTCATACCTGTAAAGTGTCCAAATCCACGAAAATTACTTGGAGCTACTTATGGTAAGAGAAGAATAAAATAGGGTTGGATTTTTTCAAATGTCCCTTTAGTATGAAGATAATTATCATTTAAAATTATTATTTCTAAAGCGTTAATCAACGCAATTGAAAAAAAGTATAATTGTTGTAGCTAAACGCGTCCGCATTGCAGCATGCGTGGGAACATTCCGGAGATTGAACTTTGAGCCGAGCGAGTGCAAATTCCATGAATTCTGTACTACGTGTTACATACACGGGTGCAAATATCTCAAACGGATCATTCATTACTGCGACAAAATGTATGGCAGACCATCAGTATTCGGTGATGAAATATGAACTCAATATTCGTTTTTTTTCACTAGGTAAACAGTGTTCGTTTTCTTTCAAACTTTCACAAATCTTTCAATTGTATTTTACAATGATATTGATATAGGATTGAAGTCTCAAATGTCATTTTGTGCAATATCTGACACTTTACAGGTATCACTTTAATGGAATATTATAGTCTTTTCTGATGTACAGATATGATCATAGAATACAATGCTATGAATATACTCTTTTTTTGTTCAAAATGGCATTTATATACATATATATATATACAAAATATATCTGATTGCAAACACAAAAACGGACTGAAAGAACTGTCACCAAAGACACACACGGTTTAACAAAGTTTAACATAATGTTTTACATACACACAGCTGACAATGAAAATCACTCAATATTGATTGCAACACTACATAAATACAATTTGAATATTCAAACATTAAATAATGGTTTTGAACCAAAAATATATGCACAAAATCGGATATATACATCAAAACCAAAAAAAAATGAACTAAAAGATATAGTCTGTATACAAGTTTTACTCAATTGAAACTTTTCAATGCGATAGAATCAAATATATAAACAGAAACATTTTCCAGCTCATTTATGTTTTTGAATTTATAAATATACAGTCAGACCTGTCTTAGCGGCCACCTGTCTATAGCAGCCAACCTGCATATAGTGGCCACTAAAAGTGATCCCTTGCAGAGAAAAACAGTGTAATTGAACCTGTCTATAGAGGTCAACTGTCTACAGTGGCCACATTTCTTGTCTCCCTTGGGTGGCCACTATAGACAGGTTTGACTGTATATTCATATATGTTTGCAAATAGATTTTACATGCACCAATTAGACACCAATGGACGGAATATATCAGGTATGAAGTTATGCATAGGCCTACATCATGTATCACACACAGCATTTCAGCAGCATCTTAACACATTTTCTTTGAAACATAACATCTATGTACTTCTTGCACAGCAAAAAGTAAAAAAAAAAACACAAAATGGAAACTGACAAAATATAAATCACTCATGAATCTAGTAACAAAGTTGACATAATTATGCAAAAAGTGACAAAGGGTTAATAAATCAATTAATGATCTGATATGTCCACTGAGTAATCTGCTAAAATTACATGTTAAATAAATGCAACGTGATATTATTTTGTTTACTTATTGTCACAAGTTTTACACAGTTGAAAGGATCCCCAGGAATTTTGTCCAGATTAAATCATACATATATTGATAACAAAGGGAAGATTTCAAAACAACCAAAGCTGGTTTCATACTTCTATTTATAGTTGAAGGAAAACAACCAGGGGGGTGTTTCACAGAGATCCTAAGTTGATCTTAGCACTAAGATGGTCTTAAATATTATGGAAAGCCATTAGTGTCTTGAAACATTTTTGTAAAAGTTATGTTGAAATGCATAAAATGTTGATTCAAATCATATATATTTTCTAATTATCAAAGAGATTTCATGAATGTTATGTGAAGATTATGAATCTCTTTGATAATTAGAAAATATATATGATTTGAATCAACATTTTATGCATTTCAACATAACTTTTATAAAAATGTTTCAAGACACTAATGGCTTTCCATACTTTTTAAGTCCAACTTAGAGTTAAGTTCAACTTAGGATCGTTGTGAAACACACCCCAGGCATGCAAGAACCACTAGAGATGTAAATTGTAAGTGAGTTTGATCGATTCGGAGAAAGAAACTGGATCCCTTTGAAGGGATCTAGTAACATTGTCGAAATCCACACCATTTACTTAGAGTTCTAGCGGTATACTCGCATACCTCGTTGTTTCCCTATTACCTATAGAAGCATGGAACAGGTTTTGTTTTTTCCAAACTTTTCTTTCGTTATAAAGATATGTACGATTGAAGTGTTTGGATTTGAAAGTCTCTAGTGGAGACTTTCAACTGTGTACAAAGTCAGTGCAATGAGTTAGTGAATATCATTTTGCATTTTCCCTCATTACTTTTTCATATGACATTCATCAACCATTCTCACGCACATCACTCAATAGACATATCAGATAACGTGAATACACTTTTTATCAACCCCTCATCAGTTTTTTTTTTGTGCAAATAATGACAACTACTCTCCTAAACTTACAACAATGATTGAACAGAGTCATGTTAAAAAGGCACTATACATTGTGTACATTATCCACTGGATATCGTCTGCTAATGGTAGCTCACTCGCGGTACTGACGTCACACCATTTCTGCTGGTTCCGGCGGGATTTTTGAATGCGATATTGGGTTAACGTAGTACCACTATTTAATTGATGATAATTCCTTACTTACAATGTTTTGAATATCTGTGGTAAGGATAACATAATGAAATATGAAGATATAAGCTGAATCTTAAATGTTAAATCAATAAATGTATACCGTACTTTAAACATCAATTCGCTGTTAGTATTGTTTTCTCATCGCCAATAGACTATCAGAAAATGTTTTTGGAAGATATTGAAGAAATGAAAATGTACAGGAAAAACAAATCAAACAATTGTTCAAACATACAGAATAAAAATGTGTTGTTCACATCTTTTCAAATGTTATATATAAGACATGTTGTTCATTTAAATGAAGACTATTTGTTAAATAATTTGTCCTTACATATATTTCATTTGCCTTGGTTGTAGAAAATTTGTTTTTTTCATAAGTGTTGTTCCTGTTAACTTACTTTTCAAGTAGCACGATACAAATAATAATAATAATAATAATAATAATAATAATAATGACAATAGAATCTAGGTAATGCTGTACAAATCAAATAGGTATTTTATATTACTTTCTTTAAGTACTGATCAAGATGAAACTAGAATTAATGGGAGCTGAAATAAAGAAGGAAATAAAGAAATCTAGCAAGAGAAGTAGAGAACAAAAGAGAGGGTAACTGAGAGAGCGATAGAAAAGTATATGGAGAAACAGAATATAAAATACATGTATAATATTAATAGAGAGAGAGAGATAGAGAGAAAGACAGACTGAAAGTATTGCAAAAGTATTGTTCTGTGTGATATGGATACATTGATCATAAATATGATTGATTGTTCTTTCGAGTGTTCTCAGTATCATTAGTTCATTTCGGCCACTGAGAGGTATATATATATATATCTCTCTCTCAGTATTATGTAGTTGATCGTTATATATTCTGTAGCCTGCTCTGCTAAAATTTTCTCAACCTAATGACGTTTGTTGCAGTTGCTATCTATATCTCTCCATTACAAGGCTCTGACGTTTGTTCTTTCGAGTGCTCCTCAGTGTCACATTAGTTCATTTCAGCTGTTGAGATATATATATATATCCCTCAGTATTATATATATATAGTTGTCCCTCTATAACTATATTCTTTAGATAGCTCTTCCAAATGTCCCTCAGCATAATAAAGTTGGTTGCAGTCACTATCTATAATAGCTCTCCATACAAGAACGAGCTCTGAAGATTTTTATTTTGAGTGTTTTTTCAGTTGATCACATGCAGTCTGCTGCAAGACACATCTCTGAGCATAATTAGTTGATTAGTAGGTCTAAGCCTATATCTCTCCATGCGTGACCATGTTCTGTAGTCGCTGCGTGGTTGCCCCATCAAACTGGTAAGCCTGGACGGAAAAGAATGAAATGAATAATAACAAATAATGATAAAAATGCCAACTTTTAAAGAGCCAAGTATTACAACAACAACAAATCTATAGACTCCTCTATATCTCTGTAAACCAGTTCTTTTTAGAACTATAACATGGTCTTGCTACCATAATAAGTTAACACACAAGAAAAGGAAATGAGAATTTAATAGCTAGGATATTAAAAAGTTGGTTAAAAGAATTATCAGCAGTGTAGTGAGGGGGGGGGGGGGGGAGGGGGCTCTTGAGCTCAAGTTGTTTTTGTTTGTTTTTTCTTCTTGTTAGCTGGTTTTGGGGCTTTGAATAGCCCCCCCACCCCAAAAAAAAAGTCCAGCCAGTGGCCCTACCCCGCCGTAAGGGGCTCGTGATTAAGCGCTCGCAGATTGGAGCCCAGCCCCCCCCCCCCCCCCCACCACCCTCCCCCTTATAAAATTCCTGGCTACGTCACCGAGAACGATCCCTAACTTCCTTTGACAATGACGATAAAATCAATGCTCACCTTAGAATAGTACTTCTGGGCAAGCTCCTTATCCTTCTTGACCCCGTGTCCCAGGTGAAGACAGCGTGCATAGTAGAAGCAGCCCATAGCGATTCCCTTGGCTATGAAGGCAGGCAGGCAGTCCGTCGTCTCACAAATCTCAGTCACGTTCTCCAGCATGGATAATCTAGATATACAGGAAAAAGGTTAAAAAGCAATCAAGACTATAGGATTTTGTAATAGTTTTTAGGGAATGTTGAAATTGCATTATTTTTACAGTAGAAGTAGCCCATGTCGTTTCCCTTGGCTATGAACGCAGGAAGGCAGTCCACTCACCACTGTCTCACAAATTAAACCTTCTTCACGTTATCTAGCATGGACAATCTAGATGCAGGAAAATTATCAAAATAAACGACAATCACTACTAAATAACTATGAAATAGTATCAGGGAATATTGAGATTGCACTCATTTTAAAGTAGAAGCGCAGCCCATGGCAATTCCCTTGGCTATGAAGGCAGGCAGGCATTCCGTCGTCTCACAAACCTCAATCACATTCTCTAGCATGGACAATCTACAATAAGTTATAAAGATATATTGATTATTACCTTATTTTTTAACAATCTTCCACTCATATTCTCGCACATCTAAAAAATATAATATATTTAAATCTCGATGGAAACCCGATTTGTTTTTTGTCTTGTTTTTTGACTGTGTTTTGTATGTATACCATTAATCTGCTTGCAGACCATTTTGCAATTAGCGCCATATACATTAGTATCATTATAAAAGGGAATGTCTGGACATGAATTTCAATGGAAGCTAGTCATTAAAATTTACAAATGAAAACATAATTCTAGTATATCAAAGATGTTTGTATGAAATCATATTTCTGTTTTTATACTATCAATCACGTAACAGGTACATTTTTTATATTGCAAAACTAAAAACCCATTTTTTACATAGTATAATTTCAGTCTGAAGAGGAGAAAGTGATTAGGGAATTTACAAAGGTATCGTGAATGACAAACAGTCGGTATTGCAGAATGAAACCATACCGGGGGGAAACATGAAAGGGGTGGGAAACATTCCCTCAGTGGTATGGAAGCTCTAAAATTAAAAGGTCTGCGGATTAACTTATATCCCGTTATAACCGCGGAGTGCAAAAATAGCATATGCACGTAACTTGTCAAATAGGTTGATAATCAAATAAAGATTAATGAATATGCAACAGGATGTGTGGGAATTGCACTATAACAAGAAGGTGAGGAATATTAACATTTCCAAAAGGTCCTGGTTTTCAATCTGCGGGAAAGTTTGAAGTACCTGGAACGCAAGTTTTATTTCCTTCTTTAATAAAATACTATTAAAAGTTGAAAACGAATTTCACATACATTGTATAGATCTGGTGATAAACAAAGTACACCTACATATATGTGTATTGAGCTGACGGAAATATAGAGAAAAAAAAGGGTTGTCTTCTATCAACATTTGTTTCATTTTCAATTCATCAATTGATGCAAAGGGCATGAGCAATGTTGGGGGAGGAGGAGGAGGGGGGAGGGGAGGGGGGGGGGTTAGGCGTGGATATATGGACAAGAAATATTGAATATGTAAAGCTCTTTTACTTATGGGCCCCCTTTTCCAACTCATACCTCTGAATCTAAGTACAAATTGTAAGACTCCTTTGATAAAATAAATTGTAAATACAATGCAACTTCTATGCTGGCTTGCATGGTAGTGCGTGCCTTAGGTTGTCAAGGGCCCCTTTCAAAACTACTTTCAACAAGAGTATATACCTTCAGTCAGTGGCATGGCATGGGCACACTGACTGGAGGGGCACACAATATATTCAGGGCTCAATAATAGCACTTGCCCGCTTGCCCAGGGCAAGTAAAAATTGATGTCGGGCAAGTAAAATGTCATTAATCGACAAATTTGCTTGCCCGATTAGGCAACTAAAACATTGTTTAAGTACAAGAAAACACTTTAATGTGTAAAACTCATTTAAAAGAAAGAGGACAAGAAAGTGTTATATTGAGGCAAATAAAATGTAAAAACGTATGATTATACTTGCCCTAACGGGCCGGTACAGAAAAGTTAGTGTGGAGGATTGCACTATTTATTTCTTTAATTGTGACTGGATATAGCAAAAGTTTGCACTTGTCGGTACAAATCAAAAATTTACATTTTCAAGCCATGAGAGAGGCCTCATCACAAGCTTTCATTTGATGCCTCCTTCTAAAACATTAGACAATATTTGGCAGAGATATGTTTGCTTTAATTTTTTATACAAACACTAGTCATAAACATACATTATGTTAAATTATAATGCTGACTTCTCCAAAACATGAATTACCCACAAGTTCAGGGTTTTGCTCAAAATTTGTCAAATTATTGGGGGCACATCCCCTATCCCCCACCCGCACCCCCCCCCCCCACCCCTAACTATGCCACTGCCTTCAAACACTGTGTCCTGTCCTGCTACAAGGACAAGAAGATGCAAACAGATCAATCAAACTAGGTCCGTAATAATTAGGGAGTTCTCATACAGACAGATCAATACATAGAAGATGATTAATCGGCAATTAATGGGACACCTCACCGGTTCCCCTCGACTCTACGTCCTGACTGATGGACCCTGTCGAGTACCCAAGTAGAAGTAGATTTCACTTAGCAATGATCAAGTTTCTTTATTTGGAAACTGGGAAGGCCCTGCCGCAGCCGCATTCCCCAGATCTCTTAACGCATGGTTTTGTTTTGAATGATTTGCTGTCGTGCAAAGCAAATACAAAATGTATTAAATTGTTTACAGTTTTTAAATCTTCTCAGTATTACTAAATAAGCACTCTCTTTCAACTTTTTATCTTAGAGTTGGTTTAGAATGTAATTAAACGAATGAATGTTCAAACAAGTTTTTTCTCATTCTCTCAGAAAGTTACTTGGCAAAAAGTGGAAATACCCCACCAACGGTGAAGCTGGGACAGTCTGATGAAGTTCGCAGAAACTAGCAAATGAAACCTCAACTGAAGCTCTTTTTTTATTGTGTAAATATGAACTCTAAATGAATATGGTTTAGAATTAAGTTTTGTTATTCACTTGTCCTTTTCACCTTTTTTGTTTCGATCTTTCAGTCATACTGTTTTTGTGAAAGTTGAACCATTTTACTGAGAAATCAATTGACTCATTCTTTTGGAAACAATACCCATTTAAATGAGAGAAAACACAACACATTTCACTGCTTTCAATTCTACATTCAGTTCACATTCTACGCACTAACCTTAACATCCCTCAACTGCCTTGAGAGAAGAAAAAAAGGTTTAGAAGTACCTACACTTTTGATTTAAGGCCTACAATTAATATGGCAAAGAATATATACCCTGAAAATATAATATAAAATATATATTACATATATTGCCCAAATTGTTGTATGATCACTAGGCCATTATACATACCTAGTAGCAGACACAAAGGCCCGGATTCACAAAGGAGGTTTGTACAAACCATGGTTTAAACCATATTCTACATCTATGGAGTGCAATTTGTAAGCTGATGGAGACAGAATGTAAACTCCTTACTTGTTAACAATGTTGATGGTATACATTTACTAAATGCACCAAATAAATGCTTGTCTTCTCAGATGGTGAAATTTGCTGGGTAGCAAGCACTAACAGTCATATCATTAGAAATTAGAAATTGTTTTACTTGTATACGAGCGGCACTCCATAGATGTAGACCATGGATAAACCATGGTTTGTACAAACCTCCTTTGTGAATCCGGGCAAACTTCTGAACCGAATACTAGTTTTGACATAAACATTTTACTAAGTACTTGGACCTTTAATTTCAATAAATAACACTATTTGGGAGATATCTGGTTAACCCATTCAAGACTACATGCATGTTCTCAAACTATACTCGGGCCGGGGTCTGTGGAGAATGCTTGTTATGCCAATATCAAATACAGTCAAACCTTAGTATAGTGACCACCTACGAGAAACAAGAAAAGTGGCCACTCTAGACAGGTGACCTCTTCAGACAGGTTCTTATCACAGTTGTACTCTTCAGGTGGTCACTTTTGATGGTCACTATAGGCAGGTTGGCTGCTATAGACAGGTTGCCCACTATGACAGGTTCCATAACATTGTTTCACTGGATGGGACAACTTTGAGTGACCACTATAGGCAGGTTGACTGCTATAGACAGGTGGCCGCTAAGACAGGTTTGACTGTAATTTGGTGACCACTAAAGGCAGGTTGGCTGCTATAGACAGCAAGGCCACTAATTGACAGGTTTGACTGTAATTTGGTGGCCACTATAGGCAGGTTGTCTGTTATAGACAGGTTTGGCTGTAGTCTTGGATGGGTTATTAAACGATGTATGCATGACCAACCTTGCAGACAGCTCAGCCGCCTTGGTGAAGAGTTTGGTGGAGTAGTAGTGCGCCACCAGATGACCCATGGCGTAGATGTTACCCCGCTCCGAGGCCTCCTTCAAACACTCAAACGCAGAGTCTCCATCCTTCTTGCAGCCCTGCCCAGTGCTGTACAGGATTCCAAGGACCCCTAGTGTAATGTAAGGTGGACACAAACAGTACTTAAATACTTAAAATTAAATAATGTATTAAATTAAATTTACTTAAACAAAAAATTATGATTAACTCTGCCAATCATGGATGATTTCAACTAAAAAATATAATCACAATTTGTGTAGCAAACCGGTTAAAACAACTAAACAATGTTTGGAAACATTCTTGGCAAATGTGCGAAACAGGAGCATCAATTAATACTATGGTTAGCGTTTGGGGTTTGTTTTTAGATTAATAGATCTATAAATTATAAGCTAAAGTAAACCCCAGCCCATACAGTTACCCAAACCCTAAGCTAAACCTTATTTTGAGGATTAGACTAGGATCTAGTCTACTTACATACTATTAAACTTGGAAACTTGTAATGTGCCCAAAGCTACCAACTAAAAATAATATATCCCCCTAAAGTGAACATTTGCATTGCAACTGTGTATACTTACCCTGTGACTCAAGACTGCCATTGCCAGTAGCCTCTGAATGCCAGAAAAATGCCTGATGAACAACATTAAAAGGGGAAAACATTTACTTTTATAATCACAGAATTGAATCAAATCAAAGTTAAAATGTAAATCAATGAAATATAATCCATGATGATGCCTCGATCTTCAATTAAAAAAAACATTTAATCTTATTTCCTTGATATTATTTTGTTTTATGTAGACACTGTCCCTGCAATTAACATAAGGTGGCGCTATTCATAGTTTCCTCCCAACAATACAGTAGTAAATATGTTCATATTTCAGTCTCCTGGGTTGTTGCAGCAGTGTGTATGGCCTCAAATCAGCAGGTTGTAGGTCCTATGGGAAGCTGTTTGCTGATTGTATGCTCCATAGGAAGTTGGGATAATAATGCACACTGCACAGGTTTGTAAAGGTTAGAATATCCCTGTCAAAAATAATTTAATGGATATATGACATAAACATTATATATTGAAGCCCATTCAAGCAACAACAAAAAAGGTTTCTGCTAAAATAGCACACCTTATCAAGATGGCGTGTTGTCAAATGTGTTATTATACTATCATTCCCGTGTTCTGGCTCAAATCATAATTGTCATCATCATAATAATCATCATCATGCATCCTCATCTTCTTTATCATCATCATCATATCACCAACATTAGCTTCACCATCATCATCATCATCATCACCATCACCATCACCATCACCATCACCATCACCATCATCATCACCATCACCATCATCATCATCATCACCATCACCATCATCAGTATCATCATCATCATCACCTCTACCATCATCATCATCATCACCTCTACCATCATCATCATCATCATCATCATCATCATCATCATCATCATCATCATCACAATCATATTTTGTTTAATGGTGCAATATTTTTACAAAAATGAAACAAACAATTAAAGTACTTTCTTTAAAGTTTAAATGTCAGTTGTATTGTCACTAGTAATACATTCCTAGAGATTTCTCGCATAGGCAGGGCTCGATACTTGCCTGATTGCCTGAGGCAAGTAAAAATTGATATCGGGCAAGTAAAATTTCATCATTTGTCTAGTTTGGTTGCCCCCAATTGGGCAACTTACATTTCTGCACAACTACGAGAGTAGAATGTAATATTCCTCATGTTTGTAAATTATTTTTTATTTGGGCATGCAAGTAGAAAAGAAAGTTAGTGTGGAGGCTTGCATTAGGGACCCACAATTACCATAATCTATGTAGTGTTCACATCTTTATTTAGATTTTTGGTATCATCACAATGGTCTATTCTGAGATCCGAGATTCCATACCTTCTTTAGGTTCGCGGTCCCCTCCCGGCAG
Organism: Echinarachnius parma; assembly: GCA_037951105.1. Lineage (NCBI taxonomy): Eukaryota > Metazoa > Echinodermata > Echinoidea > Clypeasteroida > Echinarachniidae > Echinarachnius > Echinarachnius parma. The sequence goes on from JBAMJV010001832.1 coordinate 38,006, forward strand.
TAGAACATTCCCAGAGCCGTCTGTGCCTTGATACTGGCCTTGGGATTCCCGTCATCAGCCGCCATAATCCAGTACCTCTCCGCCTGGGAGTCCGATTGCTTCACGCCGAACCCATCGAAGTAGGCGCGACCAACGTTGTACTGCGCATAGGGCACTAGGTGCTGCGCAGTTTTAGTATCCGAATTAGCAACGTTGAGCATGTACTCGAAACCCTTTTTCTGTTTGAGAGCAGAAAGAGATAAATAAAAGAACATTCACTTGATAAATCATACATGTACATTGCACCTCACAAATAATTGTATTCACGAGTTTACCTATTCAGGACTGGTCACAAATTATTACTTTAGAATGCATAAGAACAACAGCCAACAGAGGGCCTGAGCCTCGGTGATATGGTGAAATGGCTACCCCCCGGCATGACAGTACCTTTGTCACTTGGCAGATTATCTCAGCACGTATAGTTTGTACCATCACCCTTGTAGTCGATGGTTATTTGCTTATTATACAGTACACACCAACGTACCTCATCTTTCTCTGTACCCAGTCCATCAAAGTAGATGATGCCCAACTGGTACTGCGCCTGAAGATCCTGGTCCTTAATGTCGTAGAAATACTTCTTAGCTTCCTTGTACCTCTCCTGTCATAAGCAATTAGAAAAAAAAGAGAGGAAGAAAAATATATTATCAATATGTGTTTCAAACTAATTAGTTCATCAATTGAGAGAGGAAATAGAGAAAAGAGAAGAGAATATTGATATTAAATCAATTTCAGTTTTTACATACATTTGGAAATGCTAGAAATGTTCTGATTTTTGATTTTTTTGCCTCTGTGCTAATGTGCTATTTTCGAGCCCTGCAATATCATTATTATACTCACCAGTTCAAAGTAGAACTGTGCCAGCTGGAATGAGGCCACTTGGTCTCCCTTCTTCACCTTGTCCAGAAGGAGCTGCTCTATCTTCTCGTTCAGATCCCTCTCCTCCCGATCCTTGTTGTCTGCGTCGTCCATGATGTGCAGGCTCTTGGTGATCCCCGTCATCTCCGTACCCATGCTGCCCACACTCCCCGACCGCAGGCTCTTGGACCCAGGCAGGGGCTCCGCAGGCAGCGAGCTCTTGTGAGCTAGACTGTGCTCCATTTTTTCTTGATAGATCTGTGTTTTTGTCCCAGCTTTTACCTGCAGAAGATTTCATGATTCAAGGCTCGATCAAACTAGTAACATGTGCTTTCGCAAGTTTTAACATTCTTGCGCTTGTGGAATGCAGAATCTAGCGCAAAAATTACAATTATTATACTGCTTAAAATTACTACATTGCACTTTTAAAAAGTTTTACAACTGTAGAATTGTAAAACTGTAGAGTGTAACTATAATCAGCGGTGCACGGCGCCTAGTTAGGTTATGTAGAGTGTAGACTGTAGACTCATAAAATCACAAATGTCACATTTTGGGGCTGATCTTTACACTAACTGACATTAATTTCATACATTGCTTGCCCCTTTTTAGTAGAAAAGTAAGACAGTTTATGAAACCGTTATTAAACGGTCTTCGAACTCTAGAAATGTGATGATTGCCATGGCCCCGACTCCTGAGGGTGAATGTAGGGATGTAAAAATCCGAGCATAAACTGAAGCACAACAAAGAAAATTATGCAATTTGAAACTTTTTGAGAATTGTGTACATGTCATTAGGCATTCTCAGTCTTAGAAGACGTGCCCACAACTTGGTATGCATGACTAAAATTTGTGTAAAAGAACCCATTTTCTATGCAATTTGTATAGCGCATCTGTTCTTTAAGTCATGTGTGCCAAGTCGTGGACACGTCTTCGAAGAGAATGCCTGTCATTCAATGTTCATAAGTGCCACATTATAATTCATTTGCAAGCTGCTACAAAGTATTTGTGGTCTTGGTAGGACTGTCATACGCCACACATACAACCATTGCCATAGGTGGGCATGCATGAACATGAAGGCACACAACAGCAAAAATTGCAAAAAATTAACACTTGGTGGGCACGTCTTCAAACTCAAAGAGAATGCCTGAATCTGACCTGGAATTCCCAATTAAAGGCGTTAAGACAAACTAAAACTAAATTAATGAGTATTATAACTCTTAAATGGCAAATATAATTGTAAATGAAGTCTCTAATTCTACCAAGTCGTAATCGACGAACAGGCCACAGCCCACAAATTTCCTAAAAAGTGACAAGAAATAGATTAGAATAATAGAGACACGGATTTTCCGCGATCGCGAAAAATCGCGGAAGGGGGCAGACAAATATATATATATTTTTTTCTTTTCTTTTTCGGAGCCCGTTCCGAAAAAAACGAAACCGGGACCCGATGGTGACGGTCGGGAACCAGTGTGACGGACTGAACCAACTCAGCCTTAATCATTAATGAATAAATGTTAAAGATATTTACTCTCTGCCTCTGGCTCTGGCCTGTGGCACATCTACAAAGTATATGGTCCACTTAGGTGGACCATTTACACGCAATATATGGTAATACACGGGAGATTACCATACTGCCTATTCATACACTGTACCGTTCATCAGTTGAACGTTGTGTGTTAGGATGCATCGGTAATGAAAACAGACGGGAAATAATCCTTTTTTTTCTACATTTTGCAATCTTCAAAACAACAAAGTCGGTAATTATTATCAAAGTATATGACTTAGGGATCACATAAACAAAAGTTTTTTTTGCATTTGCTGGTAAATTTAGGGAGAAATCGGCCGACAAAAATTGTTTATGTTTTGGATAGTGCAGCAGGCGGAGGAAGGTTGATCTCCACACAATGCTACTGTAATGTACCTATGTGTGGCCTGTGGTTAACTCAAGTGAACGCTACCGCGGAGCGGTAGCGTTCAAGGTCGGGCTCATAGTGACCCCGAATTTATGCGCTAATGTGCACAATAAGTGTGCTTAAAATTATAGATATGATACGGTACTTACCACCGTGTAGATGATACATATGTTATGCAACTATGGGGTGGATCAGAATGATGATTTTTCGCTCCATTCCGCATCAAAATGAGTGATTTATGCACATCATCGACTTCTGTGTTGTATCGCGACTTCTGAACGATCGATTACCGTACGACCACTAAACGCGCGAGTCAGATCTGCCATCTATTCGGCGGGCGCGGTACATGAATGGAGACCGTACCCGCGCGTTCGCCTGATCATCGCTCGTTCCCAAGTCGCGATACAACACAGATAGAAGTCGAGGAGGTGCATAAATCACTCATTTTGATGCGGAATGGAGCGAAAAATCATCATTCTGATCCACCCCATAGTTGCATAACATATGTATCATCTACACGGTGGTAAGTACTAAGTACCGTATCATATCTATAATTTTAAGCACACTTATTGTGCACATTAGCGCATAAATTCGGGGGCACTATGAGCCCGACCTTGAACGCTACCGCTCCGCGGTAGCGTTCACTTGAGTTAGCCTGTGGCAAGTCCTTCCTGATATCAGGCATGACACATTCCCCCCAAATTTTGATGATTTGTGGGTGAAAATCATGATTTTACCCTACTGAACTCATTGAATTTTGTATGGAGTTCTACGTAAACGGAATTTGCAGTTTTTCACATGTACAAAGTCTATGGCAAAACGGAATTTCCGTTTTTCAGGCAGGTAAAAACGGAATTCCAGATTTTCTGAAACGGAAAAGGCCTTTTTTTTAAACGGAAAATCAGTGTCCCTAGAAGATTAATGATTTTGAATTATTATTAATATTGATGTTACTAAAACCTTTTTTTAAAATTTCATTCGTTCATCCACTCACTCAATCCAGTCATAAACTCTAACTCTACTAATTAATTCATGAAGATATTATTCATCAAAAAATCAAATATTTGGATTTTGGCAAAAAGAAGTGTACCCTACGCAAAAAACAGTTCGTGGGACTAAATCAAGAAAAGTGGCAAACTTAGTAAGATTAAATATGCTGCAATCGTCATTGCCATTTAAGTTTCTGAGAATTAAAATGCACCTCTTCAACAATACAGTTTAAAACCAAAATTTTCAAATTAAAATCATAATTACCAATCACGCTAAAAAGTCATTTCTGGTACATTTTCCACTCGGACTCAGACGCCTGGCAGCCGAGAAACATCTGGCAGTCAATACGCATGCGCATGAAAAAGTAGCGTAGTACTAGTTCGTTGTCATGGTACTGGGCTAGAACATGAAGTCTTTGGCTCGGGGGTCTTTTTTGGATTCTTTTTTATTTATTTTTTATAAATATGGCAATGAGAAGTAGAGAAAATGGCATTATTTCATTTACTAAGTTTGCTTCTTCATAGTTTACATAAAATATAGCTTTACAATAAAAGCTAAGGGTCATCATTAACCATTTAGCCGTTGGTGACGCCGACGGAATATTATAATTATGATTATATGGGGTAGGCTACATAATTATTTTCTTTTGATGATGAAATGAAATACTATTTTACTTTAATAAGTGGAATAGTTCAAAGACATTAAACATCATATAGCCAATGAATATAACCTAAATACCTAAGGCTTTGGCAAAGGGCATCCCGCAGAAAAGCATTGTGGTAATATCTTTCGCCGTATCGGCACTCTCATGCAACACCTCCCCCACAAGGTTTGCAAAAAAGTTGTATTCTTTTTAGCCATACGATTTCTTTATTCAAATTTTGTTTACTTGAAGTACATCAAAAATATGAGGCACAAAGTATCAATCAGAGGCGTTGATACGTGTTTTGCCATGTGGGGTAGGGGGGGAGGGGGGGGGGGGGGGGGGCAACATTTTCCGGAGTCATCGATCCCGATATAGCTAGAAGCACCGTGCCATTGGCACGTCCATAATGAAGACTGCGAGGGAGGGGGAGAGGGAAGGGGGCAGACAAATATGTTTCTTGCCAAACTATTGGTGAACTGCATGTATAAGGTAATCTACTGTTAGTGCATTAAATTTTATGTGTAATTCAATGTATATATCCGTACTTCCAATTGGCAACGCAATTAACGCAATTCGTTTCGCTATAGCCGTTCACGCATCCTGTCCCCGGCTTGCAAAATTCTGTCCAAAATTAATATCCCTATAATGGCACCATAAACATTTGGCATTATGACAAATTTGTCATAATGACAAAAAAAATCTTTGTGAAACACCCTCCTGGGTTTTTCTTTTTTGATAGCCAATTTGGGGGCTTTGAATAGCTCATCCAAAAGATTCTGGGTTCTCCAGAGGCTGTAAGGCCAGCCCATGCAGAACATAGTGGCCCCAATCACAATATTTTGGGGCAAACATATCGCAAGTTTGCCCCCCCCCCCCCCCGCCCAATAATTCAAAAGATGAAGAAGAAAATCGGCAGATAAAATGCCAAAGAAGAACAAAAAAATTGTCCGCTCTTCGCACAAATCAGGCTCATCAAGATTTTGATTATTCCCATTGCAAGCTTCAAATGACACTAATAAAATAAATATTGTAATACATGGGGAGACACAGCGAAGGATATTATAGAAGTGCTCAAGGTATGAAATGGCCAATTGTACATCTTTCCAAAATCTGACCCATACCGTATAGCACAGGTCTCATGATCTGATGATAAAGTGCATTTGAAATTGACACAATATTACCCCTTTCATGGGACATGCACACACACTGCAATCTCCCAAATAGCACATACCCAGGGGGCAAAAGGGGTTTTTCAGCTTTTGCCTGTTGTAAAAGGTTGGCCACCAGAAATGGCGTCTAGGACCTTCTAGGATCACAACCTAGGTGGACAACCTCGCGAACTAGCTACTGGAAGTCCACAGGTTGGGTTTGAAGATATTCACCAATTATGCAGCTGAGGGGTCAAGAATACCCAGTCACACATCTTGCACAATTACACCACAATGCACTGCTGATTCCAGCTTGTCTTTTCATGGAGGTCTTCCCTAGCGTCCTGCGCAACATTTGATACCAAGTTTGAGCGTATTGCATCTTTGGTTACTGTGTCACACGTCGTTACAACGTGATACATCACATACGGACGTGAAATTCGTATACAGCACATATGTATTAAAGGCAACTAAATTCTTTAAAATGAAAAATAGGCTATATTTCGATCTTTATAAATGTAATTCGCATTTTAGATATCTATTAAGAGCATTATACAGTGCGAGTCAAAAAAAACAAAACCGGACTTTGATAGCTTATAAATCCATAAATCCAAAAGTATATATGTTGATATTGGTATCATGTTAAAGCTTGAGGACTTCCCTTTAAAATGATATATCATACACTCTGATCACTTCACGCTCCACCGAACGCGACCTAATTATCCAAAGGCATGCAAAAACTACCGTGTCCAAGTTTGCAGTGTTCTTGTTTTGTGAATGGTTGCATCTGTTGTTTGATTGTCAAAGATAACTTCATCCTGCATGTCCTATTCAGGGGCCCCTCCCTCCAAACAGTGTGGTTGCTGATGTGAGGACAGTGTGTGATCCCCTTACACCCTGATAAACATGACAAAACTGGCAACCAGCTGATATTTTGTTGTGATTCACCAAATGATATTTTTGAAATGTTAATTTGAAGAAAAAAACGTAAACAGACGCATTCATTCATGATAAACACAACAAAAAACCTAAGTCCCCCCTATTCAAAATAGCGTAAAAACGATAAGGTTTTGAGCAAAATAACTTGGCAGGATTGTTCCTACACTGATTGACTAGCTTCTCTGTGAAAATAAGATTGATCCGCCATGTAATGCATGAGTGAGCAGTCTGAGCACACATTAAAGGTAAAATTGTCACTTTTCAAAAGTCACAAGAGTCAAAAAGTGAAGATTTTGCCTTTAATGTGTGCTCACTCATGCGTGACTCGACGGACCAATTATATTTTCGCACATAAGTTATTCAATAAGTGTATAAACAATCCTGCCAAGTTATTTTGCTCAAAACTTTTTCGTTAAAAAGTTATGCTATTTTGATTAGGGGGGACTTAACTTGTTTTGTTGTGTTTAGAACAAGACGACGGCAAACTTGGACACGGGTAGTTTTTGCATGACTTTGGATAATATTCTTGCTCGATGATGCGTAAAGTGCTCAAAATGTGTGATATATCATTTTAAAGGCAATTTCCCAAGCTTTAATGTGATACCAATATCAACATATATATGTTTGTAATTGTGTATTTATAAGCTATCAAAGTCCGGTTTCGTTTTTTTTTGTTGACTCGCACTGTATATAATGAAACGAAGTATGTAAATTAATAAACAATACAAAACATAAGCAATAAAACAATGAAATACATAAGAATATGAGTTGTTAATGCTATAATTTGTTTAGATGTGGTTAAATTACTATATCAAATGATACAAAATATATCCACAAAATCACATATTAAGCTTATCCTTTTAATGAGATACACGGGAGGAGGGAAGGGGGTGTTCAAAAGACCAGCCTTTCATCATTGGACTCCAAAAATAATTATAATCAAGGTCTACCCACCTAGATTGGACGAAGCGTGTCTGAAGGCTTACATGACACGTTTGAGGGCGAGTCTCATTCTAGGTACAAAGGAGATACATCGTGAAGCTTGCAAATGAGGTATATTAGACATGAACATAGTTGGCTCATGTTAAAGGTTGGCCCCCATAAATGACTCATAGGACCTCCTAGAAATACAACCTAGTTGGACAACTTCACGGACTAGCTCCTGGAAGGCCACAGGAAGCGAAACTTAAAAAGAAAGCATCTACAAAAACCCACTAAATGCAGCCATCTCTACAGACAAAGTTCAAGTGTATGCTCCCTCTATGCTGCATCTCCATTCATACAGCCCACACCATAAATCTAGTCTGAATCGTGTCATCAGGGATCAAGAGGTTGTAGTCAAGGTCAATGATAACCGAACTGTCAAAGAACAGTGGTTGTTGATGCAATGTGCAGCATATGTCACTGGCCATCTCATAAAGGTGAAGCATTTGAAGCAGTCACTGAATGGCACGCAAATCTGTTGCTAGAAGAATTTCCTTTCGGTACTGATATCATACACTTTTGTAGTTACAGATACAGTTAGGCCAGCCTGAAGTCTGCTGAACAGGAACAGAGGTGTGCCCTATCCAAATGAGCCAAAGTCTATGAAGTCAGTGGGAAATGCGCATGCTCCTGATCCACAGGAGTTTTTCACGATATCAAGCTACCAAAACAAACCTTTTGAGCTTCCCCTGTGAAAGGTGATTATGGACAGCTTGAACCTTAGCTAATTGGTCAAAGCCATCTGTACATTGGTGGTGGATTCAAAGAATAAATAAAATAGTGTTGTTCTCACAGTGGGGTCTGCTATGGAGGTTCCTGCCCTTGAATCTACACAACAGGCATGACGAGGCTGTTACAAGGGTCTTACTTCACACATTCTACAACAGAGTACTAGTTAACAGAGTCGACAGAGTAGTTATTCATACCAATGACACTGACGTCACAAGCACGTGCATATTTCCTGGTTCAAGACGTCTCACTGATCTCTCAGAGATGTTGGTGAGGACAGCCCAGAATCAGAACATACCGACATTGCTGGTAAAAAAAACCCTGCCGATGCATTAACATATGACATTATCACTCGGACATGAGAACCCACCATGGATGTGTACAGCACCAAAGCAGGCCAGTTTAAGGATTCCGATCTGGGAAAACTGAGAGCTTAACAGTTCTTGAACAACGAGTCAACTCTCCTGAAGCTACTGCCTCCTAAAGAGGACGCTTTTCTCCATTGTCTCAAACGAGCTTCTCATGCCATCATTGATAAGAATGCGCATATTCCCAAGCCAAACATTCTACAGAGTTTGGATAGTCCATGAAAGATGGAAAAGCAGTTCTAGTTTAAACTGACAGCAAGCCTGGACAAGACAATATCATATGGATGTGTCAAAGGGTGTCAGAATAACTGTTCCTACATGAAGAAGGCGGTTCCATGCTTTGGAATTGCTTTAAATGTGTCACTTTTGTGAAATGACCAGTGACATGCAGCACATATTGCAGCAAGGACCACTGCTGATCTTTCTGTTATCCTAAGGCAAATCAGAAACGTTTAGGTTTGGCACTTTGGTTTCCTCTTGTAAGAACTTCACTAGGCTAGCCTTCCTACCACTTCTCATAATGCCGCTTTCCTTGAACAGAGTAGGAGGAATATATCACTAAATTATTGCTTTTCATATGAAGTCATACATGTCAAGCTGTCTAACACTAGCAAAAATCAGTGTCATGCGCAGAACTTCATTGCTCTTACCTGGATGCCTGGTGCAGCTGTTTTTGCTCTTTTCTTTTTGGGATTCTTGTTAGGGTGTAGAAGGCGTTGAGTGTCATGAGTCTTGTCTTTTTCTGCTCACTGGAAAAAGACCCTGTTAATGCCTTCAAACACCCCTTTTCACGTTGGTGAGGTTTTATTTGACCAGAACACTGCACATTTGATATGTCCTGTAGGAATGCGATGTTGCTGTGTACGGTTTGGCTTCCGCTACTGCCATGACCTCGACTAAGGCTCTTTATCCCTGATGACACGACATAGATCATGATGTGCGCTGGATAAACTGATGAATGAAGGTGAAGCATATATTTCAACTCGGTAGAGATGAGTGGTTCGGTGTAGTGAGTGGCTTGGTGTAGACAGTGGCGTAGACAGGTTCTTACACCTGGGGGGGGGGGGGGGGGGGGGGTGATTTGCCGTTCACCGGACCAAGACCAACTTTTCGAGATCAAGACAATTGCTTGAAAGTCCTCTCAGTGGGGTGGGGGGGGGGGGGGTAGATGTTGAGGCCGAAAGCAGTTTTGGATTGGGGGGGGGGGGGGGGGGGCAAAACCTATGGAGGCTCAGGATTTTTTGTGTGGATATGGGGGCTCATGCCCAACCACACTCACAGTGCTGCCAACTTTGAGCCAGATGTGAGAGTGAGACATTGCAAGGATCGAAGCGACCAAGCCCGAGGGAGCGAAGTGACTGAGCTAGAGAGATTTTGCATTTGTGGACTTGAAATTGTGCATTCTGGTGCTTACCTAGATAGGAAATAGGAAATTGACTGTATCTGGGAAAGCGTGTTATGATTTGATCGACCAGAAATTTTAAATATATTTTCACGATAAAACAAATAATTGACACACTAATAAAAATATGCACCTCAACACAGGGAGCGAAGTGACTGAGCGGGGGGGAGGGTGTGGAGGGGGGTGCCCCCCCTCCCACGGTAGGGAGATTTTTCATTTTTGGACTTGAAATTGTGCAATCTGGTGCTTACCTATAGATAGGAAATTCGGGCTTAACATTGACTGTATCTGGGAAAGCGTGTCATGATTTGATCGACCAGAAATGTTTAAAGGGGTAGTTTAGTTTTGGTAGAGAGGGCGCTGCACATCACAATTTTGTTGTGAGATAATGAAAAACTGAGTGTCGAATTTGAGAGAACATGCAATTTTAATGGCAGAATAAACTTTATTTGGTCAAAATCGGTCCAGAAACGGCTGAAATATCGGCAATAAATATATTTGATCTTATAATTATTTGGGGCCCAAATAATTAGATGATTTTTTCAAAAAATTAAACAAATGCTTACACTTTTTCAAAAATTTTCAAAAGCGTTTTTTAAATAGTTGTTGATGATCTATCTACTTAATCATTATTTCAATAGAACATCACATGCATTATTTTGTACGAAAATGGTTGAAACCAATGCCTTTTTTAAAAAGCGCCCTCTTGTGTTTTAATGGCTTTAAAAAAAAATGATAACAGGCTTTTTACTTAGTCGTTTGTAATTTTGTATACCTTTCGAGCATGGTAGAGTAATAACTATAAGTTTATAATGTTACTGTCCAGGTTTGGTTACTAAAGTTCAGCCTTACCAAAACTGTACTACCCCTTAATGTTCACGAAGAAAACAAATAATTGACTATGCACCCCAACACAAATTATAGTTCCAACATCACCATAATATGCCACATTATGTATGATCCAACAACTTAGCCTATTGCCTATTTTGCATTTATAAACTTGAAATGGTGCAATTTGGTGCACGTCACATAAGGAGCCCGAGCAATGCCAGCCTACACTGGAAGGTAGGTGGCCCGGTATAAAAATACTCACCCCAGACCATACCCAAGTTACACAACAAACTGAGATAATCTGTTCGCGCGCGAAGCGCGCAGCAAAAATTGAAAGTTGATGTATAAATTACCTTTTTAACATTAGAATTAACAAGTCTTAGCTCATACAACTTATGTTTTCTTTCCCACTCGTATACAGCTACACACAAAAAAATATATCCTTCCCTAAAACCTGGGGGGGGGGATGATTGTACATGTCACCCCCCCCCCCCCCCCCCACCTTGTGAAGTGGGGGGGATGCATCCCCCTCATCCCCCCCCCCCGTTGTCTACGCCCCTGGGTGTAGACGTGTTTTTCTCTTCAGTTTACGCTTGATGTGGACTTCCAGCAGATAGTCCGCCCCTTCTGGGGCCATTCCTTAACAACAGTACCCCCTTCCAAGCTTCATAATGTACCTCCTTTAAGAACTAGTAAGAAACTCTGCTTTGAATTTGTCATGTTAGCCTTCAGTTACACTTCGTCCATACTGCGTGAGTAGACCTCGATTATAATTATTTTGGAGTCCACTGGTGGTCTTGTGACCCCCTCCTACCCCCCCCCCCCCCCACACACACACACAAATACACACAAACACACACACACCTTTTTTTTTTTTAAGTGATTTTTATTCCTCCAAATTAATACATTTACAATTGAATATACATAAACAAAATATGTCCAATGTGAACATCTTAAACAGAGAATACAACAAATTACAATTCTACTGAAAGAAAGTATAAATAATTACCTTGCATACATAAACAATTACAAATCTTACATCACATAATTATAAACTACAGACGAATAATGATAATTGGAGGTTTTTAATCTATGATAAAAAGAAGAAAAAACAAAAGCAAAAAAAACACAAACAAACAAACAAACCCCCTCTACCCCCTCTACCCCCTACCCCCCCCCCCCCCCCCCCCCTGCACACTCACTCGCTCACACCTGGTCGGTAATCTGCTCAGATTCCTTTAGAAATGATTTTTTACAAATACATAATTATCAATGCTTTTAAATGTGACAAGCTCACGGGAGAAATATCGTTTTACTCTAAACTGCCTTACAAATTAAATCTTATTATAATTTAAAGGGGAAGGAACTCCTAGCCTTTTGACTTACTGGATGTGATGAGAGCATAACTCTTGTCATTTCTAGTCACTTATTTCCTCATGAATATTCCCAATAATGAAAATAATCAATATGTTATGGCCCACTGTCATCTGCTTTCAATGCCAGCAGGAGGCGGCCATTTCTTCAACTTCTCGTGGTGAAATGACGTATCAGGCGGAGAACACAATAGCGGGTTACGATAATGCTATTGTGTTCTCCGCCTGCCACGTCATTTCACCGCGAGTAGTTGAAGAAATGGCGCCTCCTATGGGCATTGAAAGCAGACGACAGTGGTCCATAAAATATTGATTATTTTTGTAATCGGGAATATTCATGAGGAAATAAGTGACTAGCAATGATAGTAGTTATGCTCTCATCATATCCAGTAAGTCAAAAGGATAAGGGTTAATTCCCCTTTAACTGTTTCCCATTTTTGTAAGTGTAGCCCTAATTTCCCCATTTTAATTGCTATTTTCTCTTCTTGATCCTTATAATCTAATAAGATTTTCTGTATTTTATCAATGGTTGGTAGTACACCCTCTTTTCTAAATACAAATAAAATATATTTTCAATTCATCTAACTCACACACACACGCACACACACGCACACACACACGCACACACACACGCACACACACACGCACACACACACGCACACACACACGCACACACACACGCACACACACACACGCACACACACACGCACACACACACGCACACACACACACACACACACACACACACACACACACACACACACCTCCCCCCGTATCTGATTCAAATGATGGATTGTGTATCATGTTATCGCAATCTAAACAAATGAATACATTGACAACTCATATTCTTATGTATTCTCTTGTTTAAAATTTAAAATAGACTCCTACCACATTCCTGACTATTAAAATCGTGCAATACCCGTTCAGGACTGATTGATATTGATATAACATGTATTTTACATTGACCCAAGCCCGAGTATTCTCTGGTTAATTCCTGAATTGGTTAAGTGCCAACGAGACTATTTTGCCAAACCACGTCAAGGTGATAACCTTGATAATAAAATAGAAAGATAACTGCTATTATAATGTAATTAATACTCAGTAAATAGAACTCCGCGCAAATAATGGCTGTTGAAACACCACATAGAAGGACGCGATTTTATGATACTAATAATTGTTTAAATAAATGTTCACTCTTCTGTACACATATAATTATCATTATGTATATGCTGCCGGGGAGGTACTGAAACTACGTTTGAAAAATATCTATGAAAATCTATGAGCGGTCGTTATGAGCAGGTGGTCGCTATAGACAGGTGGTCGCATTAGCAGGTTTGACTGTATCCCCCCCCCCCGTATCTGATTCAAATGATGAAAAGTTATGATGGATTTTGTATCATTTTATCGCAATCTAAACAAATAAATACATTGACAACTTATATTCTTAAATATATTCTTTTGTTTTGTATTGATTTATGAATTTACATAGTTGGTGTCATTGTATAATGCTCTTAATAGGTATTTCAAAGCGAATTAAGTTTTAAAGATCAAAATGTAGCCTATTCTTAACTCTTAAGGAGTTATTTGCATTTCATACATAAGCGCTGTAATCGAAATTCCACGTCCATGTGTGACGCATCACGTTGTAACGACGTGTGATACAGTAAGTGTAACCAAATATGCAATATGCTCAAATTTGGTATCAAACGATGCGCAAGACTCTAGGGAAGACCTCCATGAAATAACAAGCTGGAATCAGCAGTGCATTGTGGTGTAAATGTGCAAGATGTGCGACTGGGTCTTCATGACCCCCTAAGGCTGAAACACAATATTTAGTGCATTAGGTGTGGTTTTCTTGAAACTCATCCTGTGGACTTCCAGTAGCTAGTTTACAAGGTTGTCCACCTAGGTTGTGATCCTAGAATGTCCTAGAAGTCATTTCTGGTGGCCAACCTTTTACAACAGGTAAAAGCTGAAATCCTAAAAAAATGGTGGTTTGCCCCCTGGGTAACATGATGTGCTGACTTTCTAATCCCTTGGGAGCAATGCATTAGTCTGACAGGCCCCCCCCCCCCCCCCTTTAGTATAGACACATTTTAGTGTTTGGGATGGGAAACAACACAATCTTTTCTCTCTTTTTTTTGGGGGGGGGGGGGGGAAGAGAAATTGCGAGATTTTACGAAACACTGATACTCTTAAAGGGATAGTTGAGGTTTTTTTCAAAATTTGTTGAGCCCTCCACAGGCTATTTATTAATAATCTTCACACAAACAAACAAATCAAATACATGTGCAAATTGTGCATGTTTAAACAAATTCAAATTAATCTTTCTATACAAACAACAATTGTAGCAAATGCCACTTAACAGTAAAATGTCTTTCCATTCCAGATAGACATAACATATATTTCTCATCTTTATAATATTGTAAAACTTTCTTTTTCAACGTATCAAAAAGTGGAACTATGTTATTCAATTTACAAATAAACATCTGTTGTTTAATTAAAATAACAATACAATTAAGAGCATCATTTCTCTTATCTTCAAAGCCCAATATATTTTGTAAAGTGAACAACATTCTAACTTGAGTTCTTTCATAAATCCAATTTGAAGTTTCATTCTAAATCTTTCTACTAATCTCACATTCATAAAAGAAATGTACTATATCTTCTAATTTTTTTTTTTTACAAAATTAAATTTGTTCATTGTTTACAATTTTCATCCTAAATAGTTGTTTATTTAAAAACAAAATTCTATTTAAAATCTTATACTGAAAATATTTCAAACTAATAACTGGAGTAAAACGAAATATCATGCATTATACTTTTGTATTAATACAGATTGTAATTTATATTCAAATATCGTTCCCACTTTGAACTTATTAGAGACAAACAGTTTGCTTCTCCAAAATGAACTTTATAAATGTATCTACATCCTTTTTTTTTCATGAATAAGTGTTTTAATATGGGAAGGAATGAAAGGTTCTTCCAAATGTAGGCTATTTGACATGTTTTATAATATTCATTATATCTGCACTTTATTACTTGACAAACTGAATAATAAGACAAATAATTAATCTTTAAATTAAACTTCTCCGCACATTTTTTATGAGAAAATATGTTTCCATTATTATCCATCAAATCATTAATAAATCTAAAACATTTTTCATACCAGGATTTAAAAAAATAGACTCATTGGCAATTTGAATTGAGCTATTCATCCATAGAGATTGAGATAACCAATCAGTCTTACATTATTTAACTAATGATGCAAACATACTGCTGAAAACTGCTTATCTACTATAATAATGCCGGGTAATAAAATTAGAGTCAATATAGGGCCTAAATTTTCGATCCTAGCAGAATCTTCTTCAGAGGCAATATAGTGACGCTAATACAAACAGAAACAACATATATATACACATAGGTACACATGCTAATAAACTGAGGAAGGGGGTGGACACATGGAACAATGAAAGGGCTGTGAGTGGCCAATCAGACTAGGCTGGGATTGGAGGAAATGCACACAAAGAGGATATTATGTAACCATGAGCAAGGGGTTGGAGTGTGGGTCATATAGAAAGATAGAAGGAGGCATGATCAAAGAAGTACCATACACACTAAAAAAATAAGAGTGCAATTGTGCACCCCTAGGGGTGCACGATCTTGTCCCATATTTTGCACGCCTAAAGGTGCACATGTGCACCCCTTAACAGGGGTGTACATGAGCACCCTAGACAAAGGTGCATATATGAAGGATCAGTGTACATTAAACATCAAAACATACATAGTGTAAGTATATAGCAATAATGTTACATTCGAATTCAAATTAATTGGAACATTAATGTTAACTGTTCTAAGTTATTAATCACCAAGCAATTAATTCATTACAATATATTTATCATAAAGTAACTATACCTATCAGCTGAATACCTATTGTGAAATCGTTATTATATGAGAGCAAGACTATTCTAGTCATATTGATATTTCAATTGAAATTAATAAGCATAATTTAAAAATGAATAATTACAAGTTTAATATCAATATTTTACCAACATTCAAGGTACCAAACTACAAGTATATGAGTATTTGTCATATTACATATATAAAGAAACAATCTAAGTCTACAATGTTATCATCTAAATGCTCTTTTAACTATATACATGGGATACATAAGACCAGTACTTAATTATTGCGTCCCGGTTTTAATGGAAATATTACTCAAGAGCAAATATTAAATTTAGAACAAATTCAAAAGAGAGTCCTCAAAATAATATTGGGAGGTGACTATATAACATATGCCACTTTTGCTCTTTCATTGTGCAATTTGACTACATTGGAAGCAAGAAGAAAACAACTTTGTGAACAGTTTATAATATCTTTAGAAAACACCCTGTTTTTAATGATTGGTTACCAATTAAAAGAGAAAATATTGCTCTTCCTTACCTTGTTCATTTCATATAATCATTTTCTTTTTTTATAACATGGTCATGGTATATGTTTGAAGACCAATACAATTTATCTTATATTTAATATCTTATCTTACAAGCGAGCAGCCTAGACTTTTTTAAATTTTTATTTGAATTGGGGGCTGGGCTGCAGCCCCCAAAGAAAAGACTCCACCCCATCGATCGGAGCAGCTCGCAGCTGCGCTGCATGCATATCGCATTACTTACTAGTTTTAGACAGAAAATCCACCTCTTCTGGAGGGGGTCCATAGAGTTATATATAACTCTATGAGGGGGTCCTTGGCCGCCGCGCGAGAAAAACAAAAATCGTCAAAGAACCCTCGAAACATTGGCTGATTTTTTGGACTACGATCGATGTACACGTGTATGTATAATACTGCATGCATATAATATGCACGGCCGGCCGGCCGGTACGGTACGGTACGGTACCGTACCCGGTCAACGTATAATTATTTTGTATTGTGAATTCTGAACGAAGTTGTTCGCGCTACAAGCTAAAGGAGAGGGCTTATGCCGGTGAAACTTGTGTAAAATAATGCCAGAATCTGGAAATAGAGGAATATGCTTAACAGACACGCAGTCGAGATGCGAAGTTAATAACCCACATGAGGTGAGTGTAACGTTTTAAATTAAGAATACCATTTAATATGTAACTATAAGCCGGTAATTTGACTCGATCAAGAAGATGATTGATGCGATCGCGACGTATCAAACTGAGATGTTGCACGGTGTACGTGTACGTGTATATAGCGAGTGGTAGATGCATGATGTGGGATGGGCCAGCTACGCGGTAGCTAGGCGGGCGTGTCGGTAAGGGGCGAGTGAGCGAAACGTGCGTGCTGAGCTGATCATGCATACAGTGCAGTCTCTGAGACTGAGTCACCATCCCTAAATTGCTGTTACTGTGTCTGTGTATTAACAATTCTAGTGCTGTAACTGACCTTGATGATCGGATCGTTTGATCGGATCGGCAAAATTGTATCGATCTTCGAAATCGGATCGATGATCGGGATCGGATGATCGGCTCAAAAAAAAAAAAAAAATCGTTTTTTTTTTCTTTGGAAAATGATCCCCAAAAAACACATTTTGGGAATATAAATGGGTCCAAAGCAACATATATCTATATTAATAAGCCCAAGGTAATCTTGTACGGGTATGCTTTCATTTCAAACTGATTACCTCTTCTTTTACAAAATTACTCACGCCGATTTTGAGCTTAGTCCCATGTGATTAATTTGGCGTAACCTTTCAGAAACACATGGGACTAAGCTCAGAACCGGCGCGAGTAATTTTGTAAAAGGAGAGGTAATCAGTTTTAAATGAAAGCATACCCATACAAGATTACCTTGGGCTTATTCATATGGATATATGTTGCTTTGGTATTCATTTATATTCCCAAAATATGTTTTTGGGGATCATTTTCCAAAGAAAAAAAAAAGGATATTTTTTATTTTTTATTTATTTTTTTTTCGCCGATCCGATCTTCCGATTTTTTCTGCATGATCGGAAATCGGCAAAAACGGTCCGATCATGTATGATCGGATCGTGATCGGCATGCCGATCCGATGATCGGTTACAGCACTAAACAATTCTCCACGTAATGTCAGGCATTCTTTTTGAAGACGTGTCCGTGACTTGGTATGCATGACTAAAAAGTAAAAGAACGAGATGCAATTTGTATAGCGTATCGACTATCGAGTATTGGTTCTTTTAATATTCCAAGACGGTCGTGGGCACGTCTGCGAGTTCGAAGATAATGCCGTAATTTCAATACTTGAATCTTGATACTTGATCATTGATGAGGTAATCCCTTGAATTGATGCAGCTGCAAAGCTATACTGGGATGATGTGCTGGTGTGTCGTCAGGAGGTGCCATGATAATGGCATAATGCAATTTTCACTTTGCATTTTATGCAATAAAGATGCAAGAGTAAAATGTGCAAGTAAAAGAAATTAAATACGAAATGAAGCTCATAAAATTGCTTTGTAAAATAAAAAATGTGATTTTTGTAAAAACATGCATGTTACGATATACGAATCACACTGGCAGTGGCACTGGTGGCAATTACGACAGTACACCATTCACAATTCTCAACATAGTTCATGAATACATTTTGTTGCATGCCATGGCCATTACGATTTTGCTCAGATTTTATCACATATTCCTTTCATTTATTAAAATGTACATTCTTTCTTATATTATAACAAATTAATTATCAAATTTCATATTTCTGTAGTGGAATTTCCCTTTCTAGTTTTATCAGTGAAGCTCTTAAGCCTGGCGCAGACAGAGCCGACTCGACCCGATCCGACTGGTTTTCAGTCAGGCTAGAGTCAGTTTTGCTCAGTCGGAGCCGATCCAACATGTTGAATCGGCCTTGAATGACCTCCGACTGGCACTTGACTGGAAAAACCGGAGTCCTGAGGCAGCACGTACTGAGTTAATCAGGCTGAAAACCAGTCGGATCGGGTCGAGTCGGCTCTGTCTGCGCCGGGCTTTAGTCTTTGTCTTACGATGTTCCTACAGTATAGTTACATATTTCAGTACAGTCTGGCATACACTGTCTGTGTGCCAGCATTATGGCCAATGTGAATGTGCCATCCCAAACTATAATTTACATTGTGCACAAATACTTGCAACATTACAGTATTTCAACTTTTCAAGTAGTTAACATGTTTACTTTCATTCATTTACAGCGAAGCTGTATACAAAAAAATATAATAAGATCCCTGGCCTTGGTACAGTAACTATTGATTCAACAGGAACATTGTTTCATAAGGTATAGTACATAATACAAGGACTGATACTTTTTTGGGTAAATTTGTTTTCTTCATAATTGGTATGTTTGCAAGATTTTTGCTTGGTTTGATTTCAGGTGATGCATTACACTTTTACAAAGTACTGTACTGTACTGTACATTATTCAGGTCTATTTTAGAGCATGACATTGCTATCAGGTTTGCATGTAGTGAATGCATACATTTTGTTTTACATGTACTAGTATTTCATTAAATTTGAGGGCATTTCCATGGGAAAGTGGACAAAAACTGAAACAAATAATTGACTCTTGTGTACATGCCATATATCTTATTTAATTTTCTGGATTATTTGTTCATAAATCTTGATTTATGAAAAGTAATTTGCAAGCAGAGATGGAAAATACTGATACATGTACTTTTGCTGTTTTGCAGCCTGCAATTTATTCCCAAATATTTTGGAAAATGTACAAATTGTGTCAAATTAACCAGAATTACCAAAACAAAAACAAAAATGAGCAGAGTGAAAGGAGTCATTGACCAGTACAAATTTGAGCAGAGCCGTCAAGACAAGAAAATTTATGAGTATGACCATTTGTCTGAAATGAATGGAATGATTGAAATTTATGTAATTTTCTTTCGAATTTGGTGCCCTCTCTCATTTTGATTTGATTTGAAATTTGTTTCACATTTCGCAATAGAAATACAAGTACATGTATTTTTACAATAAAATGTGCACAAAATATGATGTAAAATATACACAGAACCTTTTTATGATAAATGTAATCATTCAAAAATGTTTTTTAAACTTCTGCAACATGATGTGAAAGGGGGTTTAAAACAAAGAAGTGTCCAGATAGAAAAACGCAAACATACTGTAAAAAAGTATGGCAAGTACAATGTAGGTTAGAACAGACGTCACAGTCAAATGAGAGAGGGTGCTAGATTTGAAGTGAAATCAAAATATTGGTAATTCCATCCACGTAATTCTTTATGATTCCATACACTATTCTGGACAATCGGTCATACTGTAACTTACTTATTTCTTGGCAATTTTTACTTTAAATACAGATTATTCCTCCAATCAGCTTTACATGTAAAGCAAGTCCAAACTGAATCATCACAATACAAAAAAGAGAGCTAATTCTGATAACAAATAAGGAAGATTATTAGTTCTTTGTATCTTTTAGATGCCATTATCATTAAACATACATGTAGCTTTCAATTGATACCAAGTTTTTCTTGATTGAGCCGTAATGAAAATTCTGGTGCAAACTTGGAAACAAATACCCGGACGTGCCCTTAATGGTGAAAACAAAATCAGGGTTTCATTGTCCTCCTCCAAGAGTTCAAGTTCTATGCATTTCCGATAAAATCCTGATTGCATGACCTGAGATGGGCCTGTGCAAAATGGGTGGACTGTGCACAGTTTTGACAATGGATGGCATGCTGCAACGCATTGTTGCATTGAAAGGCTTGTGAACAACACAACAGCTCTTCATTCCCAACTCTGCTCATATTGTATAAACCCATTGCCTGTACATTGATCACTAGCAGGAACCTGGGGGTGTTTCATTAAACACTAACATTGATGTTGGCATTGATTCAATGGGAAGATTATCAATGTTAACAAATTTGATGGTAACAATCCAAATTAATTTTAGCGTTAGTGAAACGCCCCGATTATGACATGACGTCGTTTGGAAAAAAAAGGTTCAAGTGACTTTGCAAAACTTGAAAACAAAATTCACCTTATTTCAAGAGTTACCCCAAACAATATGATTCAATAATGCGCCAACTTGTCAAGGATATTATATTATAAAGGATAAATGTATAATTCATGATTAATATATAGCATTTAAAGAGTGCTATGTATCGAGGTATCCTATTCAGAGCCCATTATCATTATCCTTGGTCATCACATACAGTTCAAAACCGCACATCTATTCATTTGGAATATAATTTTGCTTTACTTTCACCCAACTTTTTATGAACATGTACAATCATCATACTTTGATTCATTATTTAATTGTCACCATTAATTCTTATTACATGTAAGGAACTTTGGCCTTGGGTTTGTGTGCTTCACACAATTATTTGTATTGGTATGATTTGGCAAACATTTCAAATCCTTTAATTGCATTACATGAGAATGAGATGGGCCGGCAAAAAGGGTGGATACAGTGTACTTTGACTTTGACAATAGGTGACACGCTGCATTGAATGTTTTAATTGAAAGACTTTGCAGTTCTGCGTTCCCAACTCCTTGCTCTGATTGATCTTGTATTTAACCCATTGCCTACAGCACAGCAGTTAGCAGGAACCAGTCATGTACATGTATCCTGTTATGACAATGACACACGGTAGGAAATATACGGGGGCTGAGGGCGATTTTGCCCCTTAATTTTCAAAATAGCCCCCTGAAATCAGTAGGTAGCCCCTAAAATTAAATATCTAGTATTATGTGAAAAATTCCTGGATATCCATCAGATTGGAAAAGTAGCCCCCTAAAATTAAAAATGAATTCCTGCATTGTGGTTCTGAAGGAAAAGTTCAAGTGTCCAAGGTTGTAAAACTTTTCAATAATGTTCACCTTTCACAAGTACAATGTAGTCCCCAAACAAACAGTGTGAAATGAGAGAGTGCATCAAACTTGAATTTGTTTAGATAATTCTGTCTACATATAATTCTATAATTCTGTCTGCCATTTCAGACAAATAGTGAATAACTCTCTTATAAAGTTGTACGTTTCTTGACAAATTTGATATTCCTCCTAATCAGCTTCTTATATATATACAGTAGATGCAGTGAAAACAGGAACTAGCCAGGGTTTCATAACTTTCATTGTCCTTTATTAACTTGTGCATGTCAGATAAAAATAAAATCCTTATTTAATTGCATGACATTGAGATGGGCCTGCAAAATGGGTGGATTGCATTTTTGACAATGGTTGGCACGCTGCAACACATTGTTGAATGGAAAGACTTTGATAGTCTTTGCACAACTTCGTTCCCAACTCCTTGCTCCGATCGATCTTGTACATTTAACCCATTGCCTACAGCACAGCACTAGCAGGAACCAGATATACATTATGTATCATGTAATATGAGAATGACATGATGTGGTTTGGAAGGAAAAGAAAAGTGTCCAAGGTTGTAAAATGTTTCAATAACATTCGCCTTTCACGAATAGTCCGCAAACAAACAATATCAAATGAGAGAGGGAGGGCATCAAACTTGAATTTGTAAATCAGATAATTCTGTCTACAGAATTCTATAACTCTGTGATTGTGTCTAGATACCATTTCAGATAAATGGTGAATAAGTCTGTTATAAATTTGTATGTTTCTTGATGAATGTTATATTCCTCGTAATCAGCTTCTTCTATAGCCAGGGTCTCATTGTCCTTTATTAACTTGTGTATGTCATTGTCAGATATACAATTAAATCCTTATAAGTTATAATTGCATGACATGAGATGGGCCTGCAAAATGGGTGGATTGCATTTTTGACAATGGTTGGCATGCTGCAACCCATTGTTGAATGGAAAGACTCTGATAGTGTTTGAACAGCTTCGTTCCCAAGCCCAAGGTGAATTCATATTTTTTCTAAAATGATCTGCTTTGCTTTGAACAATGTTTTTTGTAAATTAAGAAAGGGGGAAAATGTCGAGCGGCATTGCAGGTTCATAAATTTTTACAGTGTTTGTACAAAATTCTTTTTTCAACTTCTGATGAACCATTTTCTCACAGTCACAATACACAGTATGAAGAAATAGTTTAAAAGCTATTCCTTGCTTCAAAGGTACTATGAAAGGCCGTATAAAGTTCAACTTAATGTCAACGTCTTACTGTATTTTCCCTTTCTGTAGTTCCAAGTTTTTTAAAGATACTTTGTAACATTAGCAGAGAACCAACAAATTGCAAAATGTAAAATTGTTAATTAAAAGGAGAAAAGTTAGAAAACAATCGGTGGTGAAATATGAGTAATCGTATATTCTGGCCTGGTATGAAATAGTTTTGTATGAAATTTTCAATTTCCTGCTTGCTCCTGGAAAGTACACTTTGAAACTTTTTAAATATTTGTTTTGTTTTGTTAACACTTTGAAACTTGAAAGTCACTTGCTCAACTAGAGCAAGTAATTTAGAGCACATTAATTACGAGAAAATGGTTGAATATTTGCCGCTCTCGAGTTTCGACTCATGTGTAGTAAATACATGTAGGGACTTGCAGGAATTTATTTCTTTAAATTTTCTTGCACATGACATAGAAGTTACTCAGTACCTTTAAGCCAAAACCTTAATAAAGTCGTATGCTCACACTGATGTGTTTAAACTGTACTTACATAACATATTGTAGATCAATCATCCATCCTGTAAAACTACATGTAGCACGAAGCTTACTCTTGAACTGAGTCATGAATCCCAATCTTTTCTTGTTTAGTTTTTTAATAAAAGCCCATCCCATTACTGATATTGACCATTAAACAAACGGACAAGTAAGGTGTGGTTTTGCACTCGTATGTTGCCACATACTGTACATGTAGTAGGCCTACGTGTACAAAGTAACTATGCGCTCTAGGCGGTATCTTTTGTTGACTGTCTGTTACGCATTCATTCAATGCAGAGCGTGGGCTGTTTGATTCTGTTCCAGAGTGCAAATAGACATAGCATTTTTAGAGGGATTTTTTTTTTTTTTTGGTGGGGGGGGGGGGGGGGGGGGGGTTGGGAATCGTGTAAACAGATTTTACCACATAGATCTGCAATAATGTATGATTTTGCTAGACAATTTTGCTATAAAATGACATGATGTAGCATTGTAGCTTTATAAAATGGGGTGATTTTTGTCCAAATTTCTGCCGTTTCAAAACTTGTTGGATGGGGAAGGAGTGAGTTTTTCTCAAAAGATACACACCTACATGTAGTATGTATGTGCAATATTTTAAGGAAAAAAGTTGTAGTATTGTTTACAAGTGGTGCATCCAGATCCTAATGGGTTAGCAATGGATATTGCGAATTGCAAATTGCAAAACTTGAAGATGAGGGTAACAGTTGATGGACAATGAAAACGGTGATCTAAGGGATACCCTTTAGGCCTTTAAGTCTGCCTGCATTACTACATTGCTCTGATATGTATTTTTCATTAAACCATGAGCATTTTTCAGGGCTCTTTTATGCATGTGGCATGTTTTGGGTTGGAATGGTTTGAACGTCTTTGGGAAATTTGATTGACATCGGTCATGTTTTTCTTTTGTCTAGTTGATATTGACCTGATTGCATTTCTAGAAAACTTCCATACAGCACCCTGTGATTTTCATAATGTGATCTAGCATGTGATCTAGCAAGTTGAGGTTACAAATACACATGAATTCAATTTGTTTGACACCATTGGCCATTTTCATATGGTCAAGATTACTTCAATCTAGGTTTTAATTTTGTCACCATGCATCATCACAAATATATATTTTACAATAAATTGTTGATTTTATGTGTTTATTTTTAATAATTAACTCTGGTTTACTTTGGCGTTGAGGCTTGACTCTTCTGTATCTCTTTGGTTAGCATTGATATCACCGCAAACCTATATTTATTTTACAATACATTTTTGATTTTGTGTTTTTACTTTGGTTTTGGCGCTTATATTTGCTCTCTTTACAACAGAATTGGGTTGGCATTGATAATGAGTACATTGAGCAGTACTACAAGGTGTGGCATTTCCCATGTTTTTTCAAGTTTTGTCTTTAAACTGGTTGATGGATGAGACATTCATGACAGTTGCCAGGAAGATCATTTAAACTTTTGAGGCTACAAACTGAGAATTGTCCTTTAATTGAACTCACCTAACACAACATAAATTACTGTGTGTGCTTCCTGAACTACATAATTTCCTTGAGTAGATTGAAATTTTCATCAAAGTTTTCATCTAGCTTGAATGAGTGAATGACTTATTACCAACGAGTTCAAAGATAAAAAGATAACAAAATAACAATCATATTAAAAAAAGTTAACAAACAAAAAAACAAATTGCAAAAGGACCCTACAGATAACAGCATTTCTGAAGTATAGTAAATTAAGTTATCCCTCTCCCATTCTGTTCACATCTCTCTGAAGAAGCATCTGATATCCATCAAGGTTCAATTCGCACGGCCAAATCAGTAAAAGGTGAGTATTCAGGATAAATCCCAGTATTAGTAATTGTATATCTTGCTTGATGACATCCATAGTCCATAGTCCTGCATTTCTTCGCTTCATAGTCACAGTTTTGTATGTAGAACTGAGAGGTTAAAAGGTACTCCCCACCAGGGGGAAAAATAATTGTTGGGGCTACTTTTCATGTTGGCCTGCACAAAATAGCACTTTAAAATTCAGTTTGCATTTGAACTCTAGATGCAAATTTACAGGAGCTGTTTAAGATTTGTTGGTGTTCTTTTAGTCATTTGGGGGGGGGGGGGGGGGGGGGGGCTAAATCGCAGGAGCCCCTGTGTAATTGTTTCACTACTCCCCACTAGTTGCAATACATGTTGCATTGATAGTATGTATCGTACGGTTCTGCTAATGCTATATAATATGTGACCCAGTCCCGTCAAACCCACAAAAACTTGACCAGAATGAGTTTGACTTTTTTACAGATTTTGAAAGAGTATACTCTAAGCTTTAATATGATATATAACTTAACAAATTTGGACCAGCATAACATATTCAAAAAAGCGATTAAAGGTAGGAGAGTGAGCAAGTCTAGTTTAACAGAATAAGGAGAAACAGCCTCTAAAGATTACGATCACTCGTGCGCGCAGAGTGCGAAGGAACTTTCATTGTATCCCTTGTGAAGGTGAAGTACAAGGAGCTTAACAGGATCTAATGAAAGCTAAACTTTGACCTGGAACGGTATGTGTCGCGATTAGCCAATCACAGGCCGCGTTCAGCGAATCGTGTGCGAATCTGGGCCATAGTACGACCGGTCATAGAGCTGTGAGCTGACCGAAGGCTATTGTCTCGCAGCGTTCTGCAAATAGATTTTTTATCAAAACATGAGTAACTCCGAAAAAACATGGTCTAGAAAACTGCTTATAACTCAGCTTTGGCTTTGTTTTGAGGACTCCATATTTTGATAGTTGACAGATGAAGGATTATACTTTCAGGAAAAGTAAAGTTCAAAATTTTCATTTTTTAGCATGATTCACACATTTTGGCTCATAGCACACAAACATATCTGGCGACTTTTTGTGGGTTTGAGGAAAGAGAGTCACATATGGTATATCATCGCAAGTTCTGGGTGTGTGGGTAAAAAGTCTGCTTGCTGATCTGTCCATTCCTGGTGATCAAATCACTCTCTCCTCTTTCTTTTCCATTTCTGAGTATTATAGCCCTCTAAGCTTTGTGTACTCTTCTTCCCTTTCAGTCTTGGTTCTTTCTCTGCCACTGACAATGTACATAAGTCTAATTGCCCCATTCTGAATTTGTTGCAGGATGATGTCTTTTGTGGATTGGTTGCTATAACTACAATGTACTTTGAGTGGTGATGTCTTAGCAACAATGCTCTACTAGTACTAACCCACTTGCCCGATTGAATAGGCGCTCCCCCCACCCCCACCCCCACCCCCCACCCCCACCCTCCTTGTACGCTTGCATCTCCTCTCTCAACTCGGCCACACTTGCTTCTGAATGTGTTAGTTTTATTAGCAGTGCCGCCATCATTGTGATCATATATCCTTTGCTGTCTTATAACATGTTTTTCTTTATACAGGGACTGTAATATTAGTAACATTGTCCGAATCCTCAAAATCCAATTGGAATTCTAGCGGTTCCCTCATACCTTGTTGTATTTGTATTAACAATAGAGGCATGGGACAGGTTTCATTTTTTTCCTTTGAATTTCCCTTCGAATTTCCCCTTGGTTTAAAAGATGTTTACGATTGAAGTGTTCAGATGTTAAACCAATGTATCCACTGGATAGTCTTAACCATGTACAAAGTCAGTGCAATGAGTTAGTAAACATCCCTTTCCTTTTTTGCTCATTACTCGGCAATATAACGTCCATTTAACTTGAAATGTTTACACAATACCCAGTGGACATACATTTATCAGATAACAACAATACACATTGTATCAACCAGTTACTAGATCCCTTTAATAGTACCAGTGGACTCCATTTTGGCAGGAACAATGACACCAAAACTTATAGAGTTCACATTCCAAAGCTGCATCATCAGTCCACAATAAACCACAACTGAAATTGTCTTTTCTTTCATTAAAATGTCTCTATTATAAAAAAAAACTTCCTTCAATCGATGAAATGAGCTACTGTAAAAAACAAAAACGTCCAACAACTAGTAAACTGAGGATAAGTTAGATTTAAAATTTTAAAAACGGATGTGGTATGGCAAGATTGGTAGAGCGCGCGCTGTCCAATGAGTGGGATCCCGTGTTCGAATCCAGTGTATCGTCCGTTGCGTTTGTCTTTCAGCAAGACAGTTAATCCACTGTTGCTGGTCTCTACCCAGGTGTATAAATGGGGACCCGGAAGGATGGGAATGTGGCTCCTGAGCACTATGTGCTCCTAACAAGCGACTGGCTGGAATACTCAATAGGGAGTGGAAAATGTGCACTTTGTTTGATTGAAGTGTGTATCCGTTGACCAGGGTAATAATAATAGTGCTAAATATTAGAGGCTCATTGCAATTTGCGCTCGATAAATAAATATTATAATTATTATTTTTTTAAATCACAGCATAAAGCCCAGGCTATTTCTGACCCTTACTAATTAAGGCTTCCTCCTTATTATCAAATGTTCCAATGTTGTTTGTTATTTCATCTCTTTGTCAACATGTAGACCTGTGACTTACAACAACTCTGAGACAGAGAACGTGACATGCATCTAGTATTCGTCGTTTGCCAAGGTATTGTAGACTGCAACTCAGCAGTGGTGAGAAGGAGTCCTAAACCAAGCTGCAAGTCTGCACGGCATTATGATTATGATAGT
Source organism: Echinarachnius parma (assembly GCA_037951105.1). NCBI lineage: Eukaryota > Metazoa > Echinodermata > Echinoidea > Clypeasteroida > Echinarachniidae > Echinarachnius > Echinarachnius parma. The sequence continues at coordinate 66,422 of JBAMJV010001832.1, forward strand.
CCAATTTTCCTGTCTCCTTCACATCTAAGATTATGAATGATGTCTATTAAAGATTAAAAGGGCGAAGGGCAATGTAGAATCCAATGTGATTGTAACCCATTGTTGTAGAATGCCTTAGAGGATCTGTTCTCCAGAGCTGCTTTTTTTTTCTTGTCTCGTTGTCTTTAATGTACAGTTGACCTACAATCGTTTCATTTTGGGACAGTAAGAGAGAAGGCACTCGAACAATATAATGTCCATCAAGGACTCAACTGCCAAAATAGACAGAGCTGCAACAAATATGTAGAATCAAAGATGAAGCTGCATTAGCTTTATTAATTATTGTAGAACTTTGTCAACTAGTGTTTGTGTTTTTCATCTTCCTTTTGCTCCCATAGGTGACTTACGATCGTTTCGTATTGGGTCAGCAACAGAGATTGCACTCAGAGAACATGACGTCTATCCAGGGATCCACATCTGCGAAGGTAGACTGCAATGGCGAAATGGAGCCCAAGTCGAAACTGCGCGTGTGCATTGCAACGGCAAACAGAGCTGATTATTCTAAGCTGGGGCGGCTGATGAAGGCTGTAAAGGAAGAGGACGGTCTTGAACTTTGCACTATTGTCCTGGGATGTCATCTCATTGATGATTACGGGTAGGTCACACACAATGTGCAAATAACATGTTTGTAAAGTTGTTGTTCATGCTTATCTGCATTCAATCAAGTTACTGAAATCTCCTTTGCATTGATCTGTTATTATTTTCTGGGGCTATTTTGAACATTTGAAGGCTAAATCTTCCCTTGACTCCAATCGACCATTATGCAATGGGCCATTCTTGGTCACGTGTGTGACCCAAAATATGAATTTTTTAAAAATAGGCTGCTAATATTTCAGTAAGTATAGGAGGTATGATGATGTGAACATGACTTGCATATGTTGAAAGCTTTCAAGTGTAACACAAAAGATTTTATTAAGATTACGTTACCCAAGGACAAAGGTCAAATGGCATCGGTCACGTGTGTGACTTTGCGCGGGAGCATTTTTGAAGAAATTTTTAAAAACTCAAATTCACTTTGAAAATCCTGTGAGATATGAAAAGCTCAAATGTTCATATTAGTATCAGACAACAGATATATATCTGTAAGTAAGAAAATGGTACAAAAAATAAATAAACTCAAACAATTGTTTTTTAATGTATGTTATTGTGTGGGGATGTCTGGGTCACGTGTGTGACATACTGTACAATGTGAATGGAAATGGGAATTTTACAAATATTAGGTTTAGATAGTAACATGAAGTTCAATTGTCACAAAGTTGGTATCAACATGTACAGGAGAGTAAGAGGAATGAGCTAGCTTAATTATTTTTGGAGTTATGCATTTTTAAAAAATATTGAATTATGCAAATTTATGCAAATGAGTAATGCATTTTCAATATTTAAGTGTAAAACATATATTTGATAAAACCTTAGATATTGATCTTTCCAATAATGGAATAAAACAAGCTTTATTTTTTCCAAAAAAGTTTCACTTTTCAAAGAATGGCCCAATTTGAGACTTGGCAAAAAGAATCTGTCGGGCCAGTAAAAAACTCATATTTCCAATGTTTGGTGGCCCGATCGGGCTAGCAAATGTTGAAACTTTTGTGCAAAGAAATTATGGTGATTATTTGCAAATTTGATCCCTCACAGAAAACACTTGATTTGTGGATTAAAAAGAGAGGAAAGAGAGGTTGAAAATTAAAAGTTCTGATGAGAGCGCATTTTGTTTTCCGCCGACAAGAAAGTTGCAATGTCGATGTCGCAAGCGCAAAGCTTAGCAGCACACTTTTCACATTCTGCCCCCCCCCCCCCCCATTATAATGTAACACACACTTTGGATAGGTAGAACGATGCTCGCAATTGTTTTGATTTTGCTGGTGGCCCGATCGGGCAAAAATGTAACAATTGCATACCTGCCAACCAGTCCGTTTTTGTCGTATTTAGTCCGATTTTTTACTCAAAAAAGGGTAAAAAGAGTAAAAAAATCGGACGAGTACGATTTTTAAGTCAGGGGAAAAAAAAAAAAAAAAAAAAAAAAAGTTTTTTTTTCTTTCTTTTTTGTCTTTCTTTTCAAAAAGTATATATACACACATACATATAGCTCATACATACATAAAGCTCATTAAGCCAAAATATTCATGATCTTTATCATTGAAGTATTGCTCATTCAGTGTGGTCATATATGTTTAAAAATAAGGCTAAGAGAGCATCTAGAACCCTAGAGCTTGACCCCGGCCGCAAAGGACTTCGTGCTTCGCTCTCGCGATGCGCGCTTCGCTCACATAAGAGTAAGATTTTTCATTTTCAAATGTTGGCAGGTATGCAATTGTATAAATGATAGGAAATATCAAGAAAATAATGGTTGTACTAGCGAATATATAAATTTAGGGAAATGGTGGTCGATTTGTAACAGTTTAATTTGTGTTGTTTTCCATTCTGTTTACCTCACACCCCTGTTATGCAAATGGAGCATTCCAGTTATGAAATCTGAGACGGCAGTGTACATGTGAGCATAGAATGATGTCAAATTTGTATAATTAACAGTGAATTTTCGAACTTTCTACAGTTATGAATGTGCTATGAATTTTCTCCTTTTTTCTTTTGTTTTTCTTTGTTTTTTTCGGGCCAACAAAATTTGGTTTCGGGCCACCAATTGTGGAAAAATACTCATTTTACTTGCTTGATCAGGCCACCAGCAAAAAAAGTTCATTTTGAGCATTGCATTTTGTCATAAATGTGTACTTGTACAAGTCACTGGAAGAAAGTTTTATGTTGCCTATTAAAGAAATGTTTACACTCCATACATTGTACATGGCTCTTTGTTCATCATTCCTTGTAATAATACATAGCTCAACCTGGCGGCTGATTGAGAAGGATGGCATCACTATCGACAGCCGTCTGCATACCATCGTGAGAGGAGAGGATGAGGCCGCTATGGTGGAGTCAGTCGGCCTTGCTATGGTCAAGCTGCCCGATGTCATGCTCCGCCTCCGCCCAGACGTTGTCGTTGTCCATGGCGACCGCTTCGACGTGCTGTCCCTGGCAGCTTGTGCGGCGCTCATGAACATCCGCATCGTTCACGTGGAGGGTGGGGAGGTGAGCGGGACCATTGACGACAGTATACGACACACCATCTCCAAGCTGGCGCACTACCACGTCTGCTGCACGGAGCGCGCACGCAAGCGCCTGCTCGCAATGTGTGAGGACAATGACCGCATCCTGCTCGCCGGCTGCCCGTCTTACGACATGCTGCTCAGTGCGCACACAGAGGACTGTGAGGTAAGTTCTGGGCAAAAATCATAGACCTGTGTTACTCCCTTTTTGCCAAAGCACATACCTATTCGACCAATTCAAGCTCAGATATGATTTAACAATGATATTTTCACATAATTGTTGAAATGCTACTATAACAGCACTCTTCTTACTGCTCTCTACTTTAAAAAAATTGTTTTTGCTTGTATGCTTAAAACAAAATGTATTCATTTAATTACTTCTCTCAAGCCATCGGCTTTCTGGGTAATTTGCTAGTCACATAATTATAAATGTTATTTGCTGTTTTATGAAAGTAATAAACAGAGTATTCCTCTAAAGAAGATTCTGCTAGGATAATCAATTTAGGTCCCATTTTGACTCTCAAAGCAATAAACTGAATTGAATGGAATACCTCAACAGGTGGATGAAGGGATAGTCTAGCACATGTAGTACTGTAAATGCAGTTATTTGAAAAAAAGTTAATTAAATTGTCTTAAACTATAATTTGTGTTTGTTGTTCCCTGCAGGCCATCCTGAACAAGTGGACGAAGGGACAGGGGAGCAAGCGGGAGTACATCATGGCCCTGCAACATCCGGTCACAACCAACATCGCCGATTCACTCAAGATGTTTGGTCTCATGGTGGATGCCCTCCTCGAGTTCAACAAGAGAGTCATCATGCTCTTCCCAAACATTGATGCAGGTAGGAATTTATCAATATTTTTGAATTGTTCAAAATCTCTCTCTCTCTCTCTCTCTCTCTCTCTCTTATTCATGTTCAGTTGTTGTTCAACTATAATTCCTTTGCACAAACTGAAAGGCTGGTTTATTTCTTGGTGACAATTCTCTCCTTGAGTTCTTGCAAAGAAAGAGAGTCATCATGCTCTTCCCAAACATTGATGTACATGTAGGTAGGAATTAAAGTGATGCTTGAACTTTATACAATTTTCCAAAAGTTATATTTAAGACTTCAATCATATACCAATATTATTGTAAGATTCTTCTGAATCTTGTGATACTTTCATAGAAAAAGAACAATGTTAAATAAGTGAAAAGGGGTGAACATTTATGTAAGATTTTATCCCCCAATCATTTGCGCGAATGATGCAAATTTCTGGATACTATGATGAATGATCGCATTTTCCAAATTTGTTCGTTCCGGAGCGCTTTTCAATTCAATCTTAAATATCTCTAATTAGTGAGACATAAAAATAAAAAAAACCCATTTCATTCTTAATAAGTTAAGCCAATCAAGAGAAGTGTGAAAGCTCCAAGATTTTGGTTGAATTTGACAAAGACAATGAATCATTTTGATAATAATTTATAATTTTTCAAAATCTCTCGCTTTCTTATTCATGCTCATTTGTTCTATGACTCCTTAAGCACAGGAAACCAACAGGCTGGATTATTCTTGGTAACAATGCTTCCAAGGGAGTGGAAAAGGTGTACTATAAACGTTCATAATGTTTTCAATGAATAAGGTATGAACGTCGAAATGAAAAAATGCAGACGGATTGCTATCAATCATATTTGGCGCTATGTACATGAATGTACTATAATTTTCTCTTCCTTTTTGTTTTTTTACCTACAGGGAGCAAAGAGATTGTGCGCATCATGCGTCAGAAGGGGATTGAGAACAACCCGCTGTTCTTCCCCGTCAAACACATTCCCTTCGAGGAGTTCATCATCCTCGTGGCCAACGCTGGCTGCATGATCGGTAACAGCAGTGCGGGCATCAGAGAGGCGGGGGCCTTTGGCACCCCAGTGGTCAACCTCGGCTCCAGACAGACGGGCAGGGAAGCAGGTATGGATCCCACTGCATATTTATGTTGCTCATTTCCACATTTTACTCACATAGTTTACAGCTTTGAGCTCTGGCAGGCTTGGATAGACTAGCCTGGCCACACTCACATGAAATCTGTTCACCCTACCCCTCCCCTACAATATTTTATGCCAACGTGCCAGACCCTTTTCAGACTACTTTATGTAATTTTGTTATTACAATCTGAGATGAAATATCTAGTTCTTTTCAGGACTATCAATTTCTTACTCCTTTCTACATGTGATACTGTAATTCATTCAATTGAATTTAAATATTGCTCATTTGTCTTTCCAACATTCTACATACAAAGGTTAACAAATCATGGACAAAGAACATAATGCACCTGTATATAAATCACTTATTTCCGTCAACATATATTTAATATATTTTTTTGGGAGATTTAAATATACTGTTATTTATAACATGATCAATTTCTTCCCCTTCTACCCACAGGTGAGAATGTGGTCCACTGCCGAGATGCAGACACCACTCAGAAGATCCTGCATGCACTGGAAATACAGTACCAAACACAATACCCACCGTAAGTTCTCTCTAAAAAGATCAAAACGAATGTCCTCCTCCCAAATCTACATTATTCTCCCCAAAGACAATGCCCTCTGGAAGTTGGCTCTATTCCCCACCCCCCTCCCCCTCCCCCTCCCCCCTCCCCCTCCCCGCAAGAATTCATCACATTTTGTTAGACAATATTTGACTTATTCTATCCTGGAATTCCACTTTAATTCATACACGTCATCCAAAATTATTGATTGACGATGGATTATTTGGTAACGGCTGCTCAAAAAGTGCAGCTGCTAAGATCGTCAATAATTTTTTGAGTGAGCAAACATACATGTTAATTTAATATGAAATGCAACATATGTGAGTTTTATATGAAAAGTTTATACATATACATGTACAATAATGGTCTATTTGAAATAACCTTTCTGATGTAGTGCTATTAAGAAAAGTTCTTGTTAGACATTATTTCTTGAAATGATCAAACACTTTCCCAAATTATTGACATGTTTCTGGAGGTGCTAAATTATATAAATAAGATAACAAAATTTGCCTTTCGATATGTTTGATGGTCTGTAATGTCGTTCAGAGTGTTCTGTATTACAGTACATGTACATTTCTAAAAAGGAACAAAAAACTGACCTCTTTAGGGATGAAAACTGCCATTATTTTAACCTGAATCATTATTCAATAAAAGTTCTTATAAAATAATTGTACAATCCAAAACAAATTTTACCTACAAGTTTATTTTCCTCAATGCCAAACGGCTGAAGGGTCTAAAGAATGTTGTATGTGTCTATGTGTCTAAAAGTCAAGTTCCGTCTGCGAAATAATGTAGGTCAAACATAGATGGAGGTGGCCATGCTGTTCCCAGAATAATCAAGTTATTTAAGACTTTGAAGAGCGATGAGACAGTTCAAAAGCAATTTGTTTAAAGTCTAAAAATGTGTCTAAAATATGTCTTGAAGTGTCTAAATGTCTGTTTTATTTTCTGTCTGTCAACAAATAAAGGTCATTCATTTATGGGGATGGCCATGCGGTTCCCAGAATCATCAAGTTCTTCAAGACCTTGAGGAGCGATGAGACGATTCAGAAGCAGTTCATCTTTCCACCGATGCCCGACAGCATCAGCATGGACATCGACCACATCCTGGAGACACAAAGCGCCCTCGCTGTTGACATGGGGGGAACTCAGCTCAGAGTGGCTCTGGTTGCCGCCGATGTAAGCACTGTAGTCAGTTATTGAACCCATTGCTTACGGGAGCCTGGTGGGTCCTGAGTTAAATCTATGGGAAATGCAATATCTAGTATGGACACTCAGGTTAACCATGTATGAACTAAGGTTAGGTTTGAAAGTATGAAAATAATAACTAGGGTTAGGGTTGACATGGGGGGAACTCAGCTCAGAGTGGCTCTGGTTGCCTCCGATGTAAGCTCTGTAGTAGTCGGTTAACCCATTGCCTACGGGATCCTGGTGGGTCCTATATTGAATCTATGGCGATTGCAATATCTAGTATGGAACAGGTTAACCCTACGGGAACCTGGTGGGTCCTGTATTGAATCTATGGGAAATGCAAAATCTAGTTGGGAACAGGTTAATGTCCAGAACCTTACAATGAAGTATATGCTAGTTTTAAATATGTGAAATGTGAAAGTTCCAAGTGATTTTGGTTGAATTTGACAACGTCACTGGATCAAATAAATTATGATTTCACTATTTGTGTTAAAAATAACAATCTTTGTATTTTTTTTGGTTTTCCGTTTGAAATCTATCAGGGCGAGATCAAGCTGCGCAAATCCAAACTGACGCCCCACGTTGGCAACGCTGAGAGGATGGAGGCCTTGCTGGAACTCATCATGGAGGCCATGCATGAGAGCTATGCACTCAACTGCAGGGTGTTGGGAGTCGGTACGTAACACTCATACATACAGTACCTTACCATTCCAGGCATGTGAGACTTCCTCGTTTCCGCGGAATTCCGCGTTTTTGAAATATAAAATCGCGGAATAATTGCGGAATTCCGCGTTTTTATTGTTAATTTTTTTATTTTTTATTTATTAATTTTTTAAAAGCTTTACTTTACTTTATTAAATGTATAGAGACAACATTTAAACGTAAATCTGACCAAATCTTACCTAGTAATTTTGGAAGAATTATGAAAAATGGGTCGAGAATGCATTTTAATACTCAAAAACGTCAAGGCCTGGACCCCTGCCGCAATGGACTTTGTGCTTGCAATGTGCACTTCCCGCACACTTGTGCAATTATGCTGCGACTTTCCTCTTTTTTTTTCGTACCCCACTCACATGCCTGCATTCTGATGTGTGTCATAGGCAATGCATACACATTGCATGGCTAGTGATCAAATTTTCTTGTGCCAACACATGCATTATATACTGGTACACTGTAGACAGGGCAATTGTTCATATTATAGCGTGTAAATGTTCAAACATTGTAAATGCTCCCAAGTGAGTAGAAAATGCACTTTAGATAATTTAATGATATGTGACATCCGATCACTTGGTTAGAAATAGTATCAAGTGCAGTCAGACCTTAGCAGCCACCAGACTATAGTGACCACAGTACTAAATTTGATCCCCTGTTGAGAAAGGCAATGTTTATGAAACATGTCTATAAAGGTCACCTGTTTACAGGGGGTCACTTGTCTTGCTTTCTTTAGGTGGTCACTACAAAACAGGTTTTACTGTCAGTTTATTTTCAGTTTGATCTAAGAGTTGTACATTTATCTAAGCTATATTTTTGTTCCGTGCTATTTAAAGATTGCCAAGCGTTACGATGCTACACCGCTGTGCGCCATTTTGAACTTCGTGGCTAGTTTGTGCGCACTGCATTACCGTATTTGCCGGTGTATAAACCGCACCTGTGTATTAACCGCACCCCAACTTTGGGTTGTCATCTAATAGGAAAAAAATGTCCTGATAATGGAACTGTGCTGGGAATCATTGCACCTTAATCAAATTCTATGATTTTCCCCTAACTTTTGTAAACTTTAAGAACACAAAGCAACAACAACAACAACACACATGTTTCTGATTGGAGTACAATTCATACCAGAAAAGCCTATCAAGCTTTTCACATAAACTGATATTTTAGCCATTTGTGATATTTTCCTGAAATATATTTCTCTATCTCTGTGTATTAACCGCTTCCCCTTTTTGCACGTTGAACTGTATGGGAAAAGGTGCGGTTAATACACCAGTAAATACGGTACACTGAGTCGGTGTGTAGTATGCACCATGCGCAGGGGTGTTTGCAAGATGGCACACCACATCTGATTTACAAATTGGAACCACCCTCAAATCCAAACTTGTTTTTCTCTTTTCTCCCCCAACAGGCATCAGTACAGGTGGACGGGTGAATTCACATGATGGGGTCGTCATGCATTCTACTAAGGCCATTGATGGTAAGACTCAAATACAGAGTTAGGGACAATTTATATTTCGTGGGGAAAAAATAGCTTTAATTATTTTTTATTTGGAAACACTTTAATTTTTGTCTCCATTGGTTTATGTGATACTAAAACTTAGAATTAACAATAAATTTTATTGTCATTTCGCCTACTAATATAGTGTAATTTTTTTGTGACTTTACTTGCCCAACTAGACTACTGCAAAAAGAAGTGAATTTGGATCGACTGCCTGATAGATTTGTTTGTTGGGTCAGGTCGGGAAAGGGATGAATGAATAGAATGAATAGCCCCCCAAAATCTACCTCAGTGATTTATTCTTTAAAAATTAATTCCGCACAATCAAAAACAGATAATGAAATTTAGATTTGTGTAATGCATTCGTTTGCAAGTTTTTGTAAACTTTGTCAAATCGTTTCATATTTGAGATAAATTGAAATTAACAATTAAGGTTTCCCCGGGATTTGAACCGAGACAAATGATCATATCTGAGATGCTATACATACAAGAGTCTTACAATATTGATAAGCCTTAATATAGTAATAAAAGTGTTGTGACTAAAGGTTTACAATCGCGATGCATTTGTACACAGGTTGGGATGAGGTGGATCTACGCACACCAATCGAGACCAAGCTCCATCTGCCCGTCTGGGTGGATAACGACGGCAACTGCGCTGCCCTCGGAGAGAAGAAGTTTGGCCACGGAAAGGACATCAAGGACTTCATCACCATAGCAACTGGCACAGGTGAGCAGGGTACTTTTTATGAAATTTGTCCAGTTGTCCAGTTGCAAGTGTCCAATTATGGCTACAGCTATTGGCTATTGGCTATTGGCACAGGAGATACAATAATTGGACATTTACAGCAATTGTAAAAAATATTATGAAACAGGACCCAGAAGTCATTTGGGCAATTTGTGAAAGTGCCCCAACTTTAACCTGTTCCCTTCGAGATTCTGACATCCATATGTACATAGCCCACCAGGTTCCCGTAAGCAAGGGGTAAAGAATGTGCCCTGTGTGTTAAAGCCATACAGATGTTTCACTAGCGATGTAACAAAGCAGGCCTTGATTATGTAATCATTCAATTGTAGTTGTTTCATAGCCATTTTGTATCTACTAGAACAACTTTTTGTTGTGCATTCTATTTTTTTATGATACAAGTAAAGCAACAATAATAGCTTAAATGACTTATGTTATAATGTAAAACAGTTATAAAAGATATCTACAAATTTGTGTTTGTTTTTGTATCCCAGGAATTGGAGGAGGCGTTGTCCTCGACAAGAACCTGGTCCACGGGACAAACTTCTGTGCTGCGGAGCTGGGGCACATCAAGGTGTCCATGGATGGACCGGAGTGTGGATGTGGAAGTCACGGGTGTGTGGAGGCCTACTGCTCTGGCTTAGCCCTGCAGAGAGAAGCTCTTAGACTATATCAAGGTACAGTGCCTTTTGAGTCCATTCAAAACCATTTGAATGATTTTGATACAACATACATACATTCTCTCTAGACCACAGCCCGAGTATTTTCGGGACCAGTCCTGAATGGGTTAATAGGTGCATCATGAATCCAAGACATTTTTCCATTATGTTGGACGAATAAATGAAATCTTGAAACCTACATAGATTGCTCCGGGCTTGCGCTGCAGCTCGAGAAGCTCTTAGACTAAATCAAGGTACAATTACTTTTAAACATGTGAATTGATACGCAGTGAACCAAGGATAATTTTCCGTTATGTTGGACAAATTAATGAAATATTAAAACCTATCTCTCTGGCTTTGCTCTGCTCTGCTGAGAGAAGCACTGAGACATTGCATAACACAATAATGGAAGCAAATATTTCTGAACTGAACCCATTTTTAGGACTGGTAAGCAAAATGAAATGTAAATTGAAATAGTCCTGAACAAATAACTGATACCCTCAAAACGTCTTTATTTGTTCCTTCCAGCTGGGGAGCTGAAGTTGGATGGCGCGGCGGGTAAAGATGTAGACGTGACAGCCAAGCACCTGATTGAAGCTGCCGCTCAGGGGAATGAGAAGGCCAAGAAGGTCCTAGACACAGGTACGCTTTCTGTTTCCTAAAACAGTCAAACCTGTCTATAAAGACTGCCCAGGGGATACAAGTGGTCTATAATACTGGTCGAAATTCAAGTTTTTTTTGGGGGGGGGGGGGGGGGCAAGTTTAATCTCTCCTCTGGAATGGCCGGTGCTCATCATCTTCTTTGAAGGCCAGGTTAGCTATTATGTAAGACATATTTTGCCCTGTGGCCCGAAACCTGAAACCTGGTGGGGTCCGGGTCTCCAGATTAGAAAATATTACAAATTCTGTTTAATTTGCTTGCCCAATTGGGCCAGTAGAATTTAAGATTGATAAAATTTGATGGCCCGGAACTAATATTTAGTGGCCCCGGGCCAGTTCTAATTTTGAGCACTGTCTATAAACAAGTGGTCTTTATAGACAGGTTCTTTTACATTTTAATTTCTTGGAAAAATAGAATAGTGGTCTTTATTTAAGCAAGGGGGTGTTTCACAAAGATCCTAAATTGAACTTAACTCTAAGTTGGACTTAACTATTATGAAACGCCATGTGTAGCCTTAGAATAGGATATATTCAAAAGCACAAAAACAAGAATATTAGACTTTTCATAAATGTTGCATCAAGAACATGAATTCTCTCTGATAAAAGAAAATATTAATGATTTGAATCATCATTTTATGTCTTTGGAAAAGGAATTTTAAAACAATTTTCAAAGAAACTAATGGCTTTCCATACTTTTTAGGTCCAACTTAGAGTTAAGTTCAACTTAGTATCTTTGTGAAACACCCCCCTGTTGGTCTAAATATGACAGGTACATGTAGTTGCTAGAGCAGGTTTGGCTCTACCATTATTGATGCCTTCCTACTGCTGTGTGATTATGATTGATTTCATTCAGATGTGACCCTGAGAAACTCATGATTCACAAAAGTATGTTTTGGGCCACGCGTTCATTTACAAGTTTGCCTAAACGGGCATCAAGTGATATGTTTTATCCGTTTGATACAATTCTGTTTGAGGCTGTCTGGTTTGTATTTCACTGTTCCTTATTGAACATTCTTAAAGGTATGGTGACAAGAAAACTGCCTCGAAATTGGGTTTTACTGTATCTAAGGTAAATTTTCATGAAGATTACTAATACAAACATATTTTCCTCGTGGGAAAACCCGGTAAAATAAAAAAATCAACTTGTAAATTCACTTTCGGAACCCCCATAAAAAAACTGAGTCCCGGGCGAACAAAAAATGACGTCATCTTTGTGACGTCACCTGCAGGCAATCGCAGTTTAGCTCGGTCATAGACGTACACGCTGAGTGCAATACTCGCGTTGACACAGAGATATTATTTCCATTTGTTTCAATATTTGCAAACATTTGTTCAGGTTTATATCATGGACGATATACACTCAGATGTGTAGCTGCATCCTGCTACAATTCATTTCTTAGCAATTCTTAAGCATTTTCAGTAAAACCTCAATTTACAAGCAAAAACGAGTTTGTTTTACAAGCAAATCATAGGCTCTGCATGTAAACAATGCACATTCCTCCGCGTTGCGGTCTGCATGTGATGTCATGAATCGGGTGACACGTGCGCACATTCCCGCTCTGCTATAAATGACTTTTTTTAGGAGCATGGAACGCCGATGCGAAATAAAGCAAAAAAGTTGCATGAAATTTACCTTTTTTTTCCCAACTTAGGGATTTCTTTGAAAAAAAGAGTGTGGTATATCAATAAAGGCACATATTTAAAGCTATAAACCTGAATCAAAGCCGGGATTTCCCCCCTCCTTTAAACCTGAGTGATGTATTCATGTGCATGGCCTCTGAAATTTACACTTTGACTTCCCCTACAGCTGGAAGAGTCTTGGGTACAGCCATAGTGTTTCTGCTCCACATCCTCAACCCCAAGATGTTGTGTCCGACATCTGTCTTGTTTACATTTCACTATTCCTTATTTAACATTCTTAAACCCGAGTGTGTAATGTAAGTATTGTGCATGACCTTTGACATTTACCCTTTGCCCTTTGACCTCTGTGCAGCTGGAAAAGCCCTGGGTACTGCCATTGTGTCCCTGCTCCACATCCTCAACCCTAAGATGGTCATCCTGTGCGGTGTTCTGTCCAACATCTACCTGGGCCCTGTCCAGCAGGTGGTGGCGTCCCACAGCCTGCCGTCTGCCGCCGACGTGCAGATCATGGCATCCGACCTCTCGGAGCCCGCCCTGCTCGGAGCAGCGAGTCTCGTCTTGGAGTACGCTACCCGGAGAACGTACTAAGAGTGTGGGGCTTGCGTTATCTACTATAGGCGTCGCTTTGTGAGGGGAATCTTTTATTGTTCCGGTGGAGGGGGGATGAGCTATTGTGTCGATTCCTGCATATCGACACACCCATGGAAAAAACAGTCATGAACTTGATGCAGTGGTAATGCCACAGATCTCAATAAACATTCTCGATAGATTATTGGCTGTCGAAAGTGAAGCTATGGACCCGCCGTGCTACTACACCAAGAATATAAACTTGTTTTTACAGTGAGTACACTTGTGTCCTGCTCACCTCTGCGCATGGACAATCTGCATGAATCAAACGAACGGAAGGACAGTATCAGGGGTGAGTTAAAGATATGGAAGGATGTATCCACGTATCTTTTAGAGATCAGTGGGTAATTGAGATATTCATGACAAATCACTCTCATGTTAAGGTAGCATCCCACCGATTAGACCCATAATAATACAAAATGGTTCAAACCAATAGAGGTATTACCAGTAGAATGTATCTGATGGATGTCGCAACACTAACATGATGCGCCTACTGGCTGCAATTGGAAATGACAGATAAAGAGAATGGGAAAATAAATGTATTTATTTAAATGTTAAAACTGATATGATATTGTTAAATGTAAATTATATATGTACGGTAATCCTACTTATTGATAAGTACTATGAAGATATTGACGGTATAAATCAAATTTATGTCTAGATGTGTAATTTTAAACAATCTATATGGCTTTGTGTCGTCTTGGCTCCGAGCACAAAATACAACAATGGGATTAAGCTCCTCTTTGCCTGATTGTGTGGCATGTTTGGCATACTGGAGACTAATATAGTGTTTCAGATCTACACGTATGTGTATCCAATACATCAATTGCATTTCTGAAATGTTGTCTTAACTTGCGTATTTGTTGCTATTACTTGTGACTCGATAATTGATGGCATAACGATTGGATGACCAAAACCAAAGAATGTCCTTTTTAGTTGTAGCTTTTTTGGTCTCTGTTTTGTAAAAACTTAATTTCTTGTTAAACATCTGAAATTGTCCGACCTTACCTACAGTAAGTTGCTTTTTAAAGTTCACATCATTATTTAACACTTAATTCTATGGATATTTTCACAATGTCACTATTAAATTAGACCAAGTTTTTGAAGCATCTTCTTGCTGTACAGGCATGTACATCGGTTGTGCAATACAAAAGGAGTTTATGTCCTGTAGCAGGAAGTTGCCAACATTATTTTTTTGTTTGTTTCAGATGTCTATTTCAGAAAACTTGCCTATTTATATCAAGGTTTATGAATACAAAAAATCTGGACAAACTTACCGTGTAAGTTGCCTATTTATATCACTCTGATATTCTCTGTTATTTATCAGCATAGACACCACAGGCTTCTCTTTTTCAAAGTTTTGCAGCATTTCTGCATGTAGTATTATTATTTAATTGTATCATAATTTCCCATCATTTACTTGTACGTGAAAGGCAAATTGGGAATATAGAATTCAGTTGCTGTGTGAATACCACAAGCTATCCCACTCTCAGTGCAGAGCAGTTATACCTCATGTACGATGTTCAGAATAAAGAATGTCGTATTGCCTAAATTGTTTGGAGGGGAATAATGATACATAGTATGAAGCGCTATATAAATGCCTATTGTTATTATTGTTATTATTCAGTTCTTTATTATTTGTGTGATCACAAGATATGACAATCACTGTTCCAACAAAAAAAATAGCAATGTGAAAACAGAACAAAGTGTTAATGAATGATGATAGTATTAAAGCTAGATGTTTATTAAATTTGACCAGAAATTCTCTAAACATTCCAGTAATATCATTAAAGTAGTCTTATTGCATGTACTGTACATACAAAGCTAACGTTGAGTACTAATACAAATTTATTTAAGATAGTAAGGCCTCAAATTTAATATTAAAATTAAATATCAATGCAAAAAAAAAAAAATTCCAAAAGGAGGTCCTTAGATTAATCAAACCTTTTTGATTTCCAATATATTTCCAACATCTTTCTCAACTGAAGATTTGCTCTTATATCAGTTCTGTATAATTATGCATAATTGTATACTGTCACATTATATGTGCATGAAGCGCTTAGAGATGATTATCAATCATATTAGGCGCTATATCAATTGAAACATTATTATTATTATTATTATTATTATAATATTGCGTTGATTTATTTAATCTTATAATCTTTTACTCAGATCCATAGAATTATATTAATCATTGTGAGTTGTTTTAGTTTTATTTATGATTTTGCTGTTTGCTGTATACTTATCTTTAATTAATAGTATGAAAACTTGAATGTACTTATAATCGGTAGATACTCTCGATTTGCTCCTGTTAGCAGTAGAAGCAGAATGAATGGCCGACCGAGTTGTTGCTCTTCTGCTCTGGGTTGTTAGTTGAATGTAGGAGAACTGTCGGGCAACTAACACGCAGATAAGCATCACCTTAAGTTTGGACCATTTTAATGAAGCTTTTAATCTTCTTTAGGAAGCATTATACATGTTATATACCTGAAAGCATTCCGCTGACAACACCCTCAAAGAGTATGTTTCTTCTCCCTTTATAGTTTGATCTGCCTTTTGGTTCCTGCACTAGACCTACATTAGTTACAAATGTTATTTTCAAATTTGTCTACTTTATACAGTCAAACCTGCTCTAGCAACCCACCTGTCTATAAAGACCACCTGCTTATAAAGACCATTATTCTTGTTCCCTAATATAGAACATAGTTAACATGTAAATGAGTCTAGCTGTCTATAATGATCACCTGCTCAGAGAAACCACATTTTGTGTTTATCTTTTGGGCAGTCTTTATAGACAGGTTTGACTTTATCTACATCCAATCATACCTTGAAGACAGCTTGAAGGCTGCACCATACCATACCACCTACATTGCGAGAGTAGATAGCTTTCTGGGATGGTGTTTAGGGGTTGTTTTTTTAGGCCATTTTCATCATATTCTGTTTCATTTAGTGATGGTTATTGAAATATGTTTATATTCAAATTGCACTGGATATCATTAGTGCTAGTACCCAAAGCAAATAGTCCACGGCATTATTACAAAGTTCATAGTAAAAATGTTTGTTTAATTCACTTCAGTGTGTGATTATCCTGTAAATACATGTATCAGATTCTCAAAACCCTTCATCATCTATCCATAAGTGGAAATCTAGATTTTTAAATGAACTTGTGTTTGACTTTTTTACTTTTGAGTATGGATTAAGCAGACCATAATGTTGTGAAGTTTAATACATGACTTTATTTGCCTTTTGCTATGATTTTGCAATGGATTAGCAAATTTGTCCTGAAAAGAATACTCGGAAGTTATATATTGTACATTTTCTTGATTCTTTTCTGTTCAATTGGCTTTCCAGATTAATGTAAAAAAAACAGCATAAGAAATGTGATTTCACATATGTCTGAAATGACTATGCCCCATCACATTAGTATTCACTTACATTTTAAGTTGAGTTTGCAATTTGGTATGTGATATTTGCCCACAGAATATGAAGTCTTTTGAAAGTTATTGTTAAAACCTAACAACGAGATTATACAAATATAATATATGGGGTAGCTAGAAAAAGCCTACATGACAGAAGTTTTTGTCATCAAGAACAACATATTATTAACTACACCTTGTGAACTTGCATCGAATTAGAATTTATTATGAAATAGCTGTTCTGAATAATTTTAGGAGGGTTTAACATGTTCCCCTGGGATTCTGAAACCCCCAAAGACTGCATAGAATTGTACAGTACTAGAGTTGTCGTAATGTCATAAATAGTGCTGCAATTATTTCATCCGTTATACATTGAATGTATAAGTAGACAAATATTATTACTAGATTATTTGATTATTCAATTACTTTTGAGAGGATAATGGATTTGTTATGAATGGCAGTAAGTATCATAAATGAATGCATTGCATTACATATTGATTTGAAGTGAAGTCATTTTGAAACCAACTTTGTTTTCTCCTTTCATTTTTGAGTCAAACCTGTTCATATAGGTCATGGCTCGTGCTTTTTGCACGCTCTCCTATCAGTGGGATCCCGAGTTTGAAAGCAGTGTTGTCCGTTGCGTTTGTTCTTCAGAAAGACAAGTTTATCCATTATTGTTCTCTACCAAGGTGTATAAATGGGGACCCAGTAGGAGTGGAACGTGTATACAGTGTACTTGTATACCGTTGAGTGGGCCTTATGGCTGCCACAATGCATAACCCCCCCCCCCCCCCCAGGGATGACACCATTATACTTAAATGGGGATGGTGTGACACGATTGGATGGATGCTTGACTTCAAATCTAGAGTTCAAACCCTGTCAATGTCCCGTCATTTATGCCCTTCTGCAAGACATTTAATCCATATTGCTGCTCTCTACCCAGGAGTATAAATGGGTACCTGGTCGGGTGTTATAATTAGCCTGGGCGCTATCATATGGCTGCTCTTAGCTAGTATGCTCCCTGGGGAGTTGAGATGGTGCGCAAGCTAATTGTGCGGGTTTGAACTGTACCAGAAATGACCAGGGTAATAATACAAGCGCATAGGGATGTGCATTGGCAATGTGTTTGCGCTATACAAAAACTGTGTTATTATTATTATCATCATTACTGAATAAGTACCTAAATAATGGTTAGTGACTGAGAGTGAAGGGTAGACTTACTATTTTTGAAGCTGACAGTATTGCATAGCTATTGCAAGTTTTAGTATTCACTTTCTTTTTAATATGCATTGTAGAATATAGTGCTCCAGAAAAAAAAAAAAATTCTGTTTTCAAAGTCACTCGATTTCAGACTTTTCTAGACAATTCTTTTTCTAGCATTAAGCAAGTTCTCTGTATTATTCATTTGTATTAAGTATCATTGTGCCTTATTGAAAAAAGGTCAAGCCAAAAAGTGTGAGTTTATTATTAATTGCTGCTTATTTGAAAATTTGATGCCAATTTTAATTTTTGTTCAACAAAGCAAAATTCAACTGTGTATGTTATGTAAGTGTTTGGTGTCATTCTTGTCGTACCATGGGAGTGTTGCATAAACTTGTGAGTCGTGTTCAATCACAACTTTGCAATTAAATGCAACTGTCCATTGCATAAAGAGTATACAATACAAAGTTGTGTTTAATTTCAAAATTTGCACTAGCTCATTTATGAAAGACAACTTCCACTTTAAATTGACACAACTTTTATACAATGGAGTTGCGTTGAAATGCAACACTCCCCCGATTTTTACTATCCCACTGCCGTTGAATTCTGTTTTTCACTATATTTCATTAATTGGAACTGTTTTACAGTAAAAGGAATTTGATATTTAAAAAAATAGTTGTTTATTTGTAGAAATAGAAAATCTCCTTTTATGCTTTTATTTTATTGTGAATTTCATTTATTTCATCATTGAACTTTTGAGCCATAATGTACAAAATTATTGTGTATAATTTGTTTCCCCTTGTGAACATTCTGTTTTGATGTTTTGATTTATTATTTCAAATAAAAATCTTTCATTTCATATCTTCCGTCTTTGTGATGAATATATAAATAAACTGATGAGTAGTCACTGTCAAGCAAAATCCATGACACTTGTCAATTTGCAATTTTCCTTTAATTTCAAACGTTTCATTAAAATTCTGTTAATAATGATATGAATGTTCAAGTGCAGTATGCAATGCAGCTAGTATTCACAATACTTTCCTGCTGCATCCTTGTGTGTTTGGAAGGGTGCTTTATGTGTGTTTGTATTTGTGAGCATCAGCGCCGGAACAACTTCTGGGATACGGGAGAGGGGGAAAATGGGGGGGGGGGGGGGGGGGGGGGCATAATTTATGGGGATGTCAGGCTACCTCCCCCCCCCCCCCCCCCCCAAAAAAAAGGAACATTTTCTGAACCCTACTGAAGTAAACTTAAATGAGATTTTTGTCTTGCCTGATAATAATGCTAGTATTTTGGACTTCTCTCCATGGCAGGCCTGGCCCCCTAATGTTCATTGATAAATTGTACGTTCAATTGCACATGCCCTCCCCCCCCCCCCCCCCCCCCTCCCCCTCACCAATAATTTGACAAAAACAATACTGGACAAATCTGTGGAAATATAAAGACATGGTATAGCAAGGGGTTGCAATACCGAACGGGTTGTATTACCGTACATGCAAATTCCAATAGGAAAAACGTTCGAATTTTGAAAGTTGAATTTGAAAGTCGGCATTAACGGAGGATAATAAATGGATGTTTAGCAAACATTTTCCACCATTTCCCGAAGAAAATAAGCGCCCTGAGGCGTTATACGCGCGTTTTGCCGCGCACCAGTGGCAGCGCGCATGTCAATGACATTCCCATGCAAAACATTCACGTTTGGTGCGTCCGGTTAATACAACCCGGTTTGTGCGCTACAAAAAATCTGCTTTCTTGAAAGGGTGCCGTAAAAGTTCAATTTGCGTAAGTTTGTTGCTTTTTTCTACGAAATAAGTTATCAATTCTTTATCTTGAGAATATATAGATAACTTATTTGTGTTTTATTCATATCTCTGTTCTTCATGTTGATCGTTTTCATGGCGTAAAGAAATGGTATCCGGTAATAGGACCCAATACCATACATAAGGTGTGCCCCCCCCCCCCCCCCCTAAAAAAAAAACACACAGATATACCTCTTCAACATGTAAGGAGCATTTCCACTTTGCCCCCCCTCGTTACCACTTCAACAAAACAAAACAAAAAACTGCAGCGCGTCCGAACGTACCGATCAAGCCGGCGCCGAACTCTGCTGGTACCATATGGTCGCGTACGTCGCGCGCGTCGATCGGCTATCGATCCGACGTCCAGCAATCCGATCGATCCGAACCGGTACGAGGTACTTACGTACAATACATGCAGTCATGATGGCGGAAGAAACAAGGAATGGATTTCTCTCAATTGCGCAGGAAATACAACATGGCCAGAATAGCAGTGTCGGCCAGCTATTTGGGGATGCCACAACACACCAGTCGTCTGATTCGTGGTCGAATTCCGAAGTGCACGATCAGAACAAGTAAGAAATGCATTTTAATTGTCCTATCTGAGTGTGAAACTTTGTCTTTGACTCTGTGAGTGTGACTGTGCTGGCTCAAGTCAAGAAGAGGCAAGTGTCGTCGACGTCTGCGCCAGAACCTCTGGCGAGGTGCTCTAGCCTCTAGCTAGCCGCGCCGCTCCCGGTCCATCCATGGGCATGGCCATGGCATGGGCTGGCACGCTCTGGCTAGGGCTAGGCCTAGGCCACCGATAAGCCTATATCTGGCCGGTAGGCTAAGCCAGGACAGGAGCTATCTAAACTTCTGTGTACATTTTGCTTGTTTACTTAACTTAACTTTAATTTGCAGTTTGATTTTGAATGTGTGTACTTTGTAAATAATGTTTGACTGAGTCTGGAGTGAGAGTGAGTTATCAGTTGATCAGTGACAGTGTGCTCTTGAATTGAGACTGAGTCTTGTCTTGAGACGTGACAATTGTCATTGTAATTGTTGGATTATAATATTGTGTTGTATTGAGCAATAATTATAGTGTACTTTACACTGACTGCGGCTAGGTCTAGGACTAAGACTAGAGTAAGACTAAGTCTGTCCTACTCCTAGACCTAGACCAGTCCTAGGCCTAGCCTTAGCTTAGGTCATACTCCTAGTCCTAGGTCTCGGACAGACTTAGTCTTACTCTTAGTCCTGCTTACCCCTATTCAGTGGTGTAACTTACTAGACATGGGTGGTGGGGAGCACAGGGGCATATGCCCCAAATAATTTGAAGAAAAAATAAATGTATAATATGTAACAACTAACAATAACATAATGTATGATTACTGGTAATAATTTACTAAAATATGCTCAGAAAAAATCAAGAAATACATGAGTGTGCCCCCACCCTGCCCCCAAAATCAGTAGGACCATACTATGATGCCACTGCCTATTTTGGAAAAAAGAAAAAAAACAAAACAATTTCATTCTTTTCTTAATAGATTTGCGCTCGAAACAGATGAAACGGCACCAATTCAGGTAGGTCAAAGTTTTATTTTACTGGTAGACTTCTCTTAATTATCTGTAATCCTGATTAAGTAAATTACATTGACTCTTGGTTTATAGTTTTCTAGACACAAGGGCTAAGCCAATCTTCATGTAGTCTTGGCCTTGTCCTTGAAGAAATGAAGATGAATTCAACCATTGAAACATGTATACTCAGTTCATATCTACTTTTGATGAGAAATTGAGACCTGGATACGAGTGATATTTGACTGGATATATAGCAAAGCCCTGCACTTGTAGGTACAAAATCAACGTTTAGATTTTCTAGCCATAAGGAAGACCTCATCAGAAGCTTTCATTTGATGCCTTCTTCTAAAAAATATGACATTAATTGGCAAAGATATGTTTGTTTCAATTTTAAAAACATTTACATACATTATGTTTCTAAGTTAAAATGCCAGTTTCTTCAAAACATGAATCATCAACAACTGCAGGGTTTTGCTATATATGAATATTTAAAAGAATTAGTTCACCTATTAAAGGGTGTGATGGTTTAGGCTGGCATAGTACTTTCAGTATAGCTTTATGTGAAGATAAAATAGTCTGGAAAGCATTATTCACATGTTTATCGTTGCATGAGAGTGAGTAGGTTGTTACATTTTTTGGCTAAATTGAGTTTGATACCTGGCTATGAGCCTGTATGTGATGCCAAATTTGTCAGATAATTGTTAAATATTTCTTATTGAGGAGACATACAAAAATATAAAAACAGAGCTAAATTGTATATATTGGGTTACTTTTTTATCAGGGTAAAAACAAAGCAATATAAAGAGTTTGGACCAGCAAATTACCTCGTTTTATGAGAGGTTTGGATTCATGATGATAAATTCTGTTGAGAACGGCCTGTATGGAGCAATCAAAAGATATAACAATGAAAAGAGTGGTAAGATGGTGTTAAGGACCAGGGCCCATATTCATGAAAGCCTGTTAGCTTAGTTCCTTGCTAAGTCTATTTTGGATGGCGTGGCTATGAATTAAACACAAAATATTTTTGTTGCTTACTAGGGTTAACTTAGTGGGTACGTAAAGCTTACCCAGCTGAACCTTTTTTGGGACTAGAAAAAACGTTTGTTGCTTGCTCAATAAACTGCGCATTTAAAATACACTTGGCAAGGAACTAAGCTATCAGGGTTTCATGAATATGGGGGCTGCTCTTGAGCAGATCGAATCCCTAGAAGATGTAAACTGGGTTCCAAAAGAAACTTATCAACTTTTCAGAGCGACACACATTAAAATCCAAATCATAACAATTACTCATAATTGGGAATAGACTAGCTACAATATCCCTTAGCAAGCTCATCTAAAAAAAAATTGTTTGCTTTAGTTAACAAAGAATAAAATAAGGTGAAATCGCAAGAGGTAATTTTTCAAAAATCACAGAAACTGCTTGCCTTTCGGGCACAGAGCTCGGTACGGACAATAGCCAGTCTAGTGGTTACATAACCCGCTTTGAAGTTGAATGAATAGCTATTGAAAGTTCTGAATAGACCGCCTTTCGTGGAGGTTCGCAGCGAGCAGTTTCTGTGATTTTTTAAAAGTGACCTATAGTTATTCAATCACATTTTCTCCTTTTTGGCAAAAGGAAACTTTTAATTTTTAAGATATGCTTCATTATGAGAGTGATAGCTTATCTGTATCTAAATTTAATTCAATTTGATGCTATAATAGATTTTAGTAAGCGTCGCTCTGAAAACGTGATAAGTTTCTTTTGGAACCCAGTTTATAAGAGCTAGTGTTTTGCTATCAGAGCTCCCTATAATGAGGTTACTTACTATTTATTATACACGTTAGACGATTCCCGGAACAAGCTTCACCGTGCCCAGTTCCCAGGGAGATGGCAGCCTAGACTATGGCAAGGAGATGCAAGGCTTGGAGAAGCTTTCGTCAGAGCTAGATTCTGTGAAGCAACAACTTGTGGCCGATATCTGTGAGTATACTATCATTATTATAATTATTTCATCTTAACGAATTATAACACACTAGCTGTACCCGCGGAAATCCGCGGGTTTTTTTGAGAGAAAGGCGATGATAACATAACGATACTTTAAATCTTGACTATTCCCAAAGTCATAATTTAAATAGTATAAAGACAAAATAAACACGACGACTCATTCCCGCCCCACAACCCGTCGGGGCCCCTTCCAACGATATATCCGGCCAATGTCACAAAATCATAATGGCAGGGGCGTCGATCTGTTCGGAAAACACAATGCATTGGGGGGGGGGGAGCATTGTTTGTGAACAATAGCTCGCCCCACCAATGCATTGTGCTTTCCGGACAGATCGACGCCTCTGCATAATGGTTTAGTACCCATGCTAAGTTATTCAGTTATCCCCCATACTTTATATAGTCCCTAATTTGTTCCGCTTTTTTATTTAATTAGATGTTCGTGTACTTGCTAATAATATAGTTGCTTCGCCGCTGCCCGCCCCCCCCCCCCCCTCCCCGCGACTCCAATTGCCTGCATGACAGTTGACACATAACCCGTCGTGTCCCATAAACGTTTCATATCCCATCTAAGTTCTCCAGCGTATACATTCTGTCATATTCTTGTGAAACCCGATGATATAATCCTTTGAAGGGAATAGTAGCCTTGCACAATAAATGAGCAGATACCCCCCCCCCCCCTCCCCCACCCCAGGCATAATACAATCATCTTACCGAAAGATGGCGATATTGTATAATCGTGTACAGAGCGAGTGAGTAAAAGAGTGTCGATGGTCAGTGGGCTGTGCAAACAAACTCGCCTCTGGTAATACATGCACTTACTTGCATGCACTGCAATCCCTGCATGCATGGGCATCGCTCGCTCGCTCAGCTGTGTACATAACATGCACGCACGTGGGCTTTATCACAACGATGACGGAACTATTGAAATTCACGACTATTTCACTACGATTGCGTTGTCAATTTTAGACTTACAGATCATATCGATCATTGGCGTAATAATAATATTTATATAGATCTAAATCTGGCTAATTTGGCAATTTTGAAACTTAAACAATGTTTTTTAATATATATCTTCTTTTATAAACTCCGTTTTGTATCGTCAAACAAAGTTGCAGCGGTAAATCGGTAGTCAATGCTCGGCGCCTTAACTTTAGCAACCACATTGCTGACTTTCCCTTTTCTTCAATCTGGACGACGACCACGGGGTGGGGGCGACTCGGGAATGCCTCTACGTCCTCCGCAAAATGTATATCCTTCGATCCCAACGGTCGGGGAGTCGCCAAATACTCGGGGTGAGGATATCTCGAGTGGGACACGCTTCGAGGGGTTGAAGCTTACCGTATTAATATAATAGATTCATAAATAAATTTGCAAATTAGCAAACATTCAATGTCAGTGTCAGCATGTACAAGATATTATCCGGAAGAAAGAAATAAGTTCAGTAAGATTGTCTGTGATTGCACTGAAAAGAACTTGTAAGTTTTCCTGTTTTCCTGTGTATTTGTCTGTGTATGTCTGTGTGTTTGTATGATATCTGTACCAATTGAAACAGAATTAAGGCAAAACGGTTTATCAACATTGTGCACCTTTCTCAAGTAGATTTTCATGACAACTTGACAATTCTTATTAGATTGACTTAATACAGTATCTCAATTTCACTTCTTGATTCCAGTACGATGCCAACTCCTTCAGGTTGACCTGGCCACCCAGTTTGACCCAAGGCTTGTCCTAAAGTTGAGGTCAACAAAACTGTCGTGTGAGAAGTGCCAAGAGAATTTTGACGAATCTCTCAGTGAGGAGCAGCCAGTGTAAGACCAAAGAGGCATGTCAAAAAAAAATTAATTAGAAGACTTTTCTTGTATAAATTTTGTTGTAAATTTCTTAAGACTTGTACCCTCAGAAGTTGGAATACTATTTCTATTTTGAGAGATTTGAAATGCATATTTTGTTCGCCAAATTACTCTATTCTCTTTACTTCCTGTATTCCTGATCTAACTTTCCACTTCTGAAAATGCAAAATAATAATTTGATTTATTATTATAGTAAAGACTGGTGCATATAATTAAAAAAAAAACAAGTTTACAGTAAAATGATACAAAAAGTTGTCTTGTCACATTTGTTCAAAATTGTAAAGTACATTTTACATGAAAACATCTGTAATCGGTGCTACTGAAATCTCAGAGGGTATTTTGCTTTTCTGTTCACTCAAATCTATATTGCCATCTAAATGCCTGTGAAATATTAAAATATATATTTGAAACATTTGCTCAATCATATAACCTTCAATAGAAATTCTTGCCATAAGAAATCATTTCCTTAACACATTATTTCCTTAACACTAATTCTGACAGAACTGATTTGTTCTAGATTAATTTCCTGTTCGCCTGTGGTAATTTAGCAAGTTCTCAGTGATGTGCAAGTTACGATGTAGATAATTTATCAATGCAATAAAAGTATTTTGAGTTTTTAACATTTGAATACAAAATATACTTCATTACATTGTACTTAGTATATTACAAACAAGGGAATTACTAAGCATAGTAAATTAGTACCATTAATCCATGTATTTGAATGATAGAAGTACTAGCATTGTTTGAATTGGTTTTAAATTGTAAATAATGTTTTTAGTTATATATTTATTTTTCTGAAAAAGATGTTTTTTCCTTTAAATACAAAGTGTATGCACATAGGTAGTTGACTTTGCATCAATTGTTATTCATTTTTGTCAAGATAATTTGTTCCAGGCTCCAGGCATAGATAAATAAATAAATTACAACTGTATATAGTCTACTGAATAGGGAACTCAGTGGCTATCATTAATATAAGTACCACTCATTTACTTTTGAGCATTTCTATAAGGTTGTTTATAATTTATTGATGTGTAATTGTGTAATTAATATTTATATTCATACTTGTTATATTTTAAATGAGTACATTATAAAGTCTATCTGATAAAATAAGATTTATTTATTATACATAAATGATTAAGGGGGTAGTACTGGTAAAACTGGCAAAAATGGGACATTCTTTATAAATATGATTCTGAAGGAAGTACAAAGACTATTGAAGCCATTTTTTTTTTTTTTTTTTTTTTAAACTTTCATTCCGTCCAATTTTTATCTGCCAAACGCTTTTCATTTTTGAATAAATTAGCATAAATTAGTGAAAAAAAATAAATAAAGAAAAACAAAGAAAATTATTCAAACTCTATCTCCTCTCATGTTATCACTGGATTGACGCCAAATTTGGCAGGTATGTTATTTAACTATATCTCCATCATATGATGAAAGGAACTTTGAAAATATGCATAATATTTGGTTAATTAATTAATTATGCGTATTACCAGATTCGCATTTAAAAAAAATGGAATTTTAAAAATATTTTGGAATGTGATAGTGCTATAAAAAAAAGCCAACATCATATTGTGCAATGGTATGATCCCAACATCCTGTCCAATTTTTAGCCAAATTGAATGATAAATAGTGAAGTTTTTAGAAAAAATGTGTGAAAAAATGACATTTTACAGAAAATGCATACATGTAAAGATAACCATTATCCATTGACACGTGTACACTAACGATATGCAAATATGATCTCAGGGCTTGTCATGCTGGATTCATGTTGAGAAGACCATAAAGATATGGTATAGCTAAAAAAAAAAAAATATCCAATTTGTTTGTGTTCACCAGTACTACCCCCTTTACTCAAAGTAAAAGTGGTGTTATAGTATGAAGATTTACTACTCAGAAGAGAGCTATCCAGCAATACCAATGTGTTTCCTGCAAACACCTTGATTGTTTTATATTATCTTTGTATTTTGGATTTTACATCTAATTGCTTGTGCTGACAAGTTGACAAAATAAACGAGACAAAACCACACAATTTTCTTTCAATGTGCTCTTGTATTTACATAGAAAATACCAGCTTTGTTTTCATAAATCTTATATACATACTGACTCAAAATCGGTTAACACACTATGTAGTGGAAGAATTATTTGAACTGTTTACACGGCAGAAGATGCTTCATAATCTTTCTAATGTCAACATGAACTTGGAAAAAAAGAGATTTTTCAAGAAAGAAATCATATTTTACAAATATAATGATATATTGTGCTGTCACTTAACATATTTGTGCATAACAAATGTTATTATCATTCAGCTGAACAAGCATTTCAAGGAATGAATTCCTGCCAGGTCCCTGTTAGTGCAGCAATGTGATTTAATCCAATTGTCTTGCTGAATGACATGCATGTAGTACATGCCAGGGGGTGTTTCACAAAGATCCTAAGTTGAACTTAACTATAAGTTGGACTTAAAAAGTATGGAAAGCCATTAGTTTCTTTGAAAAATTGTTGTAAAAGTCCTTTTTCAAAGGCATGAAATGTTGATTCAAACCATAAATATTTTCCATTATCAAGGAGATTTCATGTGTGCTGGATTGAGTGCAGTATGTATCCAATGACCGGGGTAATAATAGTGATGCGCTGGGAACGTCGAAAGACGGAACGTGCGCTATATAAGTAGCCACCATTATTATTCATTTATTATTATTTATGAACATTCTAAAATTCTTGCTTTTTTGCTTTTGAATATATTGTATTCCAAGGCTACAAATGGCTTTCCATAGTAGTAAAGTCCAACTTAGGATCTTTGTGAAACACCCCCTGGGCTTTTATCGATTTTGAACTCTCCAATTCCATGATTGGAAGTCAAACACCCAACCATATCACCCCCATTTTATCAAAGATGAAATAATATTTTACTACATTATAGTGTTGCTGATTTGCACAAGGATAATTTAGTTTGACCCTATCAATAGAAAATGCAGTAATGTTTCGTTCAAAATATTGAATTTGTGTTAAAAATCAATATTAATTGATACTAGTACAGGAAGATTCTTTGAGGTTTTGAAAGAACAAGCTAATTCAACAAGACACCATTGGGGGAAAATGAAATGGTGATCATTTAAAACAAATTACAACATGTTAGTTTTTTATTTCTTTTCAGGTGAAAGAAAAAAATTTAACTATGCAAAATTGGAATTTGGCAGGTGTACATAATTATAGAGTGTACGTTCAATAGTTATGAATACTTTAAAAAATGAAATAATTTCCTGACAAAATTAATGATTGCACCTACATGACAAATAAAGCATGATAAAAAACTTTTGACTTTGATATCACAATAGAATGGCTCATGCATAATCATAATCATTGAAAAAATGTTACTGAATTTGTATGACAATCAACTTTAAGGAAAACACAGGACTGGTATAAAAACATAGCTAAAAAGTAAAAACTACAAAAATATGGCAAATTTATAAAATTCAACTAAATAAAGGAAAACATTACACTCTTACTCTCGTCATTATGCATATAATGTAGGAGTGGACAAGTCCAAAGAATGGTGACAAATAAAATCATATTCGTAGTTCTGTAAAAATAACAACCACAAAATAAGTCGACAAAATCTGGGCAAGTTATATTTAAAGTAAATAATGTTCCACAACTATTTCAGAAGCTACATTTTTGCCTCTTACAAATGCCACTTTTTAACATGATTAAATTATTAACATCAATAACGGAAGAATCAGAGATTTCTTCTTTTCATTGTGCGTGACGATGCCAAAATCAATCATATTTACTTAGTATTTATGTCTAGGACCGGTCTGTATCGTCACCATCCAAAAGACGCAGCCTAGTTTAGGTATCCGAGCATATTTGTGCTAAGAGCAGAGCAATAAACCCTAAATTAGAACACCTCTTCAGACAGATGGTTATTTGGTTTGTACAGACACCTTCCATCATCATGTATTACCTCTGGGACTGCCCTTTTTTTTATCAACATCCGAAAGATGCAGGCTAGGTTTTGAACCCCGGCAAAAAGAAAAGTCATGCAGTAGTCTTTTTTCAAGTCCTGATGCCGTGTTATTGAGAGAACTGTTCAAAGATGTTCTATCATGATTTATTACTACCCTTTATCGTCAACAGCAGAGACGCAGCCTAGGTTCGGAACCTGTGCCAAAAGGAAAAGTCTTACAGTAGTCTTTATTCAAGTCCTGATGTTGTTTTTATTGAAAGAACTGCTTGAAGACATCCTATCATGATTTATTTCACTTTGGCCAGCCCTTTATCATTAACATCCGAGAGACACAGCCTTCATGTAGGTTTTTGAACTCGGGCAGATGGAAAAGTCTTGCAGTACTTAGTCTTTATTCAAGTCACGATGCTGTGTTATTGAGAGAACTGCTGGAAGTGCCCCTTCTCCTCATGTTGTGCGTGGAGGGAGGCACATAGTCTTCATACAAGTCTGCACACAGTGTGCTTTCATTCACCTCCTTGCTGTCCGGTCTCATGTCGGGGTTGTGAGACATCAACCATCTCGCAAACTTGGCCTGTAAAACAAAAACAAGCAATATCATTTAGTTCCAATATTTCCAATTCTAAAGTAACAAGTTGATGACAAACTATGTATAGTAAGAATACAATCAGTACCATTAAAATTTGCTTGTGCGGTGTAGATTGCATTGTACATTTTCAAGTAATCATACATTACAGCTTCCTTCAAAACACATTTTAAGAAAACTGATATTGCCCATACAAACTTACAGTTTTACATTTTAACAAAATCATTCCTTACATGTATGTATTCAAGTCTGATGCTCGTTGTAATATAGGGAATTACTTGATCTTTCAAATGTGCGTAAAGCTGGTTAAGTTCTACTTTATGAAATACAGTCAAACTGGTCTGTAAAGACCAGGGCTCTGTTTCATAAAACTTTTCCAATTGTTGCAAGTGTCAAATTATTGTAACTACTATGGCAACAGCTAAAATGATTGATGCTGATTGGCTGTTGCCATGGTAGTAACACTAATTGGACACTTACAACAATTGGAAAAGTTTTATGAAATGGGGCCCAGAAAAAGAATACAGAAAACTATATCTTTACGCAGTTGGTCTTTGTTGACAGGTTCATTTACAAACAACATTTATAAACGCATACTTGCCAACTGTCCCGTTTTTATCGGAATTGTCCCGTGTTTTGAATTTTTTAGAAGTGTAAAATCGGGACGTCCCGATTTTTAACCGAAACCGAAAAAAAAAAATTTGTTATTTTTTAATTTTTTAATTTTTTAATTTTTTTAAATTTTAAACATTACTTTACTTTATTAAATGTATAGAGACAACATTTCAACGTAAATCTGACCAAATCTTACCTAGTAATTTTGGAAGAATTATGAAAAATGGGTCGAGAATGCATTTAGGTAATACTCAAAAACGTCAAGGCCTGGACCCCTGTCGCAATGGACTTTGTGCTTGCAATGTGCACTTCCCGCACACTTGTGCAATTATGCTGCGACTTTCCTCTTTTTTTATTCTTACCCCACTCACATGCCTGATGTCTGAAGAGTGTGTAATATTATGTGATTCTGATGTCATTTTAAGCCTCTAATGGCCCTCCACAGTGCTATTTTCCTTTCAGCTTGAAACCCCCGTAAGGGGCGCTGCCCCTTAACCCCCGGCCAATTTTGTCCCTCTTTCCAAAATTCAAATGTTGGCAAGTATGTTAAAACGGCTTACTAAGGAATTTGGTCCGACTTCAGAAACAGGTGGTCTCTATATACAATGGGTTGTCTAAGCAAATTGAGTGTACAGTCAACCTTGTAGTCAATCTCGCATTTAAGTAGAATTTTTTGGCTATGCTCTAGCCGGGGGGGGGGGGGGGGGGGGGGGGGGGGGGGGGGTGGATTCCACCATAACCGCCATAAACAATCTCAGATATCAACAACGTTGCAGAGGGGCAAATACGTTTTAATTGGTATAACTTTAAGCCCACATGTAACAAGGTATGTTATAATTTGGTTTTTGAAATACAATTAAATTTATGACTAGGAATAAGAATTTTTCAACTAGCTTTGATACCTCTAAGGGCAGCTCCGTGGTGAATCTCTTGGGGACGTCTTGCCTCTTCACCTGGCACATAACCTGATACAAAACAAAAATAAAACAATCATGTATTTTAAATTTTTTCCAATAAATTTATTTCACCATAATAATAAGACATGATTAACTACTAATAAAAAAACAAAACAATACTGTACTATCATTTCGGTTGGAGCTGTGAAAAGCAATACTATCTTGTAATCGGACATTTGAAGCAGAACAATTTCCAGTTGTAACCTGGCAATTTTCCTGGGCCCATATTCATAAAGCCTGCTAGCTTAGTTTCATGCCAAGTCTATTTTAGATGACGTGGCTAGGTTGCAAAAAAGTGTTAATTTGGTGGATACATAAGGCTAAACCAGATAACCCTAATGGGGGACAAGGAAACTGTTTATTGCTCACTAAACCACATCATTTGAAATAGACTTGGCTTGGAACTAAGCTAGCTGGGTTTTATGAATATGGGGCCTGGTCCCTAAGTTTAAATATCCAATGTATTTTAATTATTGTGCAAATATGATATGAAAACGAACTCCTAATAACAAAGTACTTTTACTGGTCCTAACAATGTAAAGAATTTGCTTGCAGTTGCAATATCTCCATGTTTGTCATTTTGAAATATTTGTAAGTAATTGAAACTGCTGAAATATAAAGAAAATAAATGGAAATGTCTGATCTGTCGACCATAACTTCAACAATATACGTTGATATGATATAAGCGAAATATAAGTTGACATGCATTGTAACAGTATTAAACCATGACAGCTTTACTTACTAACATTGTCCAAATCCACAAGATTGGTTCTCATATACCTTGCATTTTGCAACTTAGAGGGAACCACAAGGCAAAGAACAACACATTATTATATGTTTTGGTACCGTTTTGTGATATCAAATAGATACCCAACATTTTGCAAAGGGTTGTGTAATTCATAAACAAAGCAATTAATTTCCATCACTTACGGAACCACTAATATTTCCTGATTCCATACGGGCCAACCATTTGCGAGTGCACCAATGCTATTCACGCGTACGTTTGTAGACAATAGATTCCCGGGCGATTCGTTAGCTCTGCACACATTAGTCTTCGCAATTCAGACCGCATGAACGCATGCTTTAGAATGGTGATACGTTTTCCAATTTTTTTTTTTCTTTTCGGAAACATATTTTTGTGAACTTGTTGATCGAATGGAATACTAAAGATGTTATGTTTCCTTTAATAAGAATATTATTTTTGGGTGGTGGTACCCTTTAATTCTACATACGGGAATGACAATGATAATACTTACTGTGATGCGCTCCATCTGTGTGGAGAACGGGTGGAAAAGCTCGAAGAAGATGAGTCCCAGGGAGAAGATGTCCACTTTGTGGTCATAGTTCTGACCGGTTAGCTGCATGGAGGACAGGTGCAAACAAGGGAACAAAATTAAATGTTATATCAAAGCTCAGAAGTATAACTTGTGGGCCAGATGGGCAAGTCAACTTAAGATTTTTCTATTTCTAGTAGCCCGAAATCTGAACCTGGTGGTCCCAGCAAGCAGAGGAATATGAAACGTTTGGTTATATTTGGTTGCCCATTTGGGCCACATGGCATTAAACATTCCGTGCACTCCAAAAATCGGGTAGCATGCAAAACTGGGGCTCTGCAGATATTCAGGGGCTAAATCCTCCTAAAACCCTTATATTTGTTCATTATGTGCAATGCATAAAATAAGTACATGCAAGTTTATCTATATCAGTGGTTAGAATTTGTATTTTGTTATTGATATTGAGTCATATGTCGCAATGTGTTTTCAATGTGTACAGCCAAAAACTTTCAGAAAATAATTTGTGGGTCATTTGGTCATGTGATTTCCACTTTTCACTAGTCTACAAGCAGAACTTCAATAGTTTAAAACCATGGTTTACATAAACCACCTTTAGTGAATTCAAGCCTGAGGGTAGAAACATCCTGTTCATACCTGCTCCGGACTCATGTAGAGTTGGGTCCCCACTTTCCCTGTGTGGAGCTGAAGTCCCCCAGATGTGTCGTCTTCATCCTCTGCATCTTCTATACCGGTGTCCATGGCCGTCACAAGACCAAAGTCTCCCACCTTCACCTTCCCGTCCAATGAGAAGAAAATGTTGGAAGGCTGGGGGGAGAATGAAAACGGGACCATCCGTTAGTTTTAGTGCAAATTTTGTTTGCAACCTATTTATTAATCAACTTCTTCTTTATTATTATTATCATCATCATCATCATCATCGTCATTTCTTTCTATGTCATCATTATCATCACCATCATTGTCATTACCACCACCACCACCACCACCATCATCATCATCAGCATCATAATTCACATACCTTGAGATCTCTGTGGATCATGCCACAGGCATGGATGTAGCTGCATGCCTCCAGGATCTGGTGGAAGATGTGCAGCACCTTGTTCCTGTCCCTGGACAGCGTGTTGGTGCTCAGCCAGTCCTTCAGCGTCTCCTTCTGGCACAGCTGCATCTGGATGTACAGGTAGATCCTGGGCACCTTGGCAACAGGAGGCCCTCTGCTCCTCCTTGACGTTGACGGCTGTAGGAGGTCATTATCAAGCGTAGAGTGACTGTTCTTTGAGGACTCATTACAGAGCTTGGAGGAACTTTTCCTTGAGTTGGCACCGTCTCCCGTGTCATCCCCGTCATTGTTATTCTGCGTCCCACTATCTGTAGCTGCTTCCGAGGCATCCGAGTGTGTTGATGCTTCAGAGGTGTTGTCCGAATACCCCCGGCGATTGCTGCATCCCGAGTCGTCAAAGATAATCTGGAATGAATCGCTGTGATCTAGCTCTCTAATTTCTTTGGAATCAACATTGCCTTGGTAGTGCTGGAAGGGCAATTCAACGGGTGTGTTTCCAGTACTTGTGTCTGTGCTTCGAGAGGAAGCACTCTGTTTGACAAAGCTCCCATTCATTGGAGTCCTTTCACCGGAGTCGGATACTTTGCTCACGGAGCATATACTGTCATTTGCGCTCTCATCCGCACCCTGGAAATCGATGCTGAAAGAACTACTTTCATCAAGGTCACTGCCAAGTTCAAAGCCCCCGCTCAGGCTGTTCACAGCCCCTGGGAAGAGGATGTCTGATTCAACCCCCAAGCTCCTTCCATCACCCTTCTGGTTCACACCTCTCTTACCACTGCCCCCCTTGCCGCTTTCTTCAGTTTCCTCATCGCAATCCGTGAGGTCGAATCTGAGCACAGGGCTTCCTCGCTGCGGTCTATCCTTCATTTCAAGACCAAAGTCTGTGCTGGTACTAGTCTTGCCACCAGTCTGCTGGAGTAACTGTTCCCTGTTCCTTACTAGCTCACTGTTCTTGTTAAAGAAGGCTGGTGTGCCCACGGATGATAACAGGTCATTACTAGTGAGACAGCAAAAGAAGAATAGAATACAACAAATTAATAAATGAGGATAGTGTAATTCTGCAGTCACAACACATTTAACATACACTTCTGAAAATCTTTTGTACACTCCAAAGACAAACATGTTCAGGAATAGCCCGGAAACAATTGGGCTGTGGTCTAAAAAGAATGTTATTTAATGATATACTTAGTGAGTACTTTTTTCTTCAGAGTTGTCTTCTGTTTGGTTAGTATCCATATGAAAGTAAACTTATTATGGACTTCTAAATGAGAATAATTACCCTCAAAGTGTCGTAAAGGGCCCTACAAGAATTTTTCTCTGGGCCTTCTCTATTAAACAACACATAGTACGTCCACGACCTGTTCACACAAGTTTACATAACGCAACACAATATTCAACCATGAAACTCACGATTCTCCGACGAGGTGCTTGTCCCTGGTGTCCTGCCAGCCCACAGGGGGCTCTTCCAGCCAGGAGTTGAAGTAGCGCACAATCCCAGAATGATCCAAGATGGCTAGAGTCCTAGCTTCTCTAAGTACCTTCTCTCTTGCCTCCTCCCTGTTTACAACAATGGTATATAATTTCATTTTAAATATGGTTTTGGGCAGGGGCTACTTTTCAAGCTTGCTTGCATGAAAATAACACTTGAAGATATTTGTTTTGCATTGAACTCTATGCAAATTTTCGAGGGCTGTTTTATGACTTTCGGGGGCTCTTTTGGGCATTTCCGGGGCGAATTCACCCCGAGCCACCGTGTATTTTTTTCACTGGTTTTGGGGTTGCTGTAGACTTTAAAAATAAGCCTCAAAGGCAAACTAATTGATTCTTTTTTAGTTGCAAATCCAATACCTGCTGCTACTATATCACACATTGGATGTTGGGATTTGTTAATACACACATGAGTGAATACATGAAATACATTGTACAATCCAAATCAAATTCAATGTCAATTGCAGGTGTTGGCATAGATCTCTTTCTCTAGAGCTATGATTTCTCCCTTGCCGCTTTTATGAAGAAATGATAATGTTCACGAGTTGCACAGAATACTCATTTATTTGTTAGAATAGTTTATTGGCACTGAGGGCTTCATTCAAGCTAAGCGTTGATGTACATGTAGAGCATCTCAAAACAATCAACGCTGCCCGGCAAGTGTCCTTGCCTATCTAAGTACTTTCTCTCTCGCCTGTTTCCTGTTTGGAATGGAAAAATACATTCTAACAAATTATACAGACATCATTTTACTTTTAGTAACTTTATTCCCTAATTATAGAATACGTGCACTTGGACAAAAACATGGGAGAAAGGCAAATTCTGACATTTATATATATATATCTTTCAGTAACTTTATTCCCTAATCATAATATCAATATGTGCACTCGGACAAAAAAAATGGGATTATTTAAAAATAAGGTAATACAAACAAAAAATTGCATAAAGATATACTGACCTATTTGGTAGCGTTATCCTCTTGACCGCATAGCTGTTCTCATCAATCTTATTCTTGGCTTGGAACACAATCCCAAAACCTCCCTTTCCAAGGCACTCCATATGGTCAAAATCACTATGAAATCTGTCATCAAAAAAGGAAAATCATTTAAAAAATCTATCTACTGACCAGAAATATAATGAAAAAAGAACAAAGAAAATGAGGCTTCCCCAGGATTCCAACTCTAGCTGGGATTCCTAGACCGTTGCTCTTACTCTCTGACCTCAAACGATCCTGTGACGGTTTAAACCCCTTAAGTTTTTAATGCTCGTTTTGTTCAGAAGCTAATACAGACCTGCATGTGACAAAGTATAAACAATACACCATCTCTGAAAATGAGGTCATAGTGCAATCTTGTTTTTACATAGCATACTTGCTTCAAACAAGGTGAATGTGAGGAAAATAAAAGTTTTAAAATATCAGATCTGAAGTAGTCTGGTATAGGAAGTTTAATCTGGATCTAGGTACTGCTGATTAATGTCTAGGTCACAAATGCTCCGATTTGGGATACGGCGCCTGTACGATGCCACTTTTTGGTGAAATCTTGCGGGAATCTTGCGGTGGCTATCTTACGATGTTTAACTTGCCGGAAGCCTGTAGACACGGCGTAAAGAGCATCGCACGGGCACCGCACGGGCACCGTAGCCTTTTTTCCGAATATTGTACAATTTGTTTTGACTGAATTTGGGGCCACTCAAATCGTACGATATCGTAAGAGTATCTTACGATGACCGTATGAGTCCCGTAAGGCGTCCGTATGAGGGCTTAGATCGTAAGTACAGGAGCCGTGCGATTTAAATTTGTTTGCACTACCAAAGTCATCGTACGGGCCCCGGCAAATATACACAAAGATATCACAGACATTGTACGATATCCCAACTCCACGAAATCGTAGAAAATCCGCTGTAAGTAAAAAAAATTGTGCTGCGCGCGGAGCATTTGTGACCTAGGCATCCCACTTTAATACGTATTATTGGACTGGTCGTGAAAATAAGAGGTAATGAATGTTTACCTTGATTTATACTCTGCAGAAGAGGAGGTCTTCTGAGGAGTGTTATCTGCATCTACATTATTTATCTCCTCAGTCGCACTCTCATCTCCTACATTCTGCTTCTTCTCCCTTTCCATGAGACGCCGTTGTCTCTTGGGTTTCAGGACGCAGTAGAAGAACATCTGCATTCCTATCGCTATCAAGATACTAGTGCTCATAATCTCTCTCCTGTAGATCAAAATATGAAATTAAATTAAATATTGATAAACTATACACCAGGAAAATGAAGATATTATTGAGGAGCTACTTTTAATTTGATTCTCCCTTTCCAAGAGAAGCTTCTGTCTCTTGGGTTTCAAGACACAGTAGAAGAAGAACTGCATTCCTATGGCTATCAAGATACTAGTGCTCAGAATCTCTCTCCTGTAGACCAAAATCTGAAACAAAATTAGACTAGATGGATCTTCGACTGCGTGCAGTCGAAAATTATGCCTCCGCTATCACGCGATTTTAATATCAAGCCCAAATTAACATGCGATTTATTAAAAAATATATTTTTCATATATTTTGAATCCTGTGACCTTGACCATATGACCCCAAGCTTTGATGGCTACATTGGCTTCCTAAGAAACATTCAGGTACCAAGTTTGATTGAAATCTAACATTTAGTTCTCAAGTGAGATTTTGCCATTACAAGCTTTTTTGCATGTATAATGAGTCATGTGACCTTGACCTCAACCTCATGACCCCAAATGTTATGGCTATGTTGACTCTTTATGATACATTCAGGTACCAAGTTTGATTGAAATCTGACATTCAGTTCTTGAAATGTTGCCATTACAAGCCATTTTCGCATATATATATTGAGTCCTGTGACCTTGACCTTTGACCTCATGTTCCCCAAAAACTAATCAGATCATTGCCACCCTGATATGTACACTCACACCATGTTTGAAAGTGATCCGTCAACTGGTTCATGAGATATCGCGAGAACAAAGCATTTTTGCACATATATTGAGTCCTGTGACCTTGACCTTTGACCTCATAAACCCCAAAATCTAATCAGATCATTGCCACCCCAATATGTACGCTCATACCAAGTTTTAAATTGATCCGTCAACCGGTTCTTGAGATATCGCGGGAACGAGGCATTTTTGCATATATATTGAGTCCTGTGACCTTGACCTTTGAACTCATGACCCCTAAAATCTAATCAGATCATTGTCACCCCAATATGTACACTCGTACCAAGTTTGAAATTGATCCGTCAACCGGTTCTTGAGATATCGCGAGAACGAAAACGGGACGTACGTACGGACGGACGGACAACCCGAAAACATAATGCCTCCGGCCACTTCGTTGGCGGAGGCATAAAAATATCATTGTAGATAAAGAATGATAAACTATAAAACGGGAAAAAAATATTATTGAGGAGCGACTGTTTTCCATGTGAAGCCTTCGTCACATTTTCCACTCCCTGTGTGACTATACTTCTATAATGACTACAAATAAATACTCACCACCAAGTCCAGACAGAAGTGCTAAATAGGATCTCCAGACCAGCATCCTCGCTCTCGTTGGTCTCTGTGACCCCCCTCCGTCCAGGCGTCTTCCATTCTCTCGGCGATAGGTCCTGGAGTAGGTAGTACCCATTATCTGAAATCGTTTTGAATTACAAGAATTGAATTGAACTGGGCCCTGAAGCAGTAACCATTTACCATTGATTTACGATCAATTGATTGTGCAATTAATCATACATTTTTAGCTCACCTGAGCCAAAGGCTCAAGTGAGCTATTGTGATCGCTTTTCGTCCGTCGTCCGTCGTCCGTCGTGCGTCGTGCGTCGTCCGTCGTCCGTCGTCCGTAAACTTTTTACATTTTCATCTTCTTCTCCAGAACCAATGATCGGATTCCAACCAAACTTGGCAGGAATCATATTTAGGGGTAGAGGAACCAAAGTTGCTAAAATGGTGGGCGTGGCCCCCAGGGGGGCCCTGGGGGAGGGCACCAAATGTAAAAAATATGTAAATTTTAAACATCTTCTTCTCAAGATCCAGAAGTATGACAGACCTGATATTTCATATTTAGATGCCTCTATTGATGAAGAATGAAAGTTGTTCACAAGATTTTTGTGGGTGGTCCCATAAGGGCCCTGTGGGCGTAACAGTTTTTTGGGGGGCCCTACGATAGGAAATATACATTTTCATCTTCTTCTCCAGAATCAATGATTAGATTCCAACCAAACATGGCAGGAATCATCTTTAGGGGTAGAGGAACCAAAGTTGCTAAAATGGTGGGCGTGGCCCCCAGGGGGGCCCTGGAGGAGGGCACCAAGTGTAAAAAATATGTAAATTTTAAACATCTTCTTCTGAAGATCCAGAAGTATGACAGACCTGATATTTCATATGTAGATGCCTCTATTGATGAAGAATGAAAGTTGTTCACAAGATTTTTGTGGGTGGCCCCACAAGGGCCCTGTGGGCGTAACAGTTTTTTTTGGGGCCCTACCATAGGAAATATACATTTTCATCTTCTTCTCCAGAACCAATGATTAGATTCCAACCAAACATGGCAGGAATCATCCTTAGGAGTAGAGGAATCGAAGTTGCTAAAATGGTGGGCGTGGCCCTCAGGGGGGCCCTGGGGGAGGGCACCAAGTGTAAAAAATATGTTAATTTTAAATATCTTCTTCTCAAGATCCAGAAGTATGACAGGCCATCGCAGAATGGCCCCATAGGGTCCCTATGTGAGTGGGGTTAATATGCTGAAGTGGTCAGTGGCTGGTGAAATGTGTTAAGCTTTGTCTTATATGTGTGTCTGTCTTTTTTTATGATTCACCCAAACATTATGGTAAATCATAATGTTAGGTACAGGGGATCAAAAGTTATTGATTAAATAGTACATCACATTATAGATTTTGGCATGATTTCAACTGATTTCATATCTTCTGAGGGTGCCAGAGAGAACATGCGCCAGATGTGAATTGATTGACCTCAGGTGAGCGTCGTGCCCCCCTGGGGCTCTTGTTATACTAAGGGCCCTAAATTTAAATTGATTTGCAGACATTCAAAATGATTGTACACTAAAATGTTCAACTATTCAATTTGTTACCCAGTGTTTTTAAAGTCAAGTAATTCAGGTTTATCAAAGTTTGTTATATTTCATGATTTAACTTTGATTTATACAGACTACAAATCAGACTTAGACAGGACTTTAAACAACTGTTTACTTAAACAGCATTTCAGCATACCGGCCATAATGTCTTCAAATATTATATTTAGATTTTGTTTTACTGAAGTAAAAGTCTTAAAAACGATTTTAATACAAGCTCTCGGCATAGAAAAATGCTAAAACTAGATGGATCTTCGACTGCGCGCAGTCGAAAATGATGCCTCCGCCATTACGCAATTGATTTATGTCAAGCCCAAATCAACATGTACGCAGAATTAATTCTGTCAACTCAATTTTGATGGTACTCTGTCTTTTAGATCTTGACGTATCACAATTATGAGCTATAAGTGACCTTGACCTTGACCCCAAAATCTAATGACTACAATTGTTCCCTATTATACATTCAGGTATCAAGTTGGATTGAAATCTGATATTCAGTTCTTGAGATTTCCAATCTCAAGCTACTTTTACATATAATGAGCTCTGTGACCTTTGACCTTTGACCTCATGACCCCAAAATCTAATCAGATCATTGGCCCCCCCAAGATACATACATGTACCAAGTTTGGTCAGAATCAGTCAATCCGTTCTTGAGATAACGCGATCACGAGCTATTTTTGCATATATAATGAGCTCTGTGACCTTTGACCTTTGACCTCATGACCCCAAAATCTAATCAGATCATCGGCCCCCCAAGATACATACATGTACCAAGTTTGGTCAGAATCTGTCAATCCCTTCTTGAGATAACGCGATCACGAGCTATTTTTGCATATATAATGAGCTCTGTGACCTTTGACCTTTGACCTCATGACCCCAAAATCTAATCAGATCATTGGCCCCCCAAGATACATTCATGTACCAAGTTTGGTCAGAATCTGTCAATCCGTTCTTGAGATAACGCGATCACGAGCTATTTTTGCATATATAATGAGCTCTGTGACCTTTGACCTTTGACCTCATGACCCCAAAATCTAATCAGATCATTGGCCCCCCAAGATACATACATGACCCAAGTTTGGTGAAAATCCGTTAATCGGTTCTTGAGATAACGCGATCACGAGAACGGGACGTACGTACGTACGGACGTACGTACGTACGTACGGACGTACGTACGGACGGACGGACAACCCGAAAACATAATGCCTCCGGCTACTTCGTTGCGGAGGCATAAAAATGTCTTGCTTTATCTAAGTATTAAATTGAATACCAGCCCAAGGCCTCTATGAACAAATATTTGTTGCGGCAACTGTTGCGCAAGTGAATAGGATATTTCCTTGCTCCACAGCAAAATGCACTTGTCCAAAGTTTTCAGATATTGATGCTATGAAGCTTTTAATATTCATGCATACTAATAAATCACAATTTCACACTTGAAATGGGTAAAGCATAAAATTTAAAATAAAACAAAATGTTCATTCAAAATCTGAAGTAAATGCATTATTCTTGACAAGGCAACAAAAAATTGCATTCGAGCAAGTTCAATTAATTTTCAATATAAAATACAAATCTGTGATCTACATTGAAAAAAATCCCTACCAAATGGATACTGGTTCCAGACGGACACCTGGCTAGTCTGTTGTCTACCCCTCTCCCTCTCGCTGGCCTCCAGATTCTCCTCATTCTGTCTTGTCACCAACGAGGGCGTCCTAGAGACCGAGGTGTAGGCGTATGGTCTCCATTGCACCCTAGGGGCCATCAAACTTCCGTCGTGGGCACCTGCTTGCCCCCTCTGGGCTGCCCATGCAGCCACGGCAACTTCTGCCTGCGTGCTCTCAGACGGATGGACGTAGAGTTGGTCTTTGTGGCTACCTGTAAATGTTCCCAAAATGAAATAAAAGTATAGTAGAACCACGTTATAATGAGTACCTCAGGACCATGACAATTACCTTGTTATCAGATATCACGTTATATCACAGTAAAAAACAAAAACAACAACATAAAGAGCTTGGACACCAAATATTACCTTTATAACAATATATACAGGTTTTGTTACAGACCTCTTTAATACCGTGGTTCAACTGTACATGAAATCATTTTATGCCATATAGTCTCTATGCCACACTACATTCAGGGGCAAAGTCTGATAGCATGGGTTAACCCTAAAGTCAAAATTTCTTTTAAAAGCAAAACCTGAATTTGATGGGTGTGAAGAATACAAACACACATACGCACAATAATGAACACATATTTAAAGAGACGCATTAAGCGTTATGTTGCTTACCTACATACAGCATGGGGTTGGCATGATCGGAGAAGAAGGGAGTCATCAGAGGCGTGTCATCTGAGGTCATGTCAAGGGTCACAGGGGCAAAGAGGTCAACCCTGCTCATGACCCCGTTCCGGATCGTCCATGCATTCGCAATGCTACTCTCCAACTGTTATATAATGCATCATAAAACATTTGTTTGATGTATATTCCGTTCAAAGAAGACCAGTGTATAACTCATGACTCTTGACAAACTTAAAAATTACAACTGTTCATGACCTGCTTTATCCAGCACCCTCCGATTGGGTGTATAGGTTCATCATGCACTAATGCACTCCAAGTACATGTGTACATGACACCTTAAAAACAAATTTATGCTCTCTTGAAGCTAAATGTAAATCCTGCGAAATGTACAGTTCAAACAATGTCTCGATTGAATACATGAGTTATTTATCACTAATAAATGATGGCAAAAATGTCAAAGAATAATCATAACAAGAACCAGAGCTTTATTCTCTGAGTGCCAAATTAAATGGCAAATATCCACTTGAAACAATTGTTTAGAAAAGTTTACCCCCCCCCCCCCCCCCCCCCATTCAACAGTTGAATATTGTGTGCATTTAGACTCAAATAAGTCCACCGTGGCACTCAGAGAACCAAAAACGTGTAAATTTATTAGTATTGTGACTGGAGTCAGCCGTGGCACTCGGATCTAACCTGATGTGTCCAAAGAAGCTGCCTCTCACTGCCCACAGCAAACACTGTCTTAGCACTCATGTCTACCATCACTGAAGGTGCGTATCCTTCATCGTAGTCCTCCTCATCCTCAGCCTCGCATACAACATCTTCTTCTTCATCTTCAAAGTCTTGGCCGTCGTCATCCCCAGATGGTTGCATACCTTTCAGGAATGTGACATCATGCTGACCAACACTGAAGTTCCATCTGTATAACACGTACACAAACAATGGATTTAATGGGTATGCCTCTAGAGGCTAATGGGCGTGAAACCGACCCAGGCCAATCCCCACTTCGATAACTGGGATCACTTGCTCTTACTCATTGGCCCGAATTCTTATCAGTGGCTCAACTTGAGCCCGGCCTAAAAAGACAAAAGACTACCGGTAACCAGTTACACCATTTTGCACCCGCAGACCTTTTCTTTTGTTGCTATTGGCCACCGGAGATATTCTAATGGTTTCCTTTCATTATCCAGTCAATCCAGTCGGTTAAAAACAATTATCCTTTTCACTACAGCACGCCTCTCCCTCTCTCTTTTTCTTTCAATTTAACTCTCAACTTTCCTTTCATAAAAAAGTTCCTTCCTCTCCCTCCCTCGTAATATAATAGAAATCTGAAATATATGATGAGAATTTTTAAAGAACACTGATATTATTAATTAATCAAAATTAAGTTACAGTTAAGTAGCATAGTCTTATTGTGAAAATGTTAATATTTGTAATAATTATATAATTGTGTTTTTTAATGTAATTTATTCACCCATTCTGTCCTGCGTGTACAGTAATATGGCATGACCTGGACCTGTATCTACTCTTCTTCCTTTGTTCATGGTTTTTTGTTTAATGTGCAATAAAGTGATGAATACAAAATTCAA
This sequence comes from Echinarachnius parma, assembly GCA_037951105.1. Classification (NCBI taxonomy): domain Eukaryota; kingdom Metazoa; phylum Echinodermata; class Echinoidea; order Clypeasteroida; family Echinarachniidae; genus Echinarachnius; species Echinarachnius parma. The sequence continues at coordinate 110,564 of JBAMJV010001832.1, forward strand.
ACAAAAAAAAAACACAAAAAAAAAACAAAAAAAAACACAAAACAAAGCCCCATCAAAACATCCAAATAAACATGTTTTGATCTCACTCACTTTTCCGAGCCATTTCTCTGGTCCACAGCCCTCACTGTCTGCCGTGTATGTTGGATGACTATGATGTCCTCTTCATTGCTAGCCTCATCACCGTAGACCTCACATCCGCCTGAGCGACACACATACTGCAACTAAAATCAAATATAGGAACATGAAAGGACATCATTGGATAAGATGAAAATGATGACATAAATGGTACCCTGGGGTACCAAATGAAAATCGGCCATTTTGTTTAATTATTTATTTATTTTTCAGGGCTGTACACTGGGGTACCAAAGAGTGTTAAATTATTTTCGTTATGCTTTATTTACGTTCAAAATTCTCTCTTTGCGGCCGGGGTAGCGTGCATACAAGCGCTGCATGCACAACGCAACACACCAGAGGCGTCCATGATTGCTCTGCGGTACGGTTGTACTTCGGGTGGACACAAGATGGCGCTACACAACGCAAGATACAGGGGTAAAACGGTACCCCGGGGTACTGCGCGTGTCATCAAATAGACAATATGTAAATTACCCTGAATACTTTCATTAGAAATATAGAGAAATCATACAAAATAGGATTATCACCAAGGTGATAACTACCGTTTGCAACTAATCTAATGGTGCTCATAGTTTTGCTATATTACAAATTCAGCTAAGCACCTGTTTTTTAAAAAAACTAAAAGTCAATGCTTTAATCAATGTTAAGTGTAAGTGAAACACCCTACTGGACCATCGCAAAGGACAAGCCCTGCTATTTAATACCTCTCCTGTTCTTGCGTTGAGGCCAAAGGAGTTGATCTCCATTTCTCTGACTATCACCGTTTCATCACTTGTTTAACTCATTGCAGCTCATGGGCAGCCTGCCCTGAGATCCCCCCCCCCCCCCAGGCCACTACAAAGGACAAACCCTTCTATTAAAGTCATATATGCGTGGGTTATAATGGGTAGTCAGCAAATTCCAACTCGACTCCACCGTAATCTCTCGAGGTAAACTCACGATATGTGTTGGATCGATCGAAGAGCGGTGCTTCGAAATATCTGAACACGGGTCTTCTTATGAAATTGCATGCAGCAAGAATTTCTCACGCTATCACCTAAGACATCAAACAGCGGCACTTTGAAGTCGGTTGCGGTTAAGCGTGTTACGTGATATTTTCGCTCGTAAACATCTCTGATGGATCTCCATTGTACAAACATTCCGAACGCGACTATTTTTGATGCTTTTTTGACTCGGGTATTCGGAAGTGGGACAGTTTGCGATCGCTACTTATAACTGAGCCAATGGGGATTACGTACTGTGCGTAAAAGTGCGCAAGATGGATCCACGCGTCTAATATACCGGTCTGAATTCCCTTTAAATACCTCTCCTGTTCTTGCGTTGATGCCAAAGGAGTTGATCTCCTTGCCTCCGACCATCACCATCTCATCACTCAGCTTGAAGGAGGTGCTGAGGAGGGTCTCTGCGGTGAAGGGAACAGCCTCCAGGACCTCGCCATCCCACTTGAACAGGCCGCCATTCAGGGAAGGGATCACCTTGTACATACCCTCCGGACCAGACATCTGGGAAAACAATTTAAACAATTACTATCAAGTTCAACCAACTTAATTTTAGTTCAGGTTTTGAATTGATCCATGGTATAGATTTTCGAAGTAGTGATGTCACATACTTTTGTCAATGCAAATGCATAGTAATAGTATTAAGTTGCCCATTGATTTGGGCTTTTTCTATTGGTGTGGAGCAGGACGATTGCTTTCTGAGCAACAACTAAATTTCAGTCTTGCCTGACATAATTTAGAACCATTACTCATGGCAATGAATAGCTTGGATATCACATTTGGGCACTCTATAAAATGGTATCAAGTATACTCATTACTGTTCGTTTTATCTTAGATACTTGTATAAACGACAGTACCTCTATTATTCCACTTGAACAGACATCATTTAACAATTGAATGCAGATACCCAGGACTAAGAATTCTAGTAGGCCAGCCCTACAAACTATGATCAAGTTATTACTTTTCAATGCAACCATTATTTTTACTAGAATAGAAATTCTGGTTAAGAATATCACTCTTTATATATTTCTTTATTGTATGCACTCATAATGTAATTTTGTTCAAATTAGAGTAATGTTGATGCATACATTACAAAAAAGACACACAGTGGCAGAGCTAAGAGAGCCCTGCCTCCAATAATTTGGAAAAAACAATAAAAATACATTTATAAGGGTAATATTTTTGAGAAAAAAACCCCAAAGAAAAGAAGAAAAAAAAGGTGTGACCCCCCCCCCCCCCCCCCAATCAGTCCGACCACTGGGGATATACAATGAAATTAAAATTGACAATCACCTCGAATTGGCTGATGGACGAGGAGAGCAGGGGCCCGATGCCAGCATCCATGGTCCACTGCTGCTGTCCGGCATTCTGGATGTCCAAGGCTACAATCCGGCCGTCAATCGTACTCAGGAGCAGCAGGGGTCTAACAAGGTCAACAAAATACAAAATGTATATATATTCCCTAAATTGATTTCTTATCATTTGGGTTTGTGTCAGGTTTACTTTATAATAACTTCTGACAATCACAAACACTGAAAGGGGTTTCAGGGACGAACAACTGTCAGATGGACTTTCTAACTCAGCCAGCAGCTAGAGCACTGGTCTAGCAATCCGGAGGTTGCGGTTCAAATCCAGAGAAACCCTATTTTCTTTGGTAAATATATTACTCATTGCGGATATAGTATCAAAAATAATATCGCTAGTGATATTCATTCGTCTCGCAATGTATGGACAACAAGGAATCTAAACAACACTTTGTCACTTTTATTTATAAATATTTCTGGTCAGTTTCCCTCTGTTTGAAATAAGTTCAACAAATTGTAACGTTTGTCCCACTGACTTTGTTCTGGCTGTTAACAGAAATAACTGCACATTGGCAATGCAAACATAGTTAAAGGGTACCACCACCCAAAAATAATATTCTTATTAAAGAAAGGTAACATCTTTAGTATTCCATTCCATCAACAAGTTCAGAAAAATATATAATTGGAAACGCATCACCATTCTAAAGCATGCGTTCATGCGGTCTGAATTACGCAAACTGCTATGTGTGCGGTGAATTGCAATGTGTGCAGAGCGAACGAATCGCCCGGGAATCTATTGTTTAGAAACGTGCGTGTGAATAGCATTGGCGCACTCGCAAATGGTTGGCCAGTATGGAACCAGGAAACAGCAGTGGTTCCGTAAGTGGTGGAAATTAATTGCTTTGTTTATGAATTACACAACCCTTTGCAAAATGTTGGGTATCTATTTGATAGATCACAAAACGGTACAAAAACATATAATAATGTGTTGTTCTTTGCCTGGTGGTCCCCTTTAACCAATGGGCTAAAATAACAAATTAAATCTAATACCTTAGTCAGTGTTTGCACACTGAATTTGATCTAGCTGAGGGACAAAATTAAAATCTATTTCTGGGGGGCTACTTTTCAAGCTCGCCTGCATGGAAATAGCACTCTAAAATTGGTTTTGCATTGAACCCTGGATGCAAATTTACAGACCTGCTCTTTTATGATTTTATGGAGTGCTCTTTGTGGAATTTTGGGGGCTAAATCAACCTGAGCCATTGGGTATTTATTTCACTGATTGTGATATTCAGGAAGCTTACAACTTACCAATATGGGCTTTAAATCAACATATTTTCTATTCATCAAAATTCAAGATATTCATTTAAAGTGTTAAACATTTAATTCAACTAATTCAGAACTAGTAGTAGTATGAAAGTGTATTACTTCACGCACAAAAATGTCAGATTTTTTTCAAAGTGGCTAATTAGGATCAACAAAATTACAGTAATTAAACTAGCATTCTGAGGATTTGATGTATCTAAAACAATGTGATTTGTGATTTTGTTTTCGCCATGAAATACAACTCGCTATTACGGGACAATTACGATCGCAGTCTGCAGATAAGGTATGGCATCATTTTCATCTTCATAATTTGAAGTTTATTCTTTACAAATTTTGTGTTTTTTACTAAGATAGTTTTTCAGATATCGATTGTTAAAGTTAAGGGGGGGCCATATTTGGACACCGCATCATAGTGGATGGAGCACATGAAATTCAAATTGGCGAGTTGAATTAGCAATTTAAATGAATATCTCAAATTAAATATAAAATATAAATAAAACATATCGAAATGGATGGAATTTAAATCAGCATTGTTTCATAAACCATACTTAATGCATTCAGCTAGTCCAGCAGGACTAAAGGTAGAGACATTTACATTAACATTTGGACTTTTTCTTTAACATGCCATACCTTTAGTCCTGCAACACAGTAGAAGTGAGCCGTATCCCGGCACTTAGCCACCCTAAAAACCCTCAAATTTGGTTGGAAATATTTCAGCTACTCACCTGAATGTTCACGACTAGGCAGATGTCAACTTGCTTTCTCCAATGGTGCTGTCCTAAATACGATTTCAATTTTATAATCTGGTAAAATGAGCACTTTTCCGAGGTAAAACCAGCCCGACGTACGATGTCCAGCAAATCCCGTTACGTGTTATTCATCACAGTTGCACGTGTAGTATTGTATTCGCCTGTATAGACATTTGCATAAGACGCATAACACGCAATCACGTGACTCTATAGAATTTTCTATAGAGTCACGTGTCATATGACAGGAAGACTGGTAATCATATTATCTAAAACACCCGCAAGGACCGTTGTCCTTTCCAGATTATTAACTTTCGAGATGTATTTGATAATATGATTACCAGTCTTCCTGTCATATGACACGTGACTCTATAGAAAATTCTATAGAGTCACGTGATTGCTTGTTATGCGTCTTATGCAAATGTCTATACAGGCGAATACAATACTACACGTGCAACTGTGATGAATAACACGTAACTGGATTTGCTGGACATCGTACGTCGGGCTGGTTTTAGCTCGGAAAAGTGCTCATTTTACCAGATTATAAAATTAAAATCGTATTTAGGACAGCACCATTGGAGAAAGCAAGTTGACATCTGCCTAGTCGTGAACATTCAGGTGAGTAGCTGAAATATTTCCAACCAAATTTGAGGGTTTTTAGGGTGGCTAAGTGCCGGGATACGGCTCACTTCTACTGTGTTGCAGGACTTAAGGTATGGCATGTTAAAGAAAAAGTCCAAATGTTAATGTAAATGTCTCTACCTTTAGTCCTGCTGGACTAGCATTCAGCCATACGTGCTGTTTCACAACAATGTACTACATGCGCCAGTTCTTGTGACATTTGAAAGTGGGTCATTTTGTCTTTAATCTGTGCTCATTCAGCCATTAACATTAAGTGATGAATATCTCTGATTTTCACATTAAATGTTCTTAACTGTAAGTCTGTAGAAATAGTGATGAAATTGCAGCTTGACTTGAGACAAATATCAGTTATTAAGCATTTGTTTAGGGGGGTATAGTTCTTTTTGTGTTCGGTTTAGCTGATAATTTAATTAGTCATATGATTAATCAAAAAGCTAAAAAGCTTACCTAAAAAATATAATAATAATAACAGTCATGTCAATGACAAATCAAATGTGAGTGAATTTTTGAAAATTGAATAAGGTTCATAAATGAGATTGAGAAGGTAAGAATAAGATAACTAGATCTCTAGTCATACGTTCTTATTTTTGAAAATGATAATCAATTATAATCTTGAGTCATACCTATCAACGCCATGTGAATGCGAGGCTGAACAACTTTCTGGAACGAGTGGCAGAAACTGTTTTGCACTTTGACTTTCTCCGTCATTCAAATCAAAAACACTGCCTGGCTGAGGCCTAGTCGAGGCGCTATTGGCAGTCTCGCCCGAAGTTCCGGGGTTCCCCTCCGCTGACGCTTCGATGTTGCGAAACTGGCTGATCAAGACAATGCATGTCAGAATCGAGCAGATCCTTCTCAGAATTGCTCTATCTTGCAGGGCATCCATCAAACATTCGGTTCATTTGGCTGGGCACCCGGCCCACGTACTTGACGGAAATAAAATATGATGAAATAACCTTAAAATTAAACGGGTCCCATCTTTCTACTCGCACTGCACTGCCACTAAATCATAATAATATCGTTATTTACAAAATACACGTCATTAATGCCCGCGCGCATGCAATATCATACGATAAATTCGTGTGTGCGTTTGTGCGCGCGCGCGTGTGCTGAAGGCGACGTGTTCTAATCATGGTTCTAATTCCATCGAACATTCCCACGAATATATATACGGCAGTGGCGTATCCATCAAGGGTGGGGGCGGGGGCGGGGGCGGGGGCGGGGGCGGGGGCGGGGGCGGGGGCGGGGGCGCAGCGCGAAAAGCACCCACCTACCAAAAAAAAATCTCAGGTGAGCTAGCAGGAATTTCAGGAATTTGAATCCGGGATTTGATAAATTTGTCTATGATTTTCAAATTATGTTTTATAATTAACCCCCTTCTCAGGAGTCCAAAGAGAGAGAGAGAGAAAAAGAAAGAAAAAAACCCTTAAAGAAATTTCCGGGTGAAAAGTCAAATACACCCCCTTTTTTTTTTACAAATCTTGGGCCAGACTTTGTCACGCAAAAAGTAGGCCTACCCCTTTACCGGAAATTTAGGGAACACGCATATGCGGTCCCTCCGACCCCGGAGTGGGGGGGACCTTTTGTCTATACAGAAATTTAAATAAATCATACATACGACCCACACCCACAGTCATTGAGAAAAGTGACACCATGCACTGGGGGCAGTGTGTTTGTGTGTGAGCAAAATCATATCATTTTGGGGCAAAACCATGTCATATTTTATATTCTGACAAAAATCATGTCATATTTGGACAAATTAGTCATATTGATATTCAGGCTGGTACTAAGTGGTAAGTATGTTAAATTTGTTTTGATGGTGAAAAATCAAAAGGATGATATGTGGGTAATAAAAAGGCATCAGGATCCCTTGTAAAAATGGGGCATGTACGACCATGATGCTGTGAAAGGCTGGGGTGGGGAGGGAGGGTCTCCAATGGGGGGTGGAGGTTGGGCTTGGGCAAGTTTTCTAACAACTTGATACATATCAATTTCTTATATTGTTGGTTGGTTCAGAAACAGAAGGGCGCTAAGTTAATCCGTTTACTTTTGAGATAATGTTTAAAATTTGTAGTAATTATTTGTAGAAACCAAATTTAACTCTCTTTTATTTATTTTGTATATACAGGGTGGCCCAGAAAGCAGTGCTGTAGTCGAGTCCAACCTGTCCGAGTCCGAGTCCGAGTCCGAGTCCCTGGAGTCTGAGTCCGAGTCCGAGTCCGAGTCCGAGTCCGAGTCCCGGACCTCGAGTCCCGAGTCCCGGACATCCGAGTCCGAGTCCGAGTCCCAAGGGGAAAATCTTAATTTGCAATTCTTTTTATAACACATTAGTTTCATTATGATAAATGCCTTACAGTGAACTCTTTATAACATAAATAGTTGTCTGGTTCATTGTAAACTTCCATTTGTCAGAGAATTTATATATTTTAACTCTTCTTACTACAACAGTTATCTTCATAATAGACACCATCAAAGAAATGACAAAGGGTTATCTGCAGAAATGATTTTGGGCAATGTCAAAGGTTATTATTACAGAGTATGAGACAAATTCAATTAAACAAAATTTAATGAAAAAAGTTCATAAAAAGTGTGACAGACGCCGGACAAGAATTTAGTTTATTTTTTTTCACCCTAAATTTCCCCAAAATACAGTGGATAAGGAACTGCTGCATATCTTTTCCTATTAAGGTTATTCACTGTCAAATGGATTAATGGGATATAACTTTATGTGCAAACAGTCAAGTTGCTGAAAAATAATCATTGTTAAAGTTAAGCATAAATTTCAGCAATTTTCTTATCCTTTTAAGATCACAATTTTCAGCATAAAATATAAAATATCTGAAAATTCACGTTTTGTGCCATAAACTGTCAGTTATGAACTACTGGACCCATGAGGCTAAAAGCCTAAAATGATTTTAAAATTTGGCACATTGTAGACATTTTCATGGAATTACCACAAGTTATTACAATCAGAGTATGTCAGTACTGGAGTATGTATATATTATACTGATAAAGAGAAAGGGATGCTACTTCACATTTATTTTAACAAATTGAATAACAAATATTGTTGTGTATAATTGTAATGGTCGTGTGCGTTCTGCAAAATTTACATTTTGCTTGACGTTTTTTCTTTGTTGAACGATCAACAAACTCTCTATGGTCCATATACCCAAACAGTATGACACGAGAAACTGAAGACATGATTGTTGAATGACTGGTTGATTGAAGTATCAGTCAGTATGTCGATTGTTTTTCTTGTTTTTTTTTTCGTTATTCGTCATAGCTAGCGTGCGCGGTAGCCTAGCGCATAACCGAGGATACCGTACTACAGTACTGTACTTGCACACGTACACACGTACCGTGGTACACACATGCTTTACTGTATTGCTTAGTCGCTTCAGCTCAGGCTTTCATAAATTAATTCACGTTCTGGCCGTAATACTTGACCGTGTCTTGCGTGTTCCTAAACATAAAACGACTAATCTCAACGTCTAGTTAGGCATATAATAGCTTGTTGAGGCGATGTTACGATCATTTTCCAGAATGCCACTCAAGTGAGCAAGGTGCGCTAGAACAACAGGTTTGTATTTGCTTGCGCTGGGTAATTTTATGAACTATAAATAAACGTGGGAAAACGGAAAAAATGCCGGTCTCGTTGCCGGTCTCGGCCCGATTTTCGCCCGAGTCCGAGTCCGAGACCGAGTCTTTTAGGCTCGAGTCCGAGTCCGAGTCCCGAGAAATACGGACTCGAGACCGGTCTCGAGTCCGAGTCCGGGCTCGAGTCCTACAGCACTGCCAGAAAGAAAGCAACACCTACGATCAACATCAACATCATCGGCCAAGTGTCATTGTTTTTTGTTTGATTGGGTAGAACATTCTTTTTCCAACAACATGATACCATGAGCATTGATTTTAGGTAAGGCATTTAGATCCTAGGGCCATTTTTCTGAGGCAATGTCGTTTCCTAAATTTGCTACTTTTTCGTCTCCAGCGATCCTCGGAACACGGAGGCATTCTCGCTCCACAGCCTCCCATAGACAGAAGAACTGCATGACAGCTCTCCCTTTGATAAGGAAGACAATGTGAGCCATATCGTACGGGGTACTCAATTGTCTTAATGCCCTTCTCACTCTCACCCAATGATATAAAGGCAAATCTAGGAAGTGGTTCATGTGAGCAAAAGAATGGATAACATTCACATATTTGTTCATAAAATGTCCTCTTGTATAATATATACATGTACATGTGAAACCCAAAACAATGATTCATAAGGTCTTTCTTCATGCTTTTAAATAAATATATTTATTGCATAATAAATCATCAGCTCTTAAACATAATCTGGGAATGTCAAATTTATGTCAAATTTATACAAGATAAAAGTATGTATAGATACCTCACTCTCACAAGAATATTACATGTCATGGCTTAGTATGGAAACGAGTGAGAAATGAGGTAAGTGCATGCTTGGTAGCCTCTAAGCATGCAAAGAACATCATTTCTCAAGTAAAATTTATCTTGCAATTTAACCAACAAAATGACTCCTTATAGATCTTTTATCATTCTTTTTTTTAATGTATATTATTGCACGATAAATCAATATATAAGCTCATAAATATATCTTTTTCATAATATACACATACATGATCTTGGAATGCAAAATAAAATACAAAATTGTAATTGATCAGTATATAGTAGTCTCTGCTTTTAAATAATTACGTAAGTTTTTGCAATGTATATTTTACCCCTTTAACAGGTGTATCCGATTAAGTGGTGACAATTTTGATTAAGAAACATAAGACTGACATGTTTTAACAGGTGTACCCCTTTAATTTATGTTAATTACACCATCAAGCGGAGAGTATACTGTATATATGCAAACAAACCAATGGAATAAATCCAATGCAGGAATTAATTTTTAATTTTAGGGGGCGACTTTTTCCATCTGATGTATATCACAAAATATTTCACATAATACCGTGTGGTAATTTCAGGGGCTACCTACTGATTTAAGGGGGCTATTTGGAAAATGATGGGGCAAAATCGCCCTCAGCCCCCGTATATTTCCTACCCTGAATAAATCTAAGGGAGGATATATGCCATAAAGAGCAACAGGCAAAAGTCTGTTGGAAAATGTTAATATGAGTATAATACTAAGAATAAGAGTTGATCTGGCTCCATTCACATGACTATCATAACACTTTACATTAGGATTGTTTGTCCTTCAGCAAGAAATTTATCAACAATTGCTGCTCTCTACCCAGGTGTATAAATGGGGACCGGTAGGAGGTGAAAGCCTTTATGTGAATGATCTTCTCAATGCCAATGAGCCGCTTGGAAGGAATGCTCCCTAGGGAGTAGAGATGGTGCACACAATGTGTGCTGGTTTACATTGTATCCTATGACCGGGGTAATAATGGTGTAAAGCGCTATGAAACATAAATTATGTATTTAGTGCTATATAAGAAATTATATTTTTATTGTTATTATGTCAATGGATACACATACATCATTCCTACAAAGGAAAATCACCTTTTCCACTCTACTTGGAATTATTCCAGCCAGCTCCGAGTGTAATAGTATGAATACCTTAATGGCTTTGAGTGGACTACATGCTGTTTACATGATCAGTGTATATAGTTCAGAAGTGTAATGTCAGAGCTATTCATTGCCATTTGTTATGGTTCTAATATGTCAGGCAAGCCATAAATTTCTGATCAAGTGGTTGCTAAGAAGGCAATTGCCCAGCTCTAAATCATACGGTCTATCACAACGACCGCGTGGGAGGGGAGCGGATTAAGTCACGTCACGTCATGGTGGCGAGGCCAACAGCGTGGATGACGCGGGGGATGATATTCGTAAACGTCAGATGGAAGACAGGGACATCAAACCAGAGTCTTAACTGGATGAAATGGTAGGTCCTACCAACTACGAGCTTGTTTTATCTTGACCAGGACCGGTGACCAGAAGTCGGCTTGTTCGGCATCCTGAAAACATACCAGAGTAGCTGATTTTGGGGTTTCCCTCTGTCCTTTTAAATGGAGTTTTACTGGAGTTTTACTGGAGTTAGAGCTACAAAATGGTGTTCTGCTACAATATACATGTTAACCCGTTCAGGAGCGATTTATTTTGCTATATTCTTCTATATACAACTTCATAGTTGAATTAAAAAATCATTAAAATGTTCTCTTTCTTTTGACTAAGTAGAATTATGTACTAAGTAGTATAATTATACATTGCATTCTTTTTTAACACTTCTCTCTTATGACTGTATATAACTATTAATTAAATATTTGAAGTAATTCGTTATTGATATTGCACACATACATTTCAATAACAAATATAAATGAATTCTACATTGCATACATGCAGTTCCTATACTTCAAATTAATAGCTCATCTACAATTTGAAATACGCAATATCAGCAAGAAAAAGCATACATGTACTGATTTCTTCAATGTTTCATAATCTGGAATAATATACTTAATGCCACGTAGAGAGATACTATACCCTTGTTTGTACATGCACCACAATGTGCTGCTCTGATTAAAGTGGACTTCCACTCGAGTTCAAGCTTCTAATGATTGAAAGACAGATATTCTAGGTCAACAAACACAATTTTGTATGAAAAAAGTATGATTGTGGGTTCTTATATTTGGCTTTGAAATTCTAATGACACAAATTCGCGAGCGAGCTTGTTCTATCCCACAATGCACCAATTTGTGACGTGCGACCCTCACTATGCGCCTATCTATGTGTTTACACTGCAGCGAATGTGTTCTTTTGATCGGACCATACAATGCTCGATCATGAATAGTTTAGTCCACGATGCGCCATTCAACCGTGCCTTTGAGCATTACTACATTGTTGAACCGTTTGAAAATACTTGCCTGCCCGAAATTGTAAAACGTTTGGCTTTCATTGGAATTTGAATAGACACAAAGTCCTGTAAACGTGGTTATTGAATTTGCTGGCTCTGCATGACCGGCTATTATGAATGACACATGCAGTGATCACAATGCAGTGGCACCGGATTCAAGCCTACTCAAGAAATTGAGCAAAGTGAGGGTGCTACATAATGGTCTCATGATTGTGTGCAATAAATTTAATTATTTCCTCAGAGTTAATGACATTAGAAAAATCTCTTAGAAATCAACCAAAGAGAGTCAAATCCTGAAAATATTCAAGCACATCCCTAGATTTATTTCCAATATACTGTATTTTGTTTAAACTCGTCCGGAATTCTCCTTTAAATGTATGCATGAAACTAGAATGACTGCGCAGTCTAAAGGAATGCCTCCCCCATACCGTGCAATTTGTATATCAAGCCCAAATTAACTTGCACTGAATTTTAATGGTAATCCATCAACTTGTTATCAAGATATTGCGATTACAAGCTATTTTTTAAACATATATAATAAGCCCTGTGACCTTTGACATCATGACCTCAAAATCTAACCAGTACATTGGCCCCCAAGAAACAGACAGGCATCAAGTGTGATGGTAATCTGTCAACTGGTTCTCAAAATGTTGCAATCACAAGCTATTTTTGCATATCTAATGAGCCTTGCGACCTTTGACCTCATGATCCCAAAATCTGATCAATCCATTAGCTCTGCAAGATACATAAATGTACCAATTACGTTGGATGGTAATCTGTCAATCGGTTCCATTGGCTCCTCAAGTTCAGGACTATATGATTAATTGACACCCATTATGTGCACTAATATGTACTGACAAACAAACAAGCATTAAAACAATATAATGGGTGTAGTAAGATGGCCCCCTTTGTGGCATCAACCCTCAGCACAGATTTTAACCGAGGAATAATATATCCATATTGTTGGTTTAAAGAGACCAGTGCCTCGAGTCCTATAAGAGATTGACTGGCGTTATTGCATCCCCTGCTCCCAGTAGCGTCCGCAGACGACGCACATGTGCGGTAACCATGGCGATGGGAACGACTGTGAGGTGTATGCAGAACAGCTCGTAGCAAGTCACTGGTGGGTGTGCCATCCCAGGAAACGCATGATCAGTGACTTCTCTGTTGCAATGAAAAAAGCAATGAGAAAAGGGGGGGGGGGGAAGGTTAATGGCTTTTCCTTTTACAGCTCACGTTTAAACATAATTACCCAATTTATTTTTAAGAACAGTATTTAACATATTTATTTATACAAAATTTAAGTCCTGTACTTAAGAATAACATGTGTATGTAGGCTGAGTACATGAATAATAAGGCGCAATTGTATTGATACTACATAAAGAACTTTTCCAAAGAGCAACAGTTTACTTATTTCTTGACCGATTATGCTCAATCTTTCAGAGACTATTCATCACACATCATTTAGAAGATTCTTGGTAATGATATTTGTATATGATTAAAGGGGACCACCAGGCAAAGAACAACACATTATTATATGTTTATAGATACCCAACATTTTGCAAAGGGTTGTGTAATTCATAAACAAAGCAATTAATTTCCACCACTTACGGAACCACTACTATTTACTGGTTCCGTACGGGCCAAACATTTGCGAGTGCGTCAATGCTATTCACGCATACGTTTGAAGACAATATAATCCCGGGCGATTCGTTTGCTCTGCACACATTAGTCTTCACAATTCAGACCGCATGAACGCATGCTTTAGAATTGTGATGCGTTTTCCAATTATATATTTTTTTTCTGGAAACATATTTTTGTGATCTTGTTGATGGAATGGAATACTAAAGATGTTACCTTTCTTTAATAAGAATATTATTTTTGGATGGTGGTACCCTTTAAAGTCTCAAATATCACTTTTGGATAACATCTTATGAAGTTAATGGATCACTTTAAGATAATTTGCAGTGCTCACCTGAAGAAACTTCCAGCCAATATTCCAGGGATCCGAGTCTTCACATTCTTTGGGATTCCTCGGTTCTGAACAAGCATTCCCTGTTTGATAATGTAATAATAAAACAATCATATAATTGACACATCAATGACAATTTCAAGAAGACTGGCTATTACTCTGGTCCTGAAAGGTATTTTAAAAAAGAAGAGAAAAAAAAAGAGTAATTTGACTGCGAGCAGTTGAACAATATGCCTCTACCTTTAAGGTGACCTTTGACTCCATGAAAAAATCACAAAGCGGCGTTGTGTGATATTTTTGCATTTTCAGAGTAATAACAAAAATAGAGGAGGGGGCCTAATTAGGGTTAACCTCATGACCCCAAAATCTAATCCGTTCATTGGCTCTTCAATCAGGTATCAAGTTTGATGGCAATGATACTCGAGATGACGTGATTATCAGGAACGTACAGACAACTTGACGAACAGCCTCAAAGCAAGCCTCCAGCATTTTTTTCTATTTCTATTTCGCTTGTCGGGGTAGGGAATAATACAATACTTTATTTCAGTGCATTCCTTGGCTAAACTGCAAATTGTAAAGAATACTCATCAACAATTATGTATTCACTGCAAAATAATATGACATGCAAGAGGTGAATTATGAGGTCAAAGATTTGTTGAAACCGGTCAAATCTGAAACCTAGCTGCCATTGTTTCACTAAATAATCTTGAACCCTTGCATAAAAATTACTTAACCAGTATTGCTCATTTTGGTATAATTTTTCCCAGTGAAAGACTCCCAATCCTGTGTAACCAGTTATTTCATTCCCACGGTACTAGAAGTATGACGTTCCATCCCATGTAGCAAGTAGGATAGGTTACATGCTACTTACGTTGGTATCTTCGAAATAGAGGAGGTATGAGAAGATGAAGTCTCCCTGGCGTAGCGTCTCCAGGATGTAGCCCTGCTGGAGCCGAGCATGGCAACTCTCAACCATAGACCAAACCTGAAAGTAGAATGGGATGAACTATTTATTTAGACAATTATAACTCGGAAATTAGGGGTGAAGTTACTAAGGGGATGAAGTCTCCTTGGTGCAGTGTCTCCAGGATGTAGCCCTGCTGGAGCCGTGCATGGCAACTCTCAACCATGGACCAAACCTGAAGGTAGAATTGGATTAACAATTTATTTTGACAATTATAACTCGGCAATCTGGGGTGAAGTTACGAAGGGGAGGGCCTGGGGGCATGTGCACCCAACAACATGTGTGTGCCCCCTGATTATCCTCATCCAACATATCATGTTTATAGTAAAACAATAAAAAAAAGTACAAACGCCTCTCCTCTTGCACAACTGTACTAGTGATCCTGGTCATACTCCCCCCCCCCCCCCCCCCCTCCTGCCCTGCATGCACAACTAATGACCTCGGACACCATCAAACTATGAAGCGCCATTTGTAAACTGATAGGAAAAAGAACATACTTTTTTACTTTTTAACAATGTAAAAGCTACACATTTGCTAAAGACAACCAATAAAGGTCTATGCGCACGTTCTCAGATGGTGAATTTAAATCAGTGCTGCTGGGTACCAAAGGCTATATCATTGGAAATTGGCAAATGTGATTTCTGCTTCTAACTTGTCGACAAGGGTACTTCATTGTTTTAAACATAGGTTAGGAAACATGGTTTACATATTAAAACCTCCTTTGTGAATTCCAGCCCTTAGTGGATGGAAAGTGATGTATTTTGAAGGAGAGGCTAATTTACCCTATGAATATATCACATGCCTCCACACTTTATTTTCTACTTACCCGTTCGGGCAAGCAAAATCATGAATTTTCACATTTTACTTGCCCGAATAGAAAATTCACTTGTTGCATAGGAAATTGACTTCCCCAAAAATGTGAAAAAAGCAGACAAATTTGTTGTGTTAGGTAGCTTAGCAAAAATGTTTCTCTTGTTTTTTCGATTGAGATTTACACGTTAGGAATTGCACCTTTCCCTCGTTCAATCGGGCAACCAAACTAGACCATTTATGAAATTTTACTTGCCCGACATCAATTTTTACTTGCCCGGGGCAATAGGGCACGTGCTAGTGTCGAGCCCTAATGATAATGATATAATATCATTATCTTGTCTGTCTGGTGACTTTGTAGGCAGAGGCCCCCAAAAAACAGATCTATAGGAAAACTAATCACCTTCTCTTGCAGCAGTCTCTGTCCCTTTCCAGCATGCTCGGCCTCACAGCTGAAGTTGATAGAGGGCGCTATGAGCTGGTCGTTGGTGCGGTTGACGTGGATGAAGTGAACGAGTCCTGGGAAATCCTCAAGATAGTTGGTCATCGTGATGTTGCGTTCTGACTTCACTGCCAGGTAGTCGTGGTACAGTGTGAGCGATTCCCGTAGCGAGGCGCGCACGTCCTTAATCACGGGCAGGAGGCGCGAGGGTGTACGCATGAGGGGCGCGTTGCGGTTAATGTAACAGCGCTGAAAGACAGCCTTCAGGTGCTTGCTCATCTCAGAAAGCATGGCTTCTAATCTACAGGAACAATAAATAAATAAATCAATCAATCAATTATATGATTTGAGAAAGGAATAAGTTCAAGTGTTTTATGCTAAATAAGTTATTATTAATTTCTTTTTTTATACACACGAATCGCCATAATATAAGTGTTTTAATAAAATAAAACAATTGCGTTGCTAAAAGATCCTATGCAAAATACAGTCTATTGCTAGTCTATTAAACAAAAAGTTATGAAATTCAACTGCCTGAAACACAGCTTATATGAGGGTGCTCTTATCTGACAGTACAGATGGTATTGTTGAAATAAATGCCAGAGAGACAGAAGAACTCAGCCACATGGATAAACTGGGCCACCTACATCTCAGTCACCGTACAGCTATCATGCACCGTACTCACTAATGCATTGCTGTTACGACGCAAGGATACAAACAACCTAATGACAATAATCTTCCAATAATCAGGTAGATTGGCTGATGGGGTAAAATCCGATGCAGTTATCTTGGTCTATTTTCGTGGAGTCTCCTGCGAAATCAGGGAGACTTCGCAGCTCTGCTACTAGGCAGCAGCAAAAAAGGTAATGATTTCACAGCCCGTTTGCTTCCTATGTTTGCATGTATGTGGTCGTCTTCTCCTATGTCTTTGGTATTGTTTAAAAAACATAAAATATCTGTCTTCAATACATTTCTGGCTTTGTCAAAAAAACCCACCAAAATGCCACGGTAGAAATTAGACAAACAATTTGGCGTTCTAGAACATGAAAACCTCGTAACTCTGGGATATAATCTCACCTTGGCGTCATGGCAACGGCAGAGCCCTGATTGGTCGTCAGGCCGCATGTCTTGGCGATGGTCCAACGTTTGATCAACTCTGTGTGCACCTGCTGCAATCCTTGCACCTGGTTATCAACAAGCAGAGGATAAGAGTGGGAAAGTTATAAGGTACATATGCATATGATGACACACGCAGTACCCCGGGGTACCGTAGTAACCCGGGGTACTGCGTTGTGTAGCGCCATCTTGAGTCCAACTGTATCGCAGCTATTGCGTTGTGCATGCAGTGCAGCGCGCTTGTATGCACGCTATACCCAGAGTACAGCCCTAACAACAACAAAAAATAATTAAACAAAATGGCGGATTCTCGTTTGGTACCCCAGGGTACCATTTATGTCATCATATATATTCAGCATGTGTTTCAGTATTATACAATAGAGTACTATTGGGGGGTGTTGCATAAAGTGTTGCGATCAATCGCAAGTCAGAAAATGCGCTTAAATCCACAAATCTGATTCAAATGCGCATATTTTCTGACTTGCAATTAATCCCAACTTTGCGATTGATCGCAACTCTTTATGCGGCAACACCCCCTTGGACTGTTCTAACAGTCATCTTCCTTATAGCTCGACCAATGTTTGTACAATTTGAAATAATGATTCTTTGTTTGCTTCTATTATTGGAAACTCTATTATATCAAGGAGAAAGTTATCTTAAAATGTATCCCGTTTACTACGGGGACCTGCATGGTATACCAGGCTGTGTACATATTTCTTACACAAATATGCATACTATGTATAACCATAGAGTTTTCCTTTTGCAGAATTAATTCATTGCCTGTATGGTACTCTGTATGTTACTTTGACCAGTAAAATGTCCTATTTATTCTACTGAGTACCGTGGGTCGAAGTATTTAACAGTGGGGAATACAATGTCATGCTGGATACTTATCTTTCATGCGCAAGAACGAACGACTAAATAGATGTGATTCGATAGATAGGTATTGTGACTAAAGTCGACCATGGCATAGGTTTAATAGCGATTGTCTTTTGTGAGGATGCTACACTGCAGATCGCAATTTTTAACTAGGCTACTTCGTGTGCACTTCATAACACTGAGCCAGTGTGCATTCCGCACCTTTGCCAAGGCCTTAGCAAGATGGCACTGCGTATCTGATTGACGAATCCAAACCATCTTTAAGGGGTTAAATACTCACTCTGGATTTCTTGACAGCGTTTCCAAGCTGTTTGAGGTCGGCATCCAGCTTGGCCACGCTGCTCTGTTTCTGCAGAACTTCCCCGGAATCATATGTCCTGGAGACCACGTTCATCAGGACGTTTAGCCGCTGCAAACAGTTGCCAACCCACATTGCTATCTGGCTATGGACCTATTGGTTGAATATATAAGATTGGGGGATTGGGGGAAATGTTAAATTAATACAGAAATTGGAACACCTAAAATCATGTGGTGAGGAATTAATGGATGAAAATCAACAATGGCATTATGGAGGGATCAAAACTTGCAACCTTGTTTCACTTGCCCAATATCGCTGATAATTAATACCATACTCCTCTCCCTCTTCATCTCGATCATCACGATCACCATCACCACCACCACCACCACCACCATCACCATCATCATCACCATTACCACCACCACCACCTCCATCATCATCTCTATCACCCCCACAATCCTCATCATCATCAAAACCATAATAATCATTATCATCATGATCATCTTCCAGCTCTTACCACATCCTCCACTGTTAAAGTGATAGAGTAACATTGTCAAAATCCTCAAAACTTACTTAGAACTCTAGCAGTTACCACATACTTCATTGTATTCATATTACCAATAGGAGTATGGAACAGCTGTCGGTTCTTAGAATTTCTCTTCTGTTATAAAGATATGTATGATTGAAGTGTTCAGAATTGTAATTATCTACTGGATAATTATAACTGTGTACAAAGTCAGTGCGATGAGTTAGCGAATATCACTTTGCATTTTCGCTCATTACTCGGTCACATGACATTCATTTACCATGGGATTTTATCAACCCCTTGCCAGTTTTTGCACAAAGTTTATACTAGATCTCTTTTAAACACCACCACCACAAATTACTACTTCAAATCATCGGATTAAAATTGTCTTCATGAGCACATCTATAATCACAAATGTTTTACCGACAGCATCAATACCGACCTCTGTGACGACCACCAGAACGATGTTTGGCAGGAGACGCACGACCTGGAGGATGTGCGGAGAGGACTGTCGCAGGAACACCATCATCTGGACGGCATCCTCCACGCTACCCTTTCCCGCCTTCTCACGTTTCGGTGTCCGTCTGGTCACGCTTGATCTCGCTGGCACAGGGAGTGTGGCGGAATTTTGCTGAGTGTTCATTGTTGGTGTAGAGCTTTGTCGGTTTGTTGTTGAACTTGCACTGGATGTGTGAGAAGCTGGTAGCATGTCTGGCTGGGGGGATCTGGCTGGGGAGGGAGGATGGACTGAGTATGCAGTAGGAGTGTTGGTCCTGCTCGAGGCATCTGGTCCGAGCCTTGAGCTGCGGCTATCATCTGCACCGAGGCTCTTAATAAAGAGAATGGAATAATGGAGGAAGATACATATACAAATATAGCAACTTATTTAAATTCATTAACTCATGAAAGCTATTTAATATCACTTTATATGTTTCTGGCAGTGGGGTAGTTATGGATGGGTCTGGGGAGGGTACATGCCAGCTACAAATTTTACAAAAAAAAAACAAACCACCTATCAAAGGGTAAGTATTCATTCAAAAAAGTAATACAGAGAGTGTGGCCCCATCCCCCTCCAAATTCAGTCCAACCATGATTTGCCACAAGTTTCAGGGGGGTGTTTCACAAAGATCCTATTTGTTGAACTTAAATCTAAGTTGGACTTAAAAAGTATGGAAAGCCATTTGTAGCCTTGGAATAAAATATATTCAAATGCAAAAATGCAAGTATTTTAGACTTTTCATAAATTTTACATAAAAAACATGAAATTCCCTTGATAATAGAAAATATCAATGACTTGAATCAACATGTTATGCCTTTTAAAAGAAATTTTACAAAATTGTTTCATAGAAACTAACGGCTTTCCATAGTTACTAAGTCCAACTTAGAGTTAAGTTCAACTTAGGATCTTTGTGAAACACCCCCCTGGACTTGTATCAACTACTGTATAAGAAGAGTGAGAAACATACAAATTTTCTGCTAACCCTCTTGCGTACAGAAACTTGGTGGGGTATGTACAAGGTCTATGGGGATTTCAGAAACTTGAAGCCCCTTGCCTGCGGGACCTTGGGGGGCTATGAACAATGTCCATGGGGATTTAAGAATCGTGAAGGGACGAGGTTAAATTAAATGCTACTTACCTCTACAGGGGTGTACCAGATGGTACTGGAATTGGGCGGTTCTGGGACCCTCCTGTCTGGAGTGCAGTCCAGGGATGGGATACTGGCCATGTCTGACCCCGCCCCGCTGATCAGGTCACACCAGCTGTCTGTGTGCGAGTCCTCGGACGTGCTCTTCTCCAGCGACCTTTGAACTCTGCCCTCTGCGAGAGAATCTGATGCATCGTCTTTGCCTTCTTCGAAAACGGAGTCTTGTGATGTGAACTTGTCCAATGAACTTTGAACTATGACCTCTTTGTGAGAGTCCTCATGTGTGCTCTTGTCCAATGACATTTCACCTATGGCGTTAGGATCCACTGACCTTTGACCTCTTGCATTATTTAGTGACCCATCTCTAGTTAGTTCTGCATCATTACTAGCATGATATAAGTGCTCATCAGCTGACTGGTGTGCGCTTGCGCTTCCTGCTTGTCCTATAGGGCGATGTTTATCATCTACCGCCTCGTCGGACAGGGATGGACTGTGCTCGTCTTGGGAGTTGGGGCTGTAGTACTGCGACTGAAAGAATATTGGGAAATTAAAAAATATGTTCACTTGAGTGGATCATGACAGAAATTGAGAAAACTTCAATATTATGCTCGATTACTACTGTATGGCTTAAATCTTGGAGGACTTCATTGGATAATTAACTCCTTGAGTGACAAGTTCGCATATTTGCGAGTTACAATACACACAAATGCCATAGAGCATTAAAATCCTTGGCACGTTAATTAAGAGTTAAGGAAGTTTTGCATCAAACTAAAAAAAAACTAGATGGATCTTCGACTGTGTGCAGTCGAAAATTATGCCTCCGCTATGACGCAATTTTCAATATCAAGCCCAAAATAACGTGCACTGAAATTTTGTTTTTTTCATATATATATTTTGAGTTCTGTGACCTTGACCTATGTAGACCCCAAACTTTGATGGCTACATTGGCTCCCAAGAATATTCAGGTACCAAGTTAGATTGAAATCTGACATTCAGGTCTTGAGATTTTGTCATTACAAGCCATTTTTGCATATATATTGAGTCATGTAACATTGACCTTTGACCTCATGGCCCCCAAACCTAATCCAATCATTGCCACCCGATGTGTATGTAACTCATTCCAAGTTTGAAATTGATCCGTCAAACGGTTCTTGAGATATCGTGAGAAGGATGCTTTTTTGCACATATATCGAGTCCTGCGACCTTGACCTTTCACCTCATGAACCCCAAAATCTAATCATATCATTGTCACCCCAATATGTACACTCATACCAAGTTTGAAATTGATCCATCAACCGGTTCTAGAGATATCGCGAGAATAAGGCATTTTTGCACATATATTGAGTCCTGTGACCTTGACCTTTAACCTCATGAACCCCAAAATCTAATCAGATCATTGTCTCCCCAATATATACACTCATACCAAGTTTGAATTTGATCTGTCAACTGGTTCTGGAGGTATCGCGAGAACGAGGCATTTTAAAACATATATTGAGTCATGTGACCTTGACCTTTGACCTCATGAACCCCAAAATCTAATCAGATCATTGTCACCCCAATATGTACACTCATACCAAGTTTGAAATTGATCCGTCAACCGGTTCTTGAGATATCGCGAGAACGAAAACGGGACGTACGGACGGACCGACGGACAACCCGAAAACATAATGCCTCCGGCCACATAAAGAGGCATAAAAATGTAAGGGATTATTTATCATCAAAGCACTTTCGAATGACTAGGACAATCATGACTTACACCGTCTGATATCCCCCCTTCACCGGCACTCATGAATTCCCCGTCGCTGAACACACCGGACAGACGATTCTCAGACTCTGCTCGCCCCTGGGGAGGGGCATCTTCCTGGACCTCTTGCCCCAGGGGACCTCTGGGGGCGGGGTAAAGAGCCTGGGCTAGGTTGATAATCAGGAGTACGTCGGCCGGATGTAGCTCGGCTGCATTGCGACTGAAAACAGATAAACGAATAGCAAACTAATGAAAAAATGAGTGTGAGGTGTGTAATTTGTACAGTTCTTTGATATTTGCTCTAAAGAAGAGATTTTAATCAGGATTTAATATATAATTTAATAATATAATCGCAAGGTAGATATTTGGGACTAGGTTGATAATTAAGAGTATAGTTCATCAGCAGGACGTAGCTCATTGAAGCATTGCGACTAGAAAAGAGTCAGAACAAAATCATAATTTTTAGAGTTGAATTGGCTTATGGATACATGAACACTCTGAATTGAAAGGACAAGAAAACATAAAGGTATGACATTTTGGCAATAACATATTTTTGGCATCCTCTTTGACCCAGGTCAAACATTTTTGTATATGTGCATGTTATAAAAGAGATAGAAGATCAGGATTGGTTGAGTTTGGAAACAGCGACTGTGCTAGGTTGATAATAAAGAGTTACTTGGATCGATGAAGGTCCTGATATTATTACCCGTCACTCCTGACAAAGGACAGTCAACCTGTTTGAAGTGTCGAGCTCCTCCTACTATCCATCCTCTCCTTACCATAACTTATACTGGCACTGTAGTTCTTTTTAAAACCAACTACAAGGTCAAGAAAGAATAACAACAGTCCTTTCCAGGACTAGCTACCACATTCCTTTTCAGGACTACCCAAGAGTTCTTCTCAGGACTCTCCAATCCTCCCTCCTCACATGGTGCAACCTCATGCCGACTGTATCAACATCACCATGGAAGCCGATACTTACAAGCAGCATCTATTATTACCCTTGTCATCAGATACATGTACATTGATATAAACCGAGATCAAGCCAGGGTTGTTTTACAAAATTTCAAGTTTAACTTTAACTTCTAAGTTACACTTACTATTATGGAAAGCCATTAGCTGCTAAGTAAAATTAACAAATTAGTTTTAAAACATAGCATAAAATTCTGTAAAAAATCATAAATATTTTCTAATATCAAAGAGGTTTTATGTTTTTGATAAGTAATATTTCTTAAAAGTCTCAATTATGTGCATTGTTGCCTTTGAATATGTTCAAGTCCAAGGCTAAAAAATGGCCAGCCATAATTCTATGCTAACTTAGAATATAAATTAAAATCTGTGAGAAACACCCCAGCACTAATCATACACTCCTTCCAGTGAGTGGTTTTCACTCCCTGGGGAGCATTAAACACCTTAAGAGTAGAGCCAGGAATCTAGTTCCCATCAGCAGCATGGCATTGACAGCCGCTGTGCTTGGTTGATGACAAGAGTAACGTGGATTACCCCAGTCATCAGATACACAGAGACATACTACAATCAATCGAACACTGAACATGCACTCTCTCAAGAGTTTTTTCACTAAACATGCACTCTCTTGAGGGTTTTTAACTCCCTGGGGAGCATTATATACCTTGAGTACAGAGCAAGGAGTTTAGCTCCGGTCACCAGCATGGCATGGACAGCATTCTTGTCTCCTTCGGAGCGGAATTTGAGAAGTACGAACTCCAGAAGTCCGATGCAGAGCTCGTTGAGGGTCTGGTTGACCTCAAGGGTCTCCACAGCCTAGTGGAAACAAGACGGTACAAAACAGAAAATTAACAGACAAACAAACAGATCGAGAACCGATATTGTGATCCACAATTTGAACCAAATCACACATACATGTATGTTAAAATAGATTACAATTGACATCTAGTACCTCAATTTGTTTGTGGGAGCAATGACACAAAACAAATAAATGAATGAAATAAGAAAGGAATGGTGTAATATATGTATTACGCTTTTTGAACAAAACTACAAACTATCTATTTAATGGGAAGGTTCAGTCTGTAATGTTTTAGAATTATAGGCATGCTTCTGAGAAATTTTATCTTGCAAAATTACTTTTTACAGTCTTTCTTTTATCTCTATTTTTAATTTAGAGAAGATTAAAAGAGAACAATTACCTCCAAAAGAAAAGCTTGCTCACGGTGGTACAGCTCACACCAGCTGGTCAAAACACTTCCCAGTGTTTCCCACATCAAATCCCTTTGGCTGGGACTATCTGGTCGTATCCTAGAGGGAATCAACATAAGTATCATTATCAGTGGCGTAGCTAGATCGGACTAATTGGTTGGGGGGAGGGAGGGGGGCACAACTTATGTATTTCTTTATTTTGTAAAAAAAGGTACCCTTATGTGTTCTATTGCTTTTCTCAAATTATAAGGAGGGCACATGAACCTGCCCCCACCCCCCCCCCCCCCCCCCCATAGCTATGCTACTGACCAACTATCATACAGCCATGTCTTTTGGGCCAGCCTGTGGTATCGAAACATCTGTGCAACATGTATGGTGCTTAAAAAGAGCACCAAACTGTTCAAACAAAGGCTACATTGTCATATTTGGTGAGGTGAAGGCAATTTAGGTGACCACTGATTTAAAATCAGAAAAAAAAAAATTTAAATCTACCATTGTTGAGTGAATTTGAATTCATGACAAGAATGCGCTCATTGTGGTTTGGATCAACTGATATTTCATGAAGCAGAAGTCAATAAGGATTCTAGTGAGACTGTAACTTGGTTCAAGTATTGATATGTCATGTGGAAAGTGAATTCAAGGGGAAAAAGATCTGCAAAAGGCTTTGAACTCATCAAAATGCAGACTGCGCTCCATGTGAAATTGCTGATTTCCTCTGTGACCTTTTGAAAGGTTTTTCCGTACCACCTGTTCACCTCCAGGTCGCAGCGAATCCAATGAAACAATCTCAATCAGAATTTGCCACCATCCCATGTAGCTCTTGAAATGGACTTCTCAGATCAGAGAATTATATGCGGCACTCATTCAAGAGGAAGCACAGTGACTACATTGGGGCAAAACTCAGTGTACGATCCATTCTTGTGTCTTATGGCGACCCATTGTTAATGACCACAAAAGCTACAAATGCACAAGCCACACCCTCAAGTTCCACATATTTGCCATCAGAACTAAGTCACTTAGATACCCATGTTAAGGAACATTGGACCAACATATCCAATGCTTTGACACATGATTACAACTCTGTGGATCACTGTCTAACCCAAATCATCACGGCAGAACTCCTTAGGGTGTGAGGTTACAACACAGCAGCGTACAGATGGATGCGCTAGTCAGTATAAAAGCAAGAACTCGTTTGATAATTGAAGCACCACCTAAAGTCGCTTGAATGTCAAACATGTGGCCAACTTCAGTGCTAGCGGACATGGCAAGGGTGAAGTTGATCAAGCTGCTGGATATCTGAAGAATGCAGCAAGGAGAGCAGTCATAACTAACAGCGATTTGACAATACAAAATGATCAAGAATTGTATCAATATGCAAACAAATAATCTCGCTATTCGAGAAATACATTCTAAAGCAGAGCTGTCACAGAGAAGATTTTTTTATGTAGATGTTGCAGTCATAACTACCAGCGATTTGACAATACAAAATGCTCAAGCGCTGTATCAATTTGAAAAAAAAATCAATCTCACTATGCGAGAAATACATTCTAACGCAGAGCTGTCACAGAGAAGATTTTTCTACGTAGATGTTGCAGATGTGTACAAAAGTACAAGACTGTTTCGGGGACCCGTGGAATCCCTTCTGTTGCATCAGTAGGGTGTGATGGAAAGTTGAATGTTTGAGGAGAACACTCATGCTATTGCCAAGAATGCCAACAAGTCTAGAACATTACTCGCAATGTAAAAACTCATTACACGTTCAACCGTTCAAACTGACTTCATTTGGTAGTACAAAGTGAACGTGTTGAACCCACTCCCCATGATGATCTAATTACAAATTAAGACTCTGCCTCTCTTGATTTCGCCAACGGAAAAATAAGTGAGAATTCATTTGACCACTTCCACTCAATAAATGCTCAGAATAGTACCAGTAATTTGTTAAAAAATTGAATAGAATACATACATGTACTTCAATGTTGTCTGAAAAGATAATTGCAAAAAACCAATATAAAGGTGAAATCAAGGAAATTCAAGACAAGATTACTCTCAAACAACAAATAACAGTTACATGTATTTCTTTTCTTCATTTACATAATACTAGCGAATTACCTGTCACCAGATCTTTGAGTGAGATATGTTGAATGTTGTATTTTTGTAACTCTTTATTTTTTGTATATGTCCGAGTGTAAAAAAAACATAAGTAATGGATTCTTTGTTTATATGGTTATAATAATGAAGATGGACAAACTTATTGTTAAGGTAAAACATTGTTAGTTAAATAAGTTATAGGAGTGTAGCCTATCAGTGTACCATTAACAATTTAGTCAGCATTTCGTCAAGTTCAGCACCAGTCACTAAACATACGTACAGTATACAGATTCATAATAACAATGGGGGGGGGGGGGTGGGGGGGGGGCGGTGTCCATAAAATGTTTTCGAAATCGAGATCAAGTACGTTCAAAATTGTTGAGACCAAGTACCTTCAAAGTTGAAAACCCCTCTCAGTGGGGGGAGGGGGGAGGGGGGAAGGGGGGCGGTGTCCGTAAATTTGTTTCGAAACCGAGACCAAGTACTTTCGTACTTTCAAAGATAAAAAGCCTCTCAGTGGGGGGGGCGGTGTCCGTAAATTTTTTTTAGAAACCGAGACCAGGTACTTTCAAAATTTTCGAGACCGAGACCAAGTACCGTCAAACTTGAAAACCCCTCTCAGCAAAGCCGAGACCAAGTACTTTTAAATTTTCCGAGCCAGCGACCGGAGAACTTCAACAAGAGCCCCAGGGGGGCACGACGCTCACCTGAGGTCAATCAATTCACATCTGGCGCATGTTCTCTCTGGCACCCTCAGAAGATATGAAATCAGTTGAAATCATGCCAAAATCTATAATGTGATGTACTATTTAATCAATAACTTTTGATCCCCTGTACCTAACATTATGATTTACCATAATGTTTGGGTGAATCATAAAAAAAGACAGACACACATATAAGACAAAGCTTAACACATTTCACCAGCCACTGACCACTTCAGCATATTAACCCCACTCACATAGGGACCCTATGGGGCCATTCTGCGATATGACAACTTGCATTGTCATTTACCGTAAATCTCCGTGTGTACGGCGCACTCGTGTATAAGGCGCACCCCCTACTTTCTAAAAAAAAGAAATTTTGTTTTGGGACACTTACTTACAAAGATCTTCAATTATGAGAAAAATTTATAACAAATTGTTAATTATTAGATAATTGCATATATAATGAGTACTGCTGCTCATGAATGTATGAATATTCATTAGTAATTTGCTTAATAAACTTGAATTTTTTACCTATTTTTTACCTATCTTATATATTTTTTTTTGTTGCTGTACCTGTGTATAAGGCGCACCCCCAACTTTTTCTATTTGTTTCCGACGGAAAAAAGTGCGCCTTATACACGGAGATTTAGGGTATATAGATACCTACATGTTACAAAATGTCCAGATTGTAATACTTGTTGATGTGGAGAAGAAAATATTTGAAATTCATTTCACATTTCCTACGAGCCATTCTTGGGTCCCATGCAGCTAGGTAAGAATAAGACTAGTTATGTGAGGTGTACAGGAAGAAAGAGCATAAATTCCTTTATTTTTAGAGCCCTATTTTGTTACTCTACCTGCTTTAGTTATATTTTAATGATTTTTATTATTGTGTAAATAACTATAATTTAGAAAAAATCCTCAAATTGGCAACACATTGTGATACATGTATTTGTGAAACAGATATATTTGTGTTCAAATTGGCATCTTTGCGGCAAAGTCACTATATTTGTCTTAAATGGTTATTACTTAATATTTTCCACCTATTTTTATGCCATTGATCCGTCGATGAAATTTAGGAGTTGCCAATTTGTAGAGGAAAACAATGATCAATTGTGCCTTAAAATAGCTCTCGTCCTTGATGGGATTACAGCTAGGTTCGGTATGATTTGATCATTTGATCATCTTTTGAAGGAACACCAAAATGCACAAACAACTTTCATTCTTCATCTACCATTTTAGCAACTTTGGATCCCCTCCCTAAAGATAATTAAAGGAGTATATACTTCTGTGCAAAATTTAAGCTAGAATTGTTGAATAAGTAGTAAATGCATATAACAGAAAGAAAATAAAACAAAAACAAAATGTGACCTAGAAAACATCAATGATACAATAGGGGCATTCACACATGCTAAAAAGTAACAATTGCATGTTGCTTCAAATCATGATTATTTTTTTGCATATTTTATATTCATTTACTTCCAATGGGTTAATTTAATAGCATCATTTTATTCTCTGGTCTCTAACAGTCGAAAAAGCACAATGCAACTGAGTGTGCAAATGGAATGCTGTGAAACCACTAGACCACCGAAAGGCTGGTTAATTTTAGAGTTTGATTCTAACTATCCCAGTAAGTAAGGTTATTTAATTCATTTAATTGTGCTGGGTCATTAAAAAAAGTATGTTTCTTGCATGTTCACACAGGCAAAAAAAACACCTCACAACCTGCTGGATTGTACGATTTTTAAATCAAAATGCACATGAGCAACTGGACCAAACTTTGACCTACATGTAACTATTCCGCACCCATCCATTGACCGAGTGCTGAAGATACTGTAAGCATGCATTTTGCATGTTGGATATGAAAACTGATACAATTTACACTGTTCACACACACAAACACCACTTGCAAAAAGATACACCAAAAGTGTATTGCACATGATGATTTGAATCATACTTATTTTCATAAATAATCCGAACTACTATTTTCACGCACAAAACCGCCCCTCCCCCCCCCCCCCCCCGAAAAAAAATAAATAAAAATAATAACAAAAAAAATAATGAATTGCAACCTAAATAATCATAACTATTTGGGCAGTGTGAATGGTACTAGCAATGAAAGCTGCTAACAAGGTCAAGCATGAAAACATCAAAACATGAAAACACATGCTATAAATAGAAAGATTTGGGTCAAAACATGGTCCTAGATGTAAACAAGTGTCTGGGTTTCCTATTAGCATATTTATTTGCATATTTGGGAGAATGGTGATTGGCTGAGAGCAAGAGAAGGATAACCAGGTGCTTGTTAGTTGGTCTGCAGGCAATGTAATGTAAAAGGCTTCTGGATCTTCAGAAGAAGATATTTAAAATTAACATATTTTTTACACTTGGTGCCCTCCCCCAGGGCCCCCCTGAGGGCCACGCCCACCATTTTAGCAACTTCGATTCCTCTACCCCTAAGGATGATTCCTGCCATGTTTGGTTGGAATCTAATCATTGGTTCTGGAGAAGAAGATGAAAATGTATATTTCCTATGGTAGGGCCCCCAAAAAAACTGTTACGCCCACAGGGCCCTTGTGGGGCCACCCACAAAAATCTTGTGAACAACTTTCATTCTTCATCAATAGAGGCATCTACATATGAAATATCAGGTCTGTCATACTTCTGGATCTTGAGAAGAAGATGTTTAAAATTTACATATTTTTTACACTTGGTGCCCTCCTCCAGGGCCCCCCTGGGGGCCACGCCCACCATTTTAGCAACTTTGGTTCCTCTACCCCTAAAGATGATTCCTGCCATGTTTGGTTGGAATCTAATCATTGATTCTGGAGAAGAAGATGAAAATGTATATTTCCTATGGTAGGGCCCCCAAAAAAACTGTTACGCCCACAGGGCCCTTATGGGACCACCCACAAAAATCTTGTGAACAACTTTCATTCTTCATCAATAGAGGCATCTAAATATGAAATATCAGGTCTGTCATACTTCTGGATCTTGAGAAGAAGATGTTTAAAATTTACATATTTTTTACATTTGGTGCCCTCCCCCAGGGCCCCCCTGGGGGCCACGCCCACCATTTTAGCAACTTTGGTTCCTCTACCCCTAAATATGATTCCTGCCAAGTTTGGTTGGAATCCGATCATTGGTTCTGGAGAAGAAGATGAAAATGTAAAAAGTTTACGGACGACGGACGACGCACGACGCACGACGGACGACGGACGACGGACGACGGACAAAAAGCGATCACAATAGCTCACTTGAGCCTTTGGCTCAGGTGAGCTAAAAATGTTGTGGGCCAAGACCAGGTTTTAGATGGTCGAGACCGCTTAAAAGTAGTCTCGAGACCGGCTAAAATTTAAAAAGGGGGGGGGGGGGGGAGTTCAAACCCCCTAAAACAGACATTATTTGGTCAGAGGGGGGGGGGGGGGGTTGAACCCCCCAAATCCCCCCCTGGGTATACGCCTATGGTAGTAGTAGTAGTAGTAGTAGTAGTAGTAATAGAAGTAGTAGTAGTAGTAGTAGTAGTAGTAGTAGTAGAAGTAGTAGTAGTATTGTAGGTAGTCATAGGCGTACCCAGGGGGGGTTCGAACCCCCCCCCCCCCTTTGACCAAAAAAAATGCCATTTTGGGGGGTTTGAACGCCCCCTTTTCAAATCTTAACTGGTATTGATACCACATTTTAGCGGTCTCGACCGTCATTATCGATGGTCTCGGCCTCGAAAAGTGCGAAGAACCGTGGTTTCGGGCTCGAAAGTGTCAACAAATTTCGGTCTCGGCTTTGAAAATTTTCTACGACCACCACCTCCCCCCCCCCCCCCTCGCTTATTACAAGATTCTCAACCAATGGGTCTTGGTCTCGTTCTCAAAAATGTCGAAAATTCTCGGTCTCGGCTTCAAAGATTTTCTTCGACTCCCCCTCCCCCCCCCCCCCCCCCCCATGAGTTTGGTCTCGGCCTTGAAAATTTGGGACTGGACCTGGTCTCAGTCTCAAAAATGTCGAAAAATTCTTTGGTCTAGGCTTCGAAAATTTTGTACGACTATTTTCAGAAAATCTTTTACGAATCCTGTACGAATTGGCAAGGAAAAATAACCCTAATTCTTGCACAAGTAGGCTACAGCTTGTTATACTTGAATACAAAAATAAATACTTATGTACTTCGAATAGACATTTACAAAACGCCTTTCTCAATATTTCAACTTTCATGTGCAAGTGAACAACATATTTGGGTAGCCCCAATGTTTTCCTTCGAATTTTACAAATATGTTGAAACAACACTCGGTATAATGATGAAACAAAAATGCACTGATCGTCAGTCAGTCACTCACGCATGCAACGTACGTATGCCGTGTCTTGCCATTGGTATGGGTAAATACGTCGAGTCGAAGCATTCCGCACCCTTGTTCGCTACCGACCAAATACTGAATTTGACAATTGAAAACAACGAACACCATATAACTATCTAAATACAAAATTATGTTCCCACAAGGAGATAATCAATGTCAGTCTTGTTCGCTTCAAAAATAAAATATCAAATTGCGATCGCGTCGCTTTCGCATCGCTTTGAATACCGTACCCGTAGAGTACGCAATACATGCAGGCCGGTGCACATATTTGTACTGTACCAGTGCATTGCGTACGTGCGGTGCTGTATGGTATAATTTTGCTGTCAAACTTGTTCTATGTTTGAGGTATCCCCTAGGTTAGTAAAAACGCACTATAGGTTTGTTCTTCGCCCGCACGTAACAAACCGGTAGAAGCTGCATTGCGATTTATTGCCCATACATGGCTTAAAAACAGCCAATTCTGGACAAATCTGGACGACCGACACAAACACCGTCCTCTTATTATAATATAGATTTTGACCTATTTTTATGACACACCCTAAAGTGCTTGGCAATTCTTATTCGGGTTCCTGATGAAATACCCTTCCCGACAATGTATATTTTCATGGGGTTTTGGATGTCGATTAGTAAAAACATCAAATTTGATGAATTTGTTCATGATACATGTATCTTGACATTTTGTACAAACTTTGACCAAAAGTATGACTGCACAAAATCACTTTATCTCATATTGTATTACAAGTTGAAATAGTTATTTTATACATAGGGGAACTGATCCGAAGTATATGATATAAATACAAATGAACAAAGAAAATAGAGTTACCCCGGGATTCGAACCCAAGACCTCCAGATTGCTATACCGGTGCTCTACCAACTGAGCTAGAAAAAGCCCTTGTGCTTGTATTCGTCCCTGAAGTCCTTCTTTGTAAATTGTAATTTAAGTTGAAATAGTTTATATGAAGCCTTACTCTTCTGTGACAGGGCCAAAGAAAAACTCGACTATCCTGTGAAAGACCTGGAGTTTCTTGTGCAGGAATTGCTCCGATTCTTGGCGGTCACCGTTCACCGTCAGGTACACATGCTGGTCAAACTGTGGATGACAAGAAAAGAAAGAGAGAAAATGGAAGTAAGAATTAAAGCCAGTCAGGGTCCCTGTTTCATAAAACTTGTTCAATTGTTGTTGTTGTCCAATTACTGTAACTATAGTAGGTCAATAGCCTATCAGCATGGAGCACTGCAGCTGTTGCCATGGTAGCTGTTAAAATAATTGCACACTTAGAACAATTGGGGAAGTTTTATGAAACAGGGCCCTGGACATGGTTTTCAGGACCTTGTGGAAAATGAGACAAACTGGATTCCAGACTTCATATATATTCAACCTTTCTGGGTGATTGGGCCATGCAGTTTCCACCTGACTGATATAATAAAGGATTCCTAGTTTAAAACTGAGTCATATGTACCTGATTTGCGTAGAAGATAAAAATGAGCCTGAATGAGCTTAAAATGGGCATCCATGTAAATAAGTAGCAAATAAAGCTACAGTAAGACATATATTTAATCAACCTGTTTCATAATGCTGTTAGGTAAACAAAATATCCCGTCTCGAACCCGGCTCGGTAGAATTACAAAATTATTAACGGGATCCCGGATCGTCCCGGTTCCCTTGTGTATGAGCAAAAAACTGCCTGTACCCATGCACACACAATTGCTTATGTTGGAAGTTATGAGGAGACATACCATACATATACATTAGCCCAGGTTCAGTGGACATGCATATCATACCAAACTCACAACCAAATGTGAACTCAGGGCCATGTGTGTAAGATCATGTTTGGGCGAATTTTTTATGACTACAAGAAACACATTGTTGAAAAGTTTGTTATCTAAAAAAAATGGGAGGCAGCATTGGGGTAATTTATTTTTGGGGGTGTGCCAGTGTTTGGGGCAGAGTTATGTGGTTTGTTTTTGAGTTATGTTCAATAAAGCATACACAGAAAAAGCAAGTTCTCAATATATCTTTGTGGGAGTCAAGATAAAAAGTTAAAAAAGTATATTCAAAGGTTGGGGTAAGCTTTCCAACAGGTGGGGGGCATTCCCCTTAAACCCTTTGTATAGCTCTACACAAATTCAGGTAATTGACTTCAAGGCTCAACCTGTTTAAACATTGTGACCTTCTCTGCCACTGGTCACAGCCACAGGTCGTAAATCTGTCATAACTACTGCAGTTTACTTGAGCCAATCCCATTTTTTTCTTATATGTACCAGTATACAGATTTGTTATTATTACTGGAGAAAATTTGTTGCCAAAACCGAGAATTATACAAACAAAGGGCCAATTCTCGGACCGCTTGTTTCCCGGTTTGAAGGCCATAATCGCCGGGAATCCCTTCTCGTCTCGGATCGGATAACAGCACTACTGTTTCAAGACAAAGATATTAAAAGTCATTGTCACTATCAAATAAAAAGTTTGTAATGTGACATTTATTTTACCCAACCTGTTTCAAGACGAAGATGAAGTCATTTTCGCAGGTGATGCTGGAGTAGGGGCAGTTCATCTCGGAGGACAGGAGGTTGTGGGATGCGATGATGGGGGAGAAGTACTGGGTCAAGATGCTGATGTCCAAATCACCCTCGATGTCGGTCGGCTAAAACAGACAAATTAATAATAATAATAATTGTACATTTATACTGCGTGCACATCTGTCCTTTCGAACACTCGTGACGCACATTTCAACATTTCAAATTTATGGAAAAATAATAATAAAATAGTAATCATAAGCATAAAAAGTAATCACAAAATAATAACTTAAGCCATCAATTTCATCAGGTAGGTTTTCAGGCCTGATTTAAAGTTATTGATTGTTTGGGATTGACAGAGATCTTGGGGGAGCTGATTCCATAGATGTGGTGCAGCAATTAGCCGCAACGATCTGAATTAAGGAATAATTCAAGTGCTGAAGACAATTTGACAAGTGGTACATAAATGTATGCATTCTCTATAGACCCCAGCCCAAGTATTTTGGGACCAGTCCTGAATGGGTACAATGTATAAAATGGACTTGTCTACAGGTAATAAGGGTTCACACTTGTTTGCAGGCTTGCAGGTATGTCAAAATGTATCCTTTGTTACTCTTTCCGAAGCCCAAAATAATCTCTGTATTTTATTTTATACATTGCAACCCTGGTGTTTTGTTTGTTCTACTCTAGTCATATCATTTGAGTCAGGGAAAACTAGATGGATCTTCAATTGCGCGCAATCAAAAATTATGCCTCCGCTAACACGCGATTTTAATATCAAGCCCAAATTAACATGCACTGATTTAATTTTTACAAATATTTTTCATATATTTTGAGTCCTATGACCATGACCATATGACCCCAATCTTTGATGGCTCCCTAAAAAAACATTCAGGTACCAAGTTTGATTGAAATCTGACATTTAGTTCTGGAGATTTTGGCATTACAAGCTTTTTTGCATGTATAATGAGTCCCGTGACCTTGACCTCAACCTCATGACCCCAACATTTTATGGCTACGTTGACTCTTTATGATACATTTAGGTACCGAGATGGATTGAAATCTGACCATCAGTTCTTGAAATTTTGCAATTACAAGCCATTTTCGCATACATATTGAGTCCTGTGACCTTGACCTTTGACCTCATGACCCCCCAAATCTAATCAGATCGGTGGCACCCCGATATGTACACTCATACCAAGTTTGAAATTGATCCGTCAACCAGTTCTTGAGATATCGCAAGAACGAGGCATTTTTGTGCATACATTGAGTCCTGTGACCTTGACCTTTGACCTCATGAACCCCAAAATCTAATCAGATCATTGTCACCCCAATATCTACACTAATACCAAGTTTGAATTTGATCCATCAACCAGTTCTTGAGATATCGCGAGAACGAGGCCTTTTTGCATATATTGAGTCCTATGACCTTGACCTTTGACCTCATGACCCCTAAAATCTAATCAGATCATTGTCACCCCAATATGTACACTCATACCAAGTTTGAAATTGATCCGTCAACTGGTTCTTAAGATATCGCGAGAACGAAACCGGGACGGACGGACGGACGGACAACCCGAAAACATAATGCCTCCGGCCACTTCGTTGGCGGAGGCATAAAAATTAAATTTTTTGCGGGCTACTTATAGTTTGCCTGCATGAAATAACACTCCAAAATTTGTGTTGCATTTAACTCTTTAGAAAGCAAAATTATGGGGGGCTCTTTTATGATTGTCAGGGGGTAAATTTGCCCCAAGCACCTGTGTATTTTTTTCTCTCACTGATTTGAGTTCACTGTACCTGTGCAAGCCGTGGCATTCTTTACCAAGGCATGCCCACAACTTGCAATGCATGACTTAAACTTAAAGAACCGATGCTCTATTGATGCAATTTGTATAGTGAATATATAGGTTCTTTTAGTCATGCATGCGAGGTCGTGGGCACACTTTGGTAGAGAATGCCATTCTCGTATCATTTTACTTCACTGTACCTGTGCAAGCCCTCTGTCCGTGATGGATTTAGCGATGTGCTTTCTGAACTCTTCATCGCTCCAGATGAAGAGGATGTCAGGCATGCTGGGGTTACGCACAACCAGTAGGCACTTCATCCTAATTGGCCAACGGCAATCACCAACTATTTAAATTATGAAGTCTGCAGCTGGGCTGGGGTCCTAGACTCTAGAGTGAAATAGGAAAAGGAAAGAACTGAAGTTGGATATATCAATTGCAAAGAGAATAACAGTATGGATCACCATGTAAAATGTTGCATTATTTATACAAACAGAATTGGCTCCAAACTATAACACAGTGTGCAGAATGCAATTTAATCAAAAATCTGACTAGTCTAGATGCCCTTCTCACTCAAGATCACCCAAGTCCCAAGATGTCTTCTTATCTTTTATGTGGGCTTCCTTGCAATCTTTCCTGATCAATTCTCCTCCACCTATATAATTCCAAGAGAATGTAAAGTTCTATTTAGTATTAGAATAGTCATGTCATGGGCACGTCTTCGTAGAGAATAATGGCAATTAGAAATTTTTAAATGTGAAATTACGCACAACCAGTAGATTTCAATTGGTATTAACCCTAAAAAGGCAGGGCTATTTGAGGTCTTCAGCAGGCCGGGGGGGGGGGGGGGGGGGGGGCCATTATGGCCCCCCCCCCCCGTAAGATCTCGGCCGCAGAGCGGCCGATCGCCGTGAAAATGTGCACGCATGATGAGTGAAGTGTATAGAATGCAATGGTAATTTTAATTTTTTATAAAATTCATTAATTTGCATATTTATGGTAATTTATGCAAATAAGGTCATAAAATTCATATTTTTACCCATAAATCATATATTCTTCATAATTAAACATTGGTTTTCACTACATATATTCTTTAGAGCATTTGGAATAATAATGCGACAAAATAATTTGGAAGAGCCAGGTTCTTCCTTATGTTTTCTATTGTTTTTATAATTTCTTATGTATTTCTTTGTTTTTTAAAACTTATGTATTTTATTGTTTTTGTTGTTTACTTTATTTCTAACTATAATTCATCTATTTTGAACCCCAAAACAAACATATAAAATGTAAACAAGACCAAATAACCAATGATATATACTTCCTTTTACAAAAACTGATATTTCCATGTTTTGTACACAAATCACGAAATTGAGCGATTTTCGGGCTGACATGCATAGACAAAAGGTCACGTGACTTCGTAACGGTAGGTCCGATTTTCAAAATTTTTGTTTTAAAATATGCGCAAGACCCAAAAGAAAAAAGTCACCAAGCAGCGGCGCGTCATCTTACAGCGTTTTGGAGCAATACAAAAAATTGCGGAGGGGGGGGCCATTATGAAGGAAAGAACTGAAGTTGGATATATCAATTGCAAAGAGAATAACAGTATGGATCACCATGTAAAATGTTGCATTATTTATACAAACAGAATTGGCTCCAAACTATAACACAG
Source organism: Echinarachnius parma (assembly GCA_037951105.1). Lineage (NCBI taxonomy): Eukaryota > Metazoa > Echinodermata > Echinoidea > Clypeasteroida > Echinarachniidae > Echinarachnius > Echinarachnius parma. The sequence continues at coordinate 148,266 of JBAMJV010001832.1, forward strand.
TGTGCAGAACGCAATTTAATCAAAAATCTGACTAGTCTAGATGCCCTTCTCACTCAAGATCACCCAAGATGTCTTATCTTTTATGTGGGCTTCCTTGCAATCTTTCCTGATCAATTCTCAAAGAGAATGTAAAGTTCTGTTTAGTATTAGAATAGTCATGTCATGGGCACGTCTTCGTAGAGAATTATGCCAATTAGAAATTTTAAAATGTGAAATTACGCACAACCAGTAGATTTCAATTGGTATTAAAGGCAATTCAGATCGGTATTTCAGATGTGCGAATCCATATTGCGCACTTTTACGCACGGTACGTAACGTAATCCCCCTTTGCTCAATTATAAGTAGCGATCGCAAACTGTCCCAGTTCCGAACGACCGAGTCGACAATAGTCCCATTCGTAATGTTTGTTTTACCAACGAGGTACTCCTTGTACTAGTCGAATCATGGTCGCAATCAGAGATGTTTACGAGCGAAAGTATATACCCAACACGCTAGACTACCTTATCGCTCTATACATAATTGCTACCAGTACCAGCTGTGTGCTGCATGCAATTTCATATGAAGGCCTGTGTTCAGATATTCCGATGCACAGCTCTTCGATCGATCCAACACACATCGTGAGTTAACCTCGGGAGATTACGGCGGAGTGCAAGTTGAGTTTTGCTGACTACCCATTTTAACCCACGCATATATGACTTTAAAAGTTTAATAGTCGATGGGAATTTCACCCTGCCTGGGTATCACAATTTCGCGAAAAAATTGGTAAATTTTCGCTCTATAGACATACAAATTGAATGGATTAGACTCTAATTTAGAGCTCGATCAGATTTTTGCTGTGCATGCCAAGTCGTGGGGCACGCTCTGTTGGAAGATTAACATGATTAAATATTAACAAGTAACAACAACATTATCATCATGATTATGACTCTCTCAGACTATTTAAAAGTGACTGATAACTCTAATTTTTGTATAGCTCTATAGTTATAATATAGAATTTATAGAAAGGCAACCAATGCAATGGCAAAGCCATGATCATTCATTCAAATCGAGACGATACTGAGTGATGCAGATGAGCATGCCATGAGTGATGATGTCTACTCACTTTGCTATTTACAGTTAGTTGATCTTGAATCTTGATCGTTTTGAATTTGAGATGAGTCATTATTGCATTGGCCAGGCAAACAATGGCAATGTTCTCTCTCTAGTCTTGATATTGTTGTTTGACTTGGTCTTGGACAATGGCATGCATCAGCTCTTAGTCTTGAGACTTGACCTCAGCTCAGCTGTATCAGCTAGCTACCATTGCAAATGCACGATTAGAGTTGTTTCAAGTTGTAATAAGAAAGCTAGCAGCTCGATCTGTAACTCAAGTGAACGCTAGCGCGGAGCGCTAGCGTTCAAGGTCGGGCTGATAGTGCCCCCGAATTTATGATCTAATGTGCACAATAAGTATGCTTAAAATTATACATATGATACGGTACTTACCACCGATTAGATGATACATATGTGATGCAACTATGGGGTGGATCAGAATGATGATTTTTCGCTCCATTCCGCATAAAAATGAGTGATTTATGCACATCATCGACTTCTATCTGTGTTGTATCGCGACTTCTGAACGATCGATTAATACCGTACGACCACTAACGCGCGAGTCAGATCTGCCGTCTATTCGGCGGGCGCGGTACTTGAATGGAGACCGTTCGCGCGATCATTGATCGTTCAGAAGTCGCGATACAACACAGATAGAAGTCGAGGAGGTGCATAAATCACTCATTTTGATGCGGAATGGAGCGAAAAATCATCATTCTGATCCACCCCATAGTTGCATCACATATGTATCATCTAATCGGTGGTAAGTACCGTATCATATGTATAGTTTTAAGCACACTTATTGTGCACATTAGATCATAAATTCGGGGGCACTATCAGCCCGACCTTGAACGCTAGCGCTCGACCTCCGCGCTAGCGTTCACTTTAGTTACTCGATCTGATTAATACACTAGACGTCAGCTACTCAGCTAGCTGCCTACACAGTATGGTTGACACACAATGTTGCGTAACTTAACCCGGAAGTATACAAGATGTTAGAGCGCCGTAGGCGCGGGCGCAAGATGGCTTACTCTCGTAAATTCGTGATGTACGCGCATATCGATGGCACAATATGGGGCTCCGACCGCCGCCATGTTAGTGAGCAAGTCCGAAGCCGGAAGTACACGACTAGTGTTGGTATTGCACACGCTACTATGGCGTCGAAGTCTCGTTCATCTGCCCATTGCTCAGCAATAAATTGTACACATCGTCAAAGCAAGAGGCCTGTGGCCATATTCATAAAAGCCCGATAGCCTATCTGTCAGCTAGGCCTTATCTCCTTGCCAAAATGCCAATTTGGACGATAACTAGCGGGGAACTCACACAACTCGCTTGGGTGATCACCTTTGTTTTCACAAACCAGTGCACAACACACACGTGCATGGATATGTCTTTTGTAATGTGTGTAGATTTTGCACGCTGTCTATGCCCTTACCATATCGACCAATCAACGAGCGTCTAAGCCCTGTAATACAAGAGCCATTTAAAATCTTCGTAGCGGGTTGCTAAATCGTAATTCAAGAAGCACTGCTAACCATACCGATAACAAGCTAACAACTCGGATGATCTAATTTATTCATCGTGGCTGTCATGGTAACATTCCATCTGTTGCAAGTTTGTTTGACATCGCATAAAAGCGCAGTTTACTCGAACGTGTGAATGAACGAATTGTTCCTTATTGTTCCAATCATAAAAGCGTCTTATTGACAGTAAGGGTGGGGGGGGGGGGGGGTGAGGGCGGTAACTTGTGTCCAAAACAAAAAGCTTGCTATAATTCCTAAATGTAAGGGTGTTATTGTAGATATGAGCGTGAGTAGGGGGGGGGGGGGGGGGATCACGCGTAAGCACATGTTTTCATAGCCAATGAAGTAAAACCAAATACATCTCTCTCCTCATTACGATCAAGCTCTGCCACGCTTATAATATGATAGCATGACAAGGGAAACTATTCAATTGCAGTGAAAACAGAATCGAAATTGCATTAAATAGTATTATATAGATAGATTCATCAAAACAGAATTGAAATCACATAAAATCAATCCGAACTGCAAAAGTAAGCTAATATGTCACAAAAAGGACAAATAAAGGCAAATTACTCTCCAGATAAAAACATGTAATTTAAGCTGATAAAAGATGTTATTGCTGAAGTACAAGGACAAAGGACAAAGACGGAAAAGTATGTTACTTGGGGAGCTATTTTAAGCTAACATCACGCTATCATAAGAAAATCTCTAATATCCCTTATTCGAATATTCTCCTTGCCATGTTCACGATCGCGCCACACGCATATACGCACAAAAACCGGGCAGATTGTTACTTGCTAGCAATTTAGAGGTACATCAGAGTACCTCTAAATTTTTGGTCCAGTGTCGCTAAAATTTGTCCTATCTGGCTTTGGTGAATAAGAAAAAATTAGCTGGGTGTTAGGTCGTCATTCAACTTCACGCCTTTGTTGTAAGTCCAACAAAGCTCTATTCAGAACGTCCCCCATAAATAGATTTCAATGCATTTAGTCGGCACCGCAGATCTATTGTTGTAATTGTTCGCATTTCGACTAACAATGTCGTGGAATACCAAATGCTTGTGGAATTTAGACAGATGGGTTGTCATGCTAGGCCAGGCCTTGACTACGATAGCGAATTTAGCCTATCGGCCTTTTGTGAATACCAGTTAAGCCTAGCGGACATCGAAATCGTAATTTGATCAACCAACTAGCTTATCGGGGTTTTATGAATATGGCCACTGATCTCTCTTTCTTCAAATTCCCAAAAGTCAAAGAAAGGTAAGTTGGCGGCCAAATCGTGGTTTAGGTCCCCCTCTCTTACGTCCGTGAGCTCACTCTGTGTACAAAGTCTATGGGACTGGGACTCATGGGAGTTGGTTCTTTAGGTCCCCGTCCGTAACGAAATGAACGCAAGTGAATGGAATGGGTGGACTAAGAGAATGCCAAGTTGGCAAGTTTATAAAATTATCCGGCCTGTGGCGCATTCTCTTACTATAGTCCACCCATTCCATTCACTTGCGTTCATTTCGTTACGGACGGGGACCTAATCCAACTCCCATAGTCTAGACTTTGTACACAGAGTGAGCTCACGGACGTAACAGAGGGGGACCTAAACCACACGTGACATAGGTTCATTACAATAGGGTTGTGCGGAGATCAACCTCTTCCGCCCGCTGCACTATCCAACGCAAACAATTTTTTTTGTCGGCTGATTTCTCCCTCAATTTACCAGCAAATGCAAAAAAACTTTCGTTAATGTGATCCACAATTCATATACTTTGATAATATTAATAATTACCGACTTTGTTGTTTTGAAGACCGCAAAATGTAGAAATAAAATGATTATTTCCCGTCCGTTTTCCTTACCGATGCATCCTAAAACACGCCGGTCAACTGTTGAACCGGCAACAGTGTACGAATGGCTGGTATTGTTATCTCCAGCAACTTCTTCTTCTTCCTTCCTCCGCTGATGTCGGAGATCCACGCATCGATCGAGCGTAAGTAAGTACACAAGCACTGCATACTCAAGATAATACTATATAATTGAATAATCACAAAGTGGCCGGTAATCGATCTCTCTTACTTCAAGTTTTGAGTGGCAAGGACCTTTGGCAGTGGATTTTATAAATGAAATTCAGTGTAACAATCAAAATTGAGTCCCTCTCCTCTACTGTAAGATGTACACATGGTAAAAAGAGGACTGCAAGGCAGAACTCATGGGGTGTGCATGGCCACGTCAAAAGCAGTGGAGAGATGCGACAAACTTCCTTCCGAAAGCAAGTCGTGCAGAAATCGCCTCTGTGCAGCCAGCGCCGGGCAGTAACCAACAAAGTGCGTTGTGTCGTCCGTGCCCCCGTTATCACAGTGGGCAAGCGTCCGAGGTAGCCTTCTTGATGGTGCAGAGCCGCTTCTGAGTGAGGTAGGTGTTGCAGGCCAACTGATTCCTCAGAATCAGAGCTTGACGCAGGTGGGGGCTGGAGACGTGTCTTGGGAAGAGACCATGAGTGGAGATGCTGCAAATCTCCTTCCAGAAGCAGAGAGATGACTTGCTCAGCACGGCGCGGCTCACATTGTCTTCATGAGCCCTGTTGATCTGATACTTCACCAGTCTCTTCCAGCTCTGGTAATCCGGAGGAGAGTATATAGAGCAGTGTAGAGAGAACAGGGAGGTTGTACTGCTCCAGGATGGCATTCCAGTAGCTGACCATAGTAGTCTTGACGAGGACACAGAAAAGTAGCACTCTCCGTTCGAACCGGTCCATGGGAAGCGAGGCGACCTGACCAATCAAAAAGAGAGTGGCCTCGTGGACAGCTAGACTGACAGGTCTTAAAGCGAGGGGAAGAAAGATAGTCTCATCCGCTGCGCTTCTTGGAAGACCCAATATCTTCTTGAATAGCACTGCCTGGGACTGGTCAAGAAGCTTCAGGTTGTGCTTTGTAAACTTGTACAGCGGATCGAGCACCATACAACATCCTGGGTAGAGCAAAAGTGGTCCACAACTTCGCACAGGTAGGTGGCAGGAGGCGGCTTGGGCCGTGATTGGCACCATTCAGAGCGAAGAAAGCACGATAGCCTGTGTCCATCATGCTGCGCGTTGGGTCTGGAGAGACGCTGGATTTCAGAATGCCAAGGTGGGGGTGCGAGTCTTTAACAGGGATGGTAAGGCCACCAAGCTTCCAGGTCCTCTCTGGAGCATTGTTGTAACGACTGTTGACCACGACGATTGCACTCTTCTGGGCGTTGATCTTGTACCTCCAAGCTTCAGCATATGTCGCAGTGACGTCCAGCATCTCTTGAAGCTCTGATGGGGAGTTTGACATGAGTGCTACATCATCAGCAAGTAAAATGATGCCAGCGTAGCAGCCATTAATCTTGCAGCCCAGACCTGCCTGACGAAGAACTTCAATGAGCCCATTGACATAAGTGATGTACATCAGCGGTGAAAGTACGCTTCCTTGCTTGACACCACGATGTTGAGTTATCCCTTCACTTGCTTCACCTTGCCACAAGACCCGGCTCTCGCTACCTCGATAGAACTCTGCAATGATGTCACAGACCGCCTGGTTGATCCCGAGATGACGAAGCTTGCCAAAAAGACCTTCGTGCCACACCACATCAAAGGCCTTCTGGGCATCCAAGAGAGCAACGAGTGTTGGTTTCTTCAGGCTGGCGTTGAAGTCCGTAATGCAGATGAGGGATAATGAAGTGAGCATGCAGGACTTCCCTTTCTGAAAACCGAACTGTAGTTCATTAGGGGTGTTGTTGGAACTAAGAGGACCTTCAATTTGGGGCTTGAGGAGAAGCTCCAAGACCTTGGCAATGGTGGGTGAGATGGTTATCCCTCTGTAGTTGGTCGGGTCCTGCCGGGGCTTACCCTTACCCTTGTGTATCGGGATGATGAGTCCCTGCTTAAGCATCGATGGGATGTGGCCGTGCATGATGCAACTGTTCAGTAGATGAAGCAGTAATAGACGAGAGATTGGTCCTAGGTGGCGCACATGCTCTGGCGATATGTTGTCGTGGCCAGCAGCTTTTCCAGGCTTGAGGTTACCAATAGCACGATCCATATCAGCAGAGGTGAAGGGCTGAAACCACCCCATATGCACGGTGTTGGCGGAACTCCCAATTCCAGAGACAGGGGGGTCCTGCAAAGAGTCGTTACAATCAGCTGACGAGAGCTCTGTGAAGTACGTACGCGCCAGCCTTCCAGAACTCCTGGGCCTTCAACAACCTTCTCACCGTGTCTCAGGGTGCTAGTGGCGCAATCCGCACTGCGTTTTGCCAAGCGAGCAAATGCCTTAGGATTGCAGATACTGGAAGACTCAATCTCTGCCAGGCGACAGTTCCGACTGCAGGCCCTTGAAGTTCTTCTTCGCTGTCAAATGGTCGAGCCACAGTGGGTTGTCCGTCTTTGAACCCCCAGAGTCCTTCCACTGCCTCCAGATGCTGAGTGCTAGCCGGTAAGCCGTGTTGACTGAGCCTGTCCAACACTTATCCCCATTGTTCCCTCGTTTTTGCAGGTTGTGTGGAAGTCTCAACGAAATGCGGAGCATGTCCTGACAAAGACTGTGTAGTACAACTTCAGTAAGGCCTGGATCCAAGTTCGTTACATTGAAAGCACTGAAGAGGACAGCAGCCTTGCGCTTTTTCCCACAGCTTCCACTCACAACACGCTTCCCCTCAGCTTTAGCGTCCAATCTCGGGAACGAAATCTTCACTGTCACTGGTGAGTGGTCTGAGTTGTTCAGCGGGGCATCATTCAGGATCAAGTAACTTGAGCAGCGAAGTGTGCACTCACTAGGAACCAGGAACGAATCTATGTTTGATTGGCAGGAGCTCTCATCCTTCTGGAATGTGTAGTCTTCCGGGCTGCATAAGATTGTTGAAAGGCAAACCAAATTCTCCCTCTCTAAGAATTCAATGAGGGCCTTCTTCGTAGGCTTCCTGCTAGACCTCGTGCCAATGTCAACATTAAAGTCCCCTCCAACTATAATGGTACAGTTATTGTGCGTGGATCGCAAATGAGATAATGTCGAGAGGATCATCTGGTATTCGCCAAGACTGTGCTGGTCCGCACCGCACGGAAGATATACATTGCAGATTAGCAGGTGTTCATCACCAAACCCACCAACGAGCTGGGTCACCAAAAGCCTGGAGCTAACAGTCTCAAACATAGTAGCCTTGACGGGCAGAGATTTTCTGAAGTAAGTAGCTAAGCCTTCTTTGCCTCTACGAGTATGAAAGATCAATGGGGTATCAGAATCATATGCCTTAGCATGCACCTGGTAATCCTGAGAGATGCAATCTAGTTCATGGAGATCACTGTGATGAAGCCAGTGTTCTTGTACGAGGAGGATGTCAGTCTTGGTAAGGAGCTCACGAATGAAGGGTGAATTAGAAGAGAATCCGCGAGAGTTGAGGGTGGCAAAGTTCAGGTAGGCATTTAACATAGTTCCAGTTTGTTGAGACTCAAAGTGGTTAGATGGATGATTTGCTTGTGATGAGATTTCATGTTGCTGATAATGGTCGGGTCTTGTAGAGAAAGTGGCAGGGCAAGAAGGTCTAAATTGCTACTGTCCTCTGGAGTGCCTGTTGCAGGATGTGTCTGTGAGAGGCAGCCGAAGCCCGGCCCGGAAGAAAAACCGTGGAATTGCCCTGGGGTTGTGTTGGTGGAGTTGGTGAAGCCTTGGGAGAGCCAGAACGATGGTTCCTTGGTGACCTGCGTGCTGGATACGCAGAATTAAACCCACGTTGAGACTGCCTTGGTAGCTGAGCCTGGAACTCGGTCGACTGCGCTGTGTTAGAAGCCAGATGGGAAGTTCCTCTAGGTGACGCTCTAGGTGATCCTCTAGGCGACAATGAAGCGCTAGGGGCTTCGTGTGAAGATCCTCTTGGTGACCCTCCGACTGGCATATGCTGAAATCTCTTCCGTTGTGGACTAGGCACTCTAGGTATTTCTTGCGGAAGAACACCAGGAAGCTGTGGAGGATCCACAGAGGATGCAATTGGGGGCCAGTTACGAGTAGAACGATTCCCTTCAAAATAGACACCTCTCTGCATGGTAGCATTCATGGTAGCGAAGGCAGGCATCTTGGGATCCCTAGCTTGTGGTCCAGGGTCATGAGCTGGTAACCTAGCACCTGGAGCCCCTCCACCTGATTGACCTGGAACAACTGTATTCAAAAGAGTTCCTGTTCTCGAGGGACTGTGTGGCCTCTGGTCACCTATACCAGGAAGTGCAGTATTTCCTAGCTCTGGATGGTGTCTCACAGGCGGATGACTTTGAAGTGCTTCAGCGTGGAGTTCTGAGACAGTGGGTGTGGGTAGAAGTCCTCTTCCCCGGGAACTTGAAGAATCAGTCCCGTGGACGGAACTCGCGCTTGGAGGACTGTGATGTTTCTTTCCGCCTTGGGTAGTGTTGCATCCCACTCTCAGTGAGTCTTTGTGCACTGGGACCTTGCCGACCAGCTCCTCTACTAGTGTGCTTCGGAGCCCCGCGATCATGTGGTCTTCCAACAGGAAACCAAGGTACGGTAGGCTGATGATTAACACTCTGGAGCGAAGAGTGGCGATGTGAACTTCGACCCATTTGAACTATGCACAGCGTGCCCATGTTGAAATCTCAGATGTGAGGTGCTCAGTTGGGTAGGAGAGCGTGAACCAGCCACTACTGCTGAAGGCTCACCGTCATCACTGCAGGGATCAACACTGAGGGCAGAGAATCGATTTGTATGAACTGGTATTGGATCACGGAGTTGACCAGGATAGAGAGCAGGAGATGAACCTGGTATGCTGATGCCAATTCCATTCTGCAGACATGTGGCTGACAGGAAGTCTAGGCGTAGGAGGTATGCATTCAGTTCTTCTTGTTTAGCAGAAAGGGCTTGGTTCAATTTATTAAGTTCATCTTGGTAGTGCTGCATGTTTTTTCTATCCTCTAATCTCCTTTTCTATCCTCTAATTGCGTGTAAATGGTTTTTTCTATACTCTAATCTCTTTTTCTATCCTCTAATTGCGTGTAAATGGTTCACCTGAGTGAACCATTTACTTTGTAGATGTGACCTAAACCACGATTTGGCCGATCATGTACTAGTTTACTTTTACACTGCGTACTTGAAATTTTGATCCAGTCAAATAAAGCAGTAAATTGAAGTGTAAAACTTAGTAAAAGTGTACATGATCAATGTAGATTTATATTTTGTCATCTCCAGATGCCAGAAATGGGTGCAAAACACAAGGAGACATGATCTTCTCAACAAAACTCCACTGTATTTGAACACTAACTGTCGGTTATGTGCCGAGCACTTTGACGAGGACCAATTTAGGATCAGAGGAGAGAGGAATCGACTGAAGTGGAATGCTGTTCCCACAATCTTCAATGTTCCCAATCCACCCAAACAAACTACACCACGCAGATCAATTAAGAGGAAACGAGAGAGGGACAACTTGTCCACTCCTTCAGCTGCTAAGAAGACAAAAGGTGAAAACAATTATGTTCAATGTTCTGCTAAGTAAGATATACTTAGGGTGGACGGTGTAGATCTACAGATGTTTCAAACAATAGTAAGAATTGACATTTATTGCACCATATATGTACACACCCTACAAAAGTACAAAGAATTGTTTTTAGTTTTGTGAATATATACCGTGTCTCAACCATCACACAGCATCATTTTGCATGAAATGAAATGTAAATCAGAATTTCCTTTTCAATAATAAAAGTGAATACAAATGGTCTAGTTTGATGTCTTAAACAGATGCCACGCATTTATAATCACAGTGTTTTTATGTTTGGCGATTCGGACTGCGTGCGCACGCGGACAATTTTTAGATGCACTTTTCTAGGCCAACAGGCGGCCCCCCTCGGCCAATAGGCGGCTTTTTCATTTTTCTTACACAGGAATAGTTTTTTTGGTCGTTATTTTTTTTTTGCCGGTATGTTCAACTCATCTAGATTACATTTGAAAAGTTTCAGCCCCATTCGTTGGCTAGATTTTTATCACGAAATCTCTATACCCTTGCAATATTCGGCTCTGACCCACAAAATCCAACTTTCCCATAGACTTTGCATTGCCTGCCGGTTATTGGCCGAGGACCTCCTGATCTGCCTCATCTGAAACAAACGCAGATTCAACAAGTTTTAGAATGTCACGCGATATAATTTTACTGTTGGCTGAAAATACAGTATTTTTCGTCTATGTCAAGCTGTAAACTTTTTTAATTGAACTAGTCATGACAGCAACAGAGTGTTCATCTTTGTCATCACACTTTCTAAATTCAAGTTTCAAGAGCTGAATAATCTTTGACGGTTTTATACCCGATTTCAAACGCGATTTCTGACATTTTCGTGAGAAGAAATCAAATAAAAGGCAACGGATAACAACTTAACAAGCATACATTTAATTCAATATCCGAGTGATAGTTTTACATTTATATGGAGAAAAAAGTACTTTGGATGACGACTATTGGGGCCAGCCGGCTAATTGGCCGAGACACGGTATATTTTTTTCTTTTTTTGGGAGGGGGGCAGGGAGGATTGGTGGCAACATAAGGACTAAATAAGAAGTAAAATTTAACTTAGAATGCTATTTTCATTTAATGATAGTATGTTGTATTTACTATTTTCTACAGACTCTAGTTATTTTCTTATATTTTGTCATTGGGGTACAGGTATTAGAATTTAATTTAATGTAGGAAGTGTATAAATCTGTTTTAAATGCTGTAAAATTACTAATTCTGTAGTTCACTTCCAGTGCAAAGATTATAAATTGATATTCATTACACATTTCAAATTATGTCATATTTTTAAGTAAGGAAAATATTAACTTGTATCCAATTATCCATGAATGTTAAGCATAAAAATAATCATTATTCATTGTTTCTGCTGTCCTATATTTGCAGTAACCACCTCCATCCTGTTGGACCACTCGTACTGCCAGACTTTGGGTGACGCGAGTGATGCAAGATGTGACAGTCCCACTTCCTGCCAGTCATCTCCTGGGTACTCCAGAAGCAGCGGTACTCCGAAGGGAAAAGGGAGCGGTACTCCGAAGGGAAAAGGTAATGTTGTGACCCGGACCGGAACGGGCCGGTCCGAGTTTGAAGTTGAAAAAGCTGAGACCGGTGGAAAAAACCGGTGATGCAAAAGACTGAATTTTAGTGAAAAACATTAAGAAAACTGTCCATAATCACTTTGAAGAGCAGCGGAATAAAAAATAAAAACGGGCCAACCTATATCATTTACTTCAAAGAATGGTTATTTTCGAGAAATTCTTGGTTAGTTTACTTCGTTTGACGGGCAGAAATTGAACAAGACACGCACGCAAAATTGCTAGTCATTTGAACGATATTTCCGACGGATGTTCACACGAACTCTGGCCGTCAGACCCGGCGCGCGATCGGCACGCGATCACCTCGCGTGCATGTGAAATGAGCGGGCGGCAGCGGCGTGTAATACAAAATATGTCGCAGGCTATAGATCGACAAATTATTGTTTTCATATCCTCTTTTACATGTAAAATGCAGTCTTTAAAAACTGCAGTAAAATATGGGAGAGGACATGAAAACGATAGATTTGCTGATCTATAGGCGGCCAGCAAGCTAGGAATCAGGGGAAAGCTGGTATTATTAAATAAGATTGTAATACCTCGGAAGGGGGAAGGGCCGGGGTCGAGTAAATAAAATCTTACAAAAACTTAAAGGTAACGTTGAGTATTGGTCAAACTTAACTTTAGTAACCAAAACCTGCACGATTACGGTACAAACTAATCGTTATAACTTCACCATGCTCGAAAAGTATACACAATTACAAGAGCTGTTACAACTAAAGTGTCAAATTAACTTTTCAGAGAAGCGCTGGCATTCTAGGTCCTCCTAATACGAGACTAATACGCGGTAATAGTTACCGGCAGGGTTGCCAGATCGCGGCTAGTCTTGACGGCCAGACTCTTTACGTTTCACGGCCAAATTCGGCCAAACTTTTTTTTTCACGGCCAACTTTCACGGCCAAATTGTATCTACATAAAAAAAAGCAGTATAGGTATACCCCCATGCAAAATCTCTAAAAAGTCAGGCTCTTGACACACTGTCATACATTTCCCAATGTTTAAATAATGCCTATGATATTGATTTAACAGATCTTAGTAAGAAAACGGCAAGATTTAGAAGAAAAAAGGAAAACAAGTTTGGATATAAAATACACTCGGGTCTGACATAGATGTCATGGCCAAGGGGAATAGGTCTAATAGAAATAGTTATGTCAAATTTGTACGTGCTGGTCACGTGAATAGAGGGGTATGGGAGTTTAGGCGTACCATTATCTCCCAAAAATAATGTTCTTATAAATGAACACCTTTAGTAGTCCACTCTATCAACAAATTCACAAAAATATGTTTCCAGAAAAAATATATACAAAAACGCATTGTTCATGTGTCTGAATTACGAACAAGACTAATTTGTCCAGAGCGCGTGTTTCTATCAACGCGCTCTGTCCGTACGTCCAGATCGAGCGAACGAATCGTCCTAGCCTTTAACAAGGCTTCGTGTCTCAAGCAAGCAATGGCTGCGCTGCATGCAAGATCAGGAACGACTGAACGCCTGATGGAGGCTATCTGGCAAATGATGAATTCACGTGCGATCCCAAGAGAGTGTGCATTGTAGTCGGGCTGTCCAGTCGTTCCTTGCATTCAACTCAGTTCAGACGAGACAGGCTTGTCAAAAGACTAGAATCGTCCGGGATTCTCTCCAAACATGTATCGCGTGAATAGCATTGGCGCACTGCACTCGCAAATGTTTGGCCCGTTCTCGCTCGCATGGCAAATGATAGGAATGTTGTACACATTATTTCAAGTTTTATTACATTTTAAAGTAATTTTAAGGATATATTTTCTGTTTAATTATGAAAAAGGCCAGAAATGAAAATTCACGGCCAGATTTTCTTTTTATGGCCAAAATTCGGCCAAATTTGTTTGGCCGTGAAGTTATTTTTTTTCACGGCCAAACTAAATTTTATTCGGCCAGATTTCTGGAATCTGGCCGAAAAAAAGGCCAAATGGCAACCCTGGTTACCGCGCATATTCATGTGTATCGCAAGCGCCGTTCGCCTTTCGCATCGGGGGACCTATCTAGAACGCTTGCGCCTCGCGCTAGCGTTCTCTAAAAAGTGATACCCGGACGTCAATCACTTTTATAAATATTTTGAAAGCAAATTTCACAACAATTAGAGCATTTGAATGGGAATTATTATTATTTCCCATGTTTTTTTCGATGATCTTTCATATGGAATTGAAATCAGCCAAATCCGTTACAATTAATTTGGGGGGGGGGGGGGCACTTTGGAAATTACGAATACTCAACGTTACCTTTAACTCTGGCCGCTTGATATGTTGTTATATCGACTAATGGCGTCAACAACTCAAAATTGAACTATAGTAACATAATCATAACATGTTTTTTTTTTCTTTCCTTTTCAGGAAGATGACAGACGCTCGGAGGCAGTAAGAGTACCACAGCCGTTTTGTTGCCAGGCTCCGACAAATCATCGGAAACCTTCAAACATGCTTTGTTTCCTACGTCCGTCCCCGGCGTCCCGTGTTCAATTTGTTGTTCTTTTCTTTGAATAATTAGAATTTGTTTATGGTCCAATTAATTATTTTAATAATGACGATGAAGATGAGATATAAAGGGGGCCGTGGGGGCTTAAAACAGTAAAATACGTAAGCTTGAAATAATTATTATAACAGTTGAAATGTGGTCAGCCCCCAGCTCCCCCTCCCGCCCCCCCCCCCCCCCCCCCCCCAACCCAATCGACAAATTTCTGCGGTCCCTGATATATGATTTTGTTTCATGTGCGACTAGCGATTTTTTATTGTAAATATACTCATGATCGATGGCTTGTGGTGATTGTGAATACTTGATGATGATAAATATTGATATATTTATAATTTGAACGTCAAATCGAAAATAATGGTGATGATTTTTTTTCATAATTATGTGATGCTGAGTGAAAATAAATCAAATAATAAAACTGATAGCAAAAAGACGATTACTTGATATGTGATGATGTATTATCATGATTATGTTGATGGTGATTGTAATTTATTTTATACTGATCAATTGTTGATGATTATGACTGACTGTGATGACTATATGAAAGCATGCTCTCTTAATTCCTAAGATTGAAAACTCAATCTATTAGATTGAATTTTCAATCTGCCACAGATTGCTGTCAGGGACGAATCTAACCAGATTGAAAGTCAATCTATCATTAGATTGAAAATTTTCAATCTTTAATAGATTGAGATTTGAATCTATTAGATTGAGAATTTCAATCTATTGTCAATCTAAAATTAGATTGAAATCTTCCAATCTTTGGCAAAGATTGAGCTATTCAATCTAATAGATTGAAATCTAGATTGAATTATTAGATTGAAAATTAATTCTCAATCTTGTGTTGGATTGAGTTCTTCCACAAGCAGGGATATACATTCAAACACTATGGCCCAAATTCACGAAGGTTTAACGCCTCATTTACATAAGCCATGGTCTAAAATTAGCATAATTCATCGCAGATTTAAACCATGGGTTAAATTTAAACCTCCTTCGTGAATTTGGGCCTATAACACATACAAAAACACATACATACATATGGACATGTGATAAAACGTGACACTAAATATCAAGCTAAAAATCATAATTTTGTATATTTTATTTCAATGTTGAACTTGCAGGTCTTGCAACAGTCAGGAAGTGGTACAATATACATTTCTTAAGAATTACAATTAAATCAGTTAAATTACCACAAACAAAAAATGGAATCTGTTCTTTCTTCCCATTGATAAGGAAAAATCATAATTACCATTACCAATAAGAAATATACCATCATCATTAATAATATTCACTTTCCAATAATAGTACACACAAACAGTACTTTTGAATATTACATAACATGGAAAACATTATCATCAATATAAATGAAAATTCAGTGGAAATTCCATGGGAATTCATAATTTTGTAAAGCAAAAACTAGGTGTCTTTAATTGATTTCTAGTTTCTTCTCCAGAAAACGAAACAAAAATCCTCTTTGTAGTACTAAATGATAGGTTTTGACACTTTTATAATGCATATTTTGAACATCGTTGCAACGTTTTAACAGATATAATGTTTGTATTTGGCACCTATAGTATACTGTTGTTAAATGGCGGTGGAGGGTATAGCATGGAATGTTACATCCCGATTCCCGAGGGATTTTAAATGCTATTGAGGGAAGAGTAAATAAGTCCCGAGACGAAATCACAGGAACTTATTTTCTTCACGAAATAGCATTTGAAATCCCGAGGGTAGAAATATTCCGTGATTTTCCCCAACAACAAAACTGTTTTATCATCTGACTTGACTTGCAGGGGTGTAATATACCCATGTGCTATCCAAAAATAGAACACGGCAGCGGCATGTACTGTATTTACTAAGTCAGGTGATAATAATAATAATATATAATAGCTGTATTGATTTAATTACTGACACTCTTTAAGCATGGAATGCAGTCTAAAATTGATTGAGATAATCAGAATAAATATAATAGATGTTATCATATTACAACAGTACAAAATTCCATTGAGTTGCACATGCAATTTAATATCGTATTTTCTATTCTGTATAATTATGTTTGGACTTGCAAAAACTATAAACTACGGTAGCTTTAATTTGCTTCCTCGAGTTACTTCGATCATCAAGTCAGTTCTTAAGAGACATTTCGGGGAAAAGAAAGAGGTAACGTATGCTAATAACATGATTTTTGTTTTCATCCCCGGAAATGAATCTGGATTATGATTGTGACTTGTGAACTTGTGATTACTTGCATGACAGCTAGCTCGGATAGCGACACCGCACTTCGTTTGCGCCTGGTCTGACGGCCGATGGGGCCGACGTGGCTCCGTATAACTAGTGAGCTGAGGAGCTGGAGCGGAAATATTTATAAACAGAACAGAAATATGTTTTATTCATTTTGTGCGGGGTTGTGCGCTAATCCAGTTTTGTACTCCACGACATACCAATCCCTCTTTAGAAAGTTTATTCAACAAGACCATGAAGACAACATGCATGCATATATTTACAAAGTATTGTGATTGTAACTAAATGGTCCTGAGCACACACACACATAGGTTCATTACAATAGCGTTGTGCGGAGTTCAACCTCTTCCGCCCGCTGCACTCCAACGGAAACAATTTTTTTTGTCGGCTGATTTCTCCCTCAATTTACCAGCAAATGCAAAAAAACTTTCGTTTATGTGATCCGCAATTCATATACTTTGATAATAATTACCGACTTTGTTGTTTTGAAGACCGCAAAATGTAGAAATAAAATGATTATTTCCCGTCCGTTTTCCTTACCGATGCGTCCTAAAACACGGCGGTCAACTGCACCCTAGGGTCACTCTCATAGGCAGGCTGCAGTAAACAAATTTGTGAGACTGGCAAAAATCATAAAATCATTTCTAGCTAAAATCTCACCAATTAATCAAACTTAACATAACAGGGGGTTAGAATTGAATATAATTTAAAACTTACATGAGCTTTCCAATGTCAGAATCACTTTAAATTCCAGTTTTTAAATTATTTGATCTATGACTTGAAGCTCCAATCTGAGCTTGAGCTTTCTGACTGTGCAGCCCTCAACCCCATTTTTAGAACAGTTGTTTACATGTTTAGGCTTGTCTGCCAGCCAGTATTATCAAAAGGCTGAAGGGATTATTTCAGAGATTAGTGTCTGAATGACCTAACTGACAATGGGTTCTGCAAAGTACTCTGACTTGTACTATTTGCAGGGGTGCAGCATTTCAATAGGTGTCTGGACAAGACAATAGTCAATACATGTGGCTTTTGTATCGCATTCCAAAGTATATAACAATGAATATAGGTCAATTTGTGACTCTAAGGAATTCTTTACAACCAGCTTTGAACAGATTAACAAAATGATTCAATGAAGGCATGCTATAATTGTTTGTTGAACAAAGGCCAAAGCAATTATGCAATTTATACAGACATACACAGCATCAAATTGATCAATAGTGTGAAAAACATCTAGTTTTAAGGCTAGGTAGACAGGGGAATTCCCCATTGTTTACTTGGACAATGAAGGCAGCTGACTATCAGGCTTTTTTCAAGGCAATGGAGTAAGGGGTTAATGCAGCATGCTGTTAACCCCTTGTCTTGTAGGGGTGGGTCAACTGGTGAACGGCAACAGTGTACGAATGGCGCTGGCCGGTATTGTTATCTCCAGCGCATTAGCATATATTGCGTGTAAATGGTTCACCTGAGTGAACCATTTAATTTGCTTTGTAGATGTGAGCACACATGTCCATTAGCAATGGTTATAGTGTAGGTGGTATTGATGACATGTTGAAGCCCGACTGAAAACTTTGTTGGGATTTTGTTAAAACTTTCATTTATAGTATTTTTAAACATTAATAAAGTTAAACTACTACTTTGGATTCCGTTTCGTAGCATTTGAGCTCCTTTTCTCTGGAAACAAATGAGTGGTCAGTGACTGCAGTACACTCCAGAACTCTATCCGCATGTGTACAAATTATTAAAAAATGTATGAACCCTAATGAAGGGCCTATTTGCTCAAAATACTAATTTGCTAAATAGTCTCAATTTAAGACTAGGAATAGTTTACATTCAGATTTTTATTAATGTTGCGTGTAAATGGTCCAGTAGACTGGACCAATTTACTAGTAGATGTGGTCCTGAGCACATCTACAATTAACTGTGATCAGCGCTGTGCGTAGCGCCGTACTTCGCACGGCGCCTGGTTAGGTTAATCTACAATGTATTGTAAATGGTCCTGAGTGGTAGCACTAGCAGTTTAGCACATAGACTAAAAGTAAAAAGTAACTCTAAACTATTATCAGCTGGACCATTTACACGCAATAATTAACGCTCATATGCTGGAGATAAGCACACCGGCCATTCGTATACTGTTGCATTCAATAGTTGAACGCTGTGTTTTAGGACGCATCGCTGCGGAAAGCGGACTGGAAATAATCTTTCTTTTTTTTGTACATTTTGCTGTCTTTTTTGGTTGTCTCTTCAATGGTTTAGTTCTGGTGGCTGCAGTTCAGCTCTTGAAGGTGACTATAATGGCCAATGCTGGAGATAAGCATACTGGCCATTCGTATACTGTTGCGTTCAATAGTTGAATGCTGTGTTTTAGGACGCATCACTGCGGAAAGCGGACTGGAAATAATCTTGTTTTTTTAACATTTTGCTGTCTTTTTTTATTGTCTTTTCAATGGTTTAGATCTGGTGGCTGCAGTTCAGCTCTTGAAGGTGACTATAATGGCCAAGAGCAAGTTTGAGTATGTGCGGCAGTTTGAGAGTCAAGACAAGTGCCTTCCCAACTGCTGGATCATCATCAGGATTGATGGCAAAAATTTCCACAAGTATGTCGTAAATGAATACATTTTACAATTTTATCATTTATATTTTTATGATTTTTAAAGATCTCTTGAAGCAAATGTCGCATAATATGTATCATTATAGCAAATAAACTTAATTTTAATCCACTTGAGTGCCAAATTACATGCAAGAATCCATTTGACCCATTACTTTAGATAAGTTTGCATACAATTTTTTTTTTTACCCTGTATTTATCTATTTGTAATCAATGAATAGAACAGAAGTTCAGCTTTGGTAAGAAGTGAGCGTGTCTTCACACTTGTCTGTTGTGTGCTGAACTAGTACACTTTTATTTCTTTTTAAATGTAATGTGTTGTAAAATGATGTAATTTACTTCCAAACATTAATTACCTCCTTAATGAATTAAATGGCTTCCGTTTGGGTCTTTGGGACAGATTTTCTGATGTGCATGGATTTGAGAAACCAAACGACCTCCGATGTCTGCAGCTGATGTCCCAGGCAGCCTCCACTGTGATGACGGAATTCAAGGACATCGTCATCGCGTACGGACAGAGCGATGAGTTCAGCTTCGTGATGAAGAAAGATACGACTCAGTATGGCAGGAGAGCAAGGTATAAACATTGCTTAGAAATATTAATCTGGAGGTCTTTGGATCGTGTCCTTAACTCTATATCTGTGCTAATTTTTACTTATTAATTAGGCCGTAGAGTTTTTAAAATGTTATTTTACATCTTAAATGGACACAAACTTGTGTTAGAAGTCTCTGCACAAGCTAGAATGGTTGAAAACAATTACAAATCAAGCCCCATTATATACAATTTATTCAGTAATCTCCTAGTCAAACATAACTTTGGAATATCTGTATCTCGTTGCATTGTTGTGTCAATGAGGTTCTTTTGATCTATTTTTAACATCTCATATTTTACAATAGGTTTGTTAGATCTATACGAATAGTATCATCCATTGCATCAATCCTTTTCAGTCTACTGGACCAAGAGTTTCCAAGAGAACACTAATGGATTTGAGAGATATAGGTGCTACAGTTTACTTCTTGAAGAAAGAAGTAATTCAGCATTCAAAATTTAGATGTTTTTTTTTTTAACCAATGCAAACACTGTTTGTCTTCATATTTTTGGGGTTCTTGATCATCCAGCAAACTTTCCATGACAACTAAATCTCTCTTAGTCTTTTCTTTATCGTTTATGTTCCACTGGTCCAGGAACCCACTCTGGAAGACACTGAATTAACTCCTTGAGGCTTGAGTGCCAAGCTCTCATTTTTGCGAGTTACCAATACACACAAATGCCATAGAGCATTAAAATCCCTGGCAGGTTAAGAGTTAACCACATGCCTTTACTTTACTGGTCTCCATGTTTTCATTAATTAATTAAATTCTCATTTTTTGAATGAGAAATTCATTCAGACAAAACATACTTTTTTCTCTTTTTCTTTTTTATAACAATGACATCCCTGTTCGACCGACCCATCCATTGTGTTACAATAGCCAAAGTATTTCCAAGGGAAGGCTTATGAATACAAACCCGCCTACGCCTAGCCTCTAATTGTATTGTGACACTCTTTTAGTTTCTTGATTGAAGAATTCATTTAAATAAAACACCTTTCCCATGACCTTAAATTTGTTTTTATCATGTAGCAAGCTTTCCACAACGATATCATCCCTGTTCGCCTCGTCATTCGTGTTCCACTGGCCAAAATATTTCCAGGAGAAGGCCCTCCAATACCCACCAGCCTTTGATGGGCGCTGCGTGCTCTACCCCTCCAACAAGACCCTTAGGGACTACCTTAGCTGGAGGCAGGCTGATTGTAAGTAGAGTGCAGTAGTCTCTGCTTATTGTGGTAACATGTTAAGGGGATAGTAATAATACGCTTAGAGATGATTATCAATCATATTAGGCACTATATAAATTGAAACATTATTAGTAGTAGTAGTACAGTTTTTGTCAAAAAGAATTTTAGTAAGTCTAAAACTGGTTGATTATTCAAAACTAACAGTTTTATATTGACTATGAATACATTTATATTTGGAATTTTTGGAGGTAATTTCTGCCACTTGAATTTTGTTATTTTATACGCAAATATAATAATATTTTTGTTAACTTGCTTTGAGAATTTTGAATAAATTTTATAAAAAAAAAAAAAAACAGGTTTAACTTATACTAGTAAAACATATAAACGGTTAATTTACAGGGCTGTTTTCAATAAAATAGCAGCAGTTAACACAAGAGGGCACCCTCGAAAAAAAAATCACAACAATTATTTCTGAAAGCATCTAAACCAAAACTGACTTATCCCTTTAACTGGTACACCTAGGGGGAGGATTTGACAAAACATTTCTTGTGTTTCTTTAAGGAAATGTCCACAACTTAATTGGGTACACCTTTTTTGAGGGGTAAACAAAAATGTATACTGTACAGTAAAATATTTGGTGACCAATAATACATAGTGGGTATCGGGATGATATAATCATAATTAATTTAAGTTATATCAACAATAGTACAGAAAGCAGTCACTGACTGCCAATTTTATGTGAATCGATTAATAATGTTTTTTATTTTGTTTTTGTCTCTTCAGGTCACATCAACAACCTGTACAACACAAGTTTCTGGACTCTGGTGCAGCATGGCAACCTTTCACCAAAAGAAGCAGAACAAAGACTGAAGGTGAGATATAGAATACAGTTGAACCTTGTTATAAATAAATCAAATAAACCATATATTGCAAAGAGATCTAATAAAATGGTCAAAATCCACAAAACTTAATTAGAAATCTAGTGGTTCTCTCATACCATGTTGTATCCGTATTAGGGTCATTCCATGGGGTTGGGGCAAAAATTGTGACATCAGAGTCAAAAAATAGAAGTGTAATAAATGAAATGTTTTATTTATTTGAAGTTTCATGGGACAATTCTTCAACTAAATCCACTCAAGACTTGTTTATACCGCCCTGCATATTTGAGTAAATTGAGAAATAAGATTTTACAAAATACCACCGTTACACAGACATCATTTATCATCCTTGCTAAGACTATACTCTCCCACTGTCAAAATAAAGGAGTTCATCTTTATAACTCCTAATAAACTTTTTGCTAACAATATTGTTAGTCACTTAATTCCTCATTTTCCAACATTGTATATATATTTTGAAAGTTTTAGCATCAATAAATATAACTTGATACTCTGTGTGTATACTAGTGCCATGTTCTGTGTTGTTCTTTTTTGTCAACAGTCATGAAAATTCAATTTATGATGGCATGTGGAACTTGGTAGTAAAGAGAAATCATGCCTCTACAGAATGGAATCGTTTTCTTTGGAAATACTCAACTACTTTTACTGGCCTAACCTTCCATTTTTGGTGTTACCACCGTTACATGGACATCATGTCTCTGTAACAGAGGTATGATTTGGAGCATTATAAGTTAATGTCCATCAAGGGTCATTACATACCAAATTATACTTTCTGCCTTAGAATATTTGCATAAGACCAATTGATCATACTATAAAAGAAAAACATTTTGCATGTCAAGTTCTTTGCACAAAAAAAATGTGAAAATTAGAGTTCCAAACAAGGAGAATGTAAGAATTATTTCCAAATGATATTCGAATTCATACTAATCCTGAAGATTCCACTTCAGTTTGTCTGTGGGAACATTTCTTTTTCTGTCTAAAGACAAAAAACCAGTGCTATCTTATGATCTCCGAATCTTTGATTAGTTTAAAATGTCAATATGTCCTTCAAGACATTACCTTAAAGTGTACATACCTCTGTTACATGGACATCATGTCCCCGAAATGGTGGTATAATGGTGCAGTACTAAATGTCTAATAATGACATGAAAGTTATGATTCATGATTGTATGTACATATGTAAGGCAAGATGCATCTAATTGAAAACATGAATAAATGCATGGCACAATGGTTATTTTTGGCACAACTGATGCATTTTCTTTTCTCTCTATCGCTATAACCTGCTAGATAGACTCTGAGAGAATTTCCGAATGGCAGTATATATATTGTTACACTTTAATTCTTCTGAGTTGAAGTAGTTTTTAACATGGAAAACAAAATAGAGTAGGAAAAGATGGCAACAGAACACTTTTATGAATGCAGGTATACAAAATTAGCTTGTTCAACTTGACTCTTCAATGTGTATTACCACCGTTTCATGGACATCACGTCTTCATAATGATGGTATAAGCACCACAGAACCCACTTTCTTTATTTCAGTAAGTAAAAAAAGAAAAAACAGTTTGCATATTAAATAATTATACATGTAAAGCAAAACGCATCAAATGAAATCACGAAGTAATGTATAGTGAAAAGGTTATTTTGTGCCACAGTGTCTTTTTTTCTATATCTTTAGACATCTAGATTTTATGACTTTGTCCAAGCAGTATTAGATACATGTACAGCATGTGACTTTAATTCTCTTCAGATTACTGTTTTTGACATGGAAAACAAAGGAGAGTAAGAACAACAATAGAGTACTCGATGATTGGTGTTTGACAAAAATAACTTATTCGACTTAACTTTTCAATTTGAATTACCACCGTTACACAGACATCATGTCCGTGTAATGGTAGTGTAGTTCTGTGAATGTTAAATGAAATATAATCATGTCATCGCATGAACTTCTATATAGTACAGTGGATGAAACATTTAATGTCAGCATGCAAAAAGGACACTTGTAAAGTACTAAGTGGCCAAAATGAATACACAAAAACTTACCACCTTTAATATTTTTGAAGATGTTCAATGTAAAAGTTGTAAGCAAGAAAGTAACATGCACAAACTTTTCTAATAAATGTTCAAGAATAATTTAACAAAACTACAAACTTTTCCTTTGGTTAAAATAACTCTTTGGTAAACTTCTTACTGGCAAATGCAAGAAAGTATTACTCTAAAACTGACTGAGAAATAACATGCAACATTTCTCTCTGCATTCAGGTTACAACTCAGTTTATGAACTTCAAGAAGACCCATGACCCAACGACAACTGGTTCAGGTTGGGGGAGGATTCTCTCAATGTCAGAAAATGGATGGAGGTAGAATTGTGCCTCGCCATCCGGCCAGGAGTACAAGGGCAGCACATGGTTCATACTTTACTCATATAACTTGTTCAATTTGATCACTATAATTTGTTTTACCTCAGTTACATGGATATCATGTCCTAGAAATGGTAGTGTAGAAGTGAATGTTAAATGAAATATAATCATGTCAGCATGCAAAAAGGACACTTGTAAAGTACTAAGTGGCCAA
The DNA here is from genome assembly GCA_037951105.1 of Echinarachnius parma. Lineage (NCBI taxonomy): Eukaryota > Metazoa > Echinodermata > Echinoidea > Clypeasteroida > Echinarachniidae > Echinarachnius > Echinarachnius parma. Next base: position 172,558 of record JBAMJV010001832.1, read on the forward strand.
AATGAATACACAAAAACTTACCACCTTTAATATTTTTGAAGATGTTCAATGTAACAGTTGTAAGCAAGAAAGTAACATGCACAAACTTTTCTAATAAATGTTCAAGAATAAATCTACAAAACTACAATCTTTTCCTTTGGTTAAAATAGCTCTTTGGCAAACTTCTTACTGGCAAATGCAAGAAAGTAATACTCTAAAACTGACTGAGAAATAACATGCAATATTTCTCTCTGCATTCAGGTTACAACTCAGTTTATGAATTTCAAGAAGACCCGTGACCCAAGGAGAACTGGTCCAGGTTGGGGGAGGATTCTCTCAATGTCAGAAAATGGATGGAGGTAGAATTGTGCCTCGCCATCGGGCCAGGAGTACAGGTCACCAGATTGTCGCTTCATGTACTGAAGATGCACATTTTCACCATCAACAGAGGCTACCTGTAGTTATTTGAGAAAAAGAATATTTGGAAGTTTGACAATTGTTTAAACAAATCTTTTTAATAAATTCATTAATCTACAAAATTTGCTAGATTGTTTCCATGATATTTTATACTTTATATTAGATCATTTTCACCTTTTTAAAATGTTCACCTTTACATGTCTTGACATTAATGTAAAACTGATAATTTTCTCATAAAAGTAAGGGGGAAAATTACTTGGGCAATGAACAACGCATCTGATCTGCTCTTCCGTGCACCATACACGGGAACCCTCACTGTGACAAAGTCATGCACTGCAGGTCCAGAAGACGTGTTTTCTGAAAGATACAGAATGATGAACATTGTTTTTTTTTTAGCAAATATAATTTGTCATTACATAGTTCATAAATTCAATTTAAAGTTATGTCACTATTATATGTTATTATAGAAGGTTTTAATGAAATTCACATCTGCAATATCATAATTTACCTTCTGATGATAAAGCTTCCTACGAGTTCTCCAATGCACTTTTTTGCCCGTCGAGCGAGCTGTGGCAGTCAAACTACTAGCCTCATCATTTGTACTCCCTCTTGACTGCAACTTTATCCGAAGAGGTGGAAGAGGAACCATGCTTACCTGAATTCTGAAAATTGAAAAATAAATTCTTGTGAAACAAACTTGACTGTGTTACATTTTCTTTTGTTCACTTGTATATAAAATACATGTATTTAAAATCCATATATATATCGCGATAAAAATTGACATTGAAAATAATCATCACACATGCTTTTGCTTTCTGATAAAACAAACAGCCCCTAAAAGCAAATAAATATATAAAATAAAATTTTAAAAATTAAAAATAAAAATTAAAAATTAAAAAATTAAAAGTGCTGAAAAGTTTATCAACATTCAACACTGGAGGAAAAGTTTTGGGAAAGTTACCAGAACTATACCTTATAATTAATTGGGCTATGGCCATGCATCATCATGCACAAAGTAATATTTCCATCCAAACACAAAGTCCATAACCAGAACGAATGTAGGTTACACAACCTGACCATAGTACAGCAGTTTCTGAGGATTCAGTCCGTACAAAATTAACATATTTTTTGGTGTAAAAAAGCACTAAATTACGATTGAAACATGTTAGCTAACATTCAAAACATTTCTGCACGGAATCCTAGTAATAAAAACATTATTTTCTTCGGGGCCTTTTAGCAAATCTGGAACAAAAACGGCGATGTCTCAATTACATTTTTCACTTACACGAAAGGATGTATGTGGGACTGTAGTAAAAGATTCTGGAATATTATCGATCATTTTGTTGAAATTAAAACTGTTTTTTCATGATAATATGGTGCCACATTTCAAAGATAAGGTTAAACTGATTTCATAATACAAGTATCGACATAAATCTCCTTACTTACGTCGCTTTGAAAAGGGAAACTTCTTGGAAATCCAATCCACCGTTACACGGACATCGCAGGAAAATTGGCCATTGCAAGGCTTCAGAACACACAGTATCAGATTTGTTCATGTGCACACGGGTATCGGCTTACATCCCGACCAGCTGATACAGCGATGGTCTCTTGTCCCGTCTCTCCTTTTTACGTACGTGATGAAATGTGAACCACCGTTACAAAATCGGCCCGGACATCGCCCAAAACATCGGCGACACTCGATTTATTTACAAAACATTGTCATAGGTTTTCAAAGCTAATCTTTTGATGAAAAGTTGCCTACCGCCTGCCCTTTATTTCTGACACATAACTATGGAAAGAATGATTTCTGACTTTTAGTAATTTACCACTTTACCACCGTTACACAAAAAATTGTACGCGGACATTGCATGTAACGGTGGTATGCCGTGGTTTAGGAATGATTTATGACATGAAGTCTCTCTTTCATTTGCTATCCCATTACTGTCTTATTAATGAACAAATGTTGCTTTATCAATTATGACCATCTGATTGAGACTAAGATTATCTTTTAATTAGATATCTTCAACTGAAAATGACCCTTTTGGATGTCCCACTTGGTACCCCTAAAAAGAGTCCGGACATCATCATTTAAAGTCACACCGTCACTTATACTTGTGGTTCAACATTTTTATTTCTGCATCAAGTAATCACATACACAACTGCCTTCTAACAAAACCACATTGCAACATCAAACACCAAACAACATTTTCAGGATAAAGCTAACAATTCATTAGGAACACAAAAAAGTGCTGTTGCCCCAACCCCGTGGAATGACCCATTACCAATAGAAGCATGGAACATTTTTTTTTTTTTTTTTCAAATTTCCCTTTCGTTAAAAAGATATTTACAATTGAAGTGTTTAGATTTTTAACTATCCACAGGATAGTCATAACCGTGTAAAAAGTCAGTGCAATGAGTTAGAGAATATCATTTGCATTTCTGCTAATTGATCGGCCATATATCATCCATTTAAAGTGAAATTTTCACACAATACTCAGAGGACACATTATATCAAATCACAAAACTACACGTTTTACCAATCATTCAGCACTTTCTGCACATGCCAACAAAGTTACTAGATCCCTTTAATACAGGGTTTCTAGTGCTGTATTATTATTATTACCCTTGGTTATCAGGTACAGTTCAAACCTGCGCAATTATCTTGTGCACCATCTCAACTCCCTGGGGATCATACTAACTTGTTGGGTGGGTGGGTGGATGGATGGATGAATGGGTGGATAAATTAGATTGTTAAAGACATTGGTCTGAGTCGGTGTAATCAATTATTGTGGTACGAAAAGTTAAATCAAATACCGTAGTTTTCTGTCCACATTTCCGCCAATTAGGCTTCTTTTTGGTTTGAATGTCAAGATAAAAAAACAAGACTTGCGCATATGAATCGTCTGCAGGAATATGCGCTTATTGCGCTCTTACGCGCAAGTCTTATTTTTTTTTCTTGACATTCAAACCAAATTTTGTTTTCATTCAGCCAATACATCCCTGAAGAAGCCTTTGTTTTAAATAGTGTTTTATTTAACATTTCGTACCACTAGATAAAGCGCTAGATCGATAGATACTAGATAGATAGTTATATAGATAGATAGATAGATAGATAGATTGATAGATAGATAGATAGATAGATAGATAGATAGATAGATAGATAGATAGATAGAGAGATAGATAGATAGATGGATGGATATAACAAAGTTTTAGTGCGGAGATGTTGTGGCACGATTGGATAGGCATTGGACTTACACTAACTAATTACACTAACAGGGTTCCATGTTGAAAGCCGATTGATGCACAGACATTTGCGCCCTTCAGACATTTAATCTGCATTGCTGCTCTGAACACAGTAGCTTAAATGGGTACCATGGTCGGTGTAAATAAGCCTGTCAACATCGGCAGCATGTGGCTGTTATGCTCCCCAGTGAGTTTAGAAGGTACACAATTGTTATAGTGTCGGTTTGAACTGTACCTGATGACCATGAGTAATAATAACTCCAGGACTGTTGCATCACGACAGACATGTGCTGGATAAAAGACCCCGCAAATATATATTTGTTTCAGTAGCAGTTATATAAGAGGGTCTTATTCCCCCCCACCCGACCCCCTCCTTCTTTTGTTGTTGCTTGTATTTTAGTTGCTCATGCCCTTTTTTCTTCTTCTTTTTTTTTTCATTTTAGGGAACGGTATCGGGAGACAAGAATGAATTGCTCTTCTCTCAGTTCGGCATCAACTACAACAATGAGCCAGATGTTTTCCGGAAAGGCACAACTCTTATATGGACCACAGTAAGTACACTAAAAAAATGCCCTGGTTGTGTTAGTTTGTTTTATTTAATTAAATCACGGTATATTCTATTGGTAAAAATGCTCGCTTTCAGCTAGGATCTGTTTTTTCAGCAAGGCCGTGAACAAAGGAATACAATAATAAAACAAAAATAAAAATCTGCTAAAACATTTAAAATGCTCAAAATGACACAAACTCAAATTTAACTGCAATGGGTGAGAAATGTTTGCATCATGTAAACAACATAATTTACATAATGCTGACTTGAATAATAATTTACTAAGTACTGTATTAACACTTGTAACTTTGAACAATGTTTTCCATATTATTTTCTCAACCCAGGTTGAAGAGGAAGAGCGTTGCGGAGGGGACACGAAGACGGAGAACACGGTGATTAGGAAGCGGAGAAAGATTCTGCCTGTGCACAAAGACATCATTGGTGACGACTTCTGGCAAGCCCACCCAGAGTTGTTGGGCAATGAAGATAGATGACCCAATATGACACCAAAAGAACACCTCCGAGTCATTTAACTGCTGGGGGCAGGGGCCCGATTACGGACCAGCGACATTTACCATGGTAATTGGCATCATTGGCTCTAACTTATCGATGTCAATATGCTAGAATTGCATACAAATCCACAGAACGTAGCAGAGCGCACATATCGCCCGGGTACTGCCCTCACTCATTCAACCGTAAAGGATTACACATTATATCTCGAGATCAGTGGAACCAGGGCTGATCCTGGGTCATGATGGAGCTCTCGGCCACTCGAGGAACATTTCAGGATCTTAAAAAAGCAAAAATCTAGTGCCTATAGCCTTGATTGCACAAACGCCTGCACATTTATAGCCACCATCTGGAGGTGCCGGATTTGTGCAGTATTGACAAGACAAGCAAACCCAGGTCGAAAAAACAGTTGAAAATTAGTTGCCAACTGGTACCAGTTGATACCACCAGTTGGCCAACTGGTTTCAATATGGAAATTGGTACACTGGAATCAACTGGAATCAATTGGAATCGAGTAAGAATCCAGTAAGGCTTACCAGTAAGAAGACCAGTTAAAGTAGTTGGTTCCAACTGGTATTTTGAATTGGTTTCAACTGGTATCTCTATTGGTTTTAACTGGACTGCTGCATCTATCCATTTATCTTTACTGGGAACCGGGAATGTAAACTGCTACCGCTTGATGCCAGTTAAAACCAGTAAAAACCAGTTGAATTTCCAACTGGTTTCAACTGGTTTCAACTGTTTTTTCGACCTGGGTAAAGATAAATGGACAGATGCACAGAAGACCAGTTAAAACCAACAGAAATACCAGTTTGAAACCAATTCAAAATACCAACTACTTTAACTGGTCTTCTTACTGGTCAGCCTTACTGGATTTTTACTGGATTCTTACTGGGAGCTATTTAGTTAAAAACCAGTAAAAACCAGTTGAATTTCCAACTGGTTTCAACCGTTTTTTCGACCTGGGGTAAAACTTCACATTGACCCTCATTTGACCTTTGACCCCATAATATCATGGAGGCCAACGTTTACAGTTACAAAAGAGGGAGAGAAGCGACCAAGCCCGAGGCTGAGGGAGCGAAGCAACTTAGCTGGGGGGGGGGGGGGGGGGGGGGGGGGGGGGGGGGGGTCTGAAGTCAACAAATGCATGCCTATATGGGTGATGATGATGATGATGATGAAGAATTATGGTCATGAGGATGGTGATAATGATGGCAGTGAGATTTGGTGATGATGATGATGATGATGATTATGATTATGATGATGATGGCAGTGATGATGATGAATAATGGGGATGATGATGCGGTGGATGACGATGAGGGTGATATGAAATTCTTTAAAAGAACAAGATTTTCCCCAAAATTTGAGGTGCTTTGCCCCTCCTCCTCCCCTCCCCCCCCCCCCCCCCGAGGGGTGCCCAAAGAGATGCAAGGAGCCCCCAGGCTCCGTGCATGCCCGGAGGGGTGGAGAGGGGTGCCCCAAGAGATGCACGCAGCCCCCATGATGATGGCGGTGATGATCATGAAGATGGTGATGAGGAAGATGAAGATGAAGATGATGATAGGGATGATGATGATGATGATGATGATGATGATGATGATGATGATAATAATGATGGTGATGATGATGCACGATGATAAAGGCAATAACATTGATGGTAATAATAATAGCTTTGTGCACCCCAAGAGATCCCCGGAGCAAAACATATGATATGATATGACAGTGGCGTACCCAGGATGTTTTCAAGGGAGGAGGGAGGTTATTTCGTCAGCACACCGCTGTAACGTATCTAGCGCTTTCATGGCCTCTTTGACTGACTGACTGACTGACTGACTGACTGACTGAAAGATTTTACTGTCGGCCTTCTAGCGCTTGACGCCGGTCGTGCGGGCCAAGAACAGCGTGATCTTCTGGTACCAGATTACAGAATGGCAGTTAGTTGTACTGGCAGTCATAAATACATGAAAATATGGGTTTTGAGCTTGTTATTACCGAAATATCAATATTTCTCAGGCAACTATGATACATAAACTCATGCACCGATCTAGTCTTTTTGTCTCTTATTTTTTTGTATTGAAAATACTTTTCAACAATCGTTGCGAAACTTTTGGCACACAGCGTTCAAATGGTGGGTATGGTACGGTGACCAGCCGGGTCGGATCACCCGTATGTAACGTGTACGGGGGCGACCGGATCGATGGGGGCAGGGCGCAAGTTTCGTTTTACACAATAGCCTAGGGAATGTCGCCAAAAACTCGTGAAAACGCGCTGGTTTTAAAGCCAAGACTAGCTCGCATTGTATTTCTATGCATCAAACTCTGCGACATCGATCTAGCTAACAAGTCCAAGGGCATGGGTGACCATTAATTCGTGGCCGATCTCAATGCGGACTACGACCACAAACGATGAGACTAGAAATATAGTCATCTAGGCGTAGATACATTACAACAGTCATCATTGAGAAATATGAGCTAGTCTTGGCCTACCAGCGCATTTTCACAAGTTTTGGGCGACATTCCCTAGGCTATTGTGAAAAACGAAAACTCGCGGGCGGGGCGACCCGACTGGTTTCCGTACCCACCATTTGAACGCTGTGTGCAAAAAGTTTTGCAACGGTTGCTGAAAAACGTTTTAAATGCAACAAAATTAGCATCAACAAGACATGCCAGAGATATATTGATATTTCTGTAATAACAAGCGCAAAACCTAGATATTTTCATGTATTTATGACTGCCACTGCCATTCTGTAATCCTTTGGTACCAGAAGATCAGGCTGTTCTTTGCCCGCACGACGGGCGTCAATCGTAGCGTCTAGCACTAGAAGGCCGACAGTAAAATATTTCAGTAATAATGTCAAAGAGGCCATGAAAGCGCTAGATTTGTCAATCTACTTAACTTCAAGTTTTTTCAATACGAGCCGTTACAGCGGTGTGTTAGGACTTAGGTTATAAATATTTATATACACACCTTCTTCTTCTTCTCCTTCTCCCTCCGCTCTTTCGGAGATCAGTGCGGCGAGTCCCCCCCACTGCTGGTAGACTGGGTCCTGGGCCTGGCTACATACAGCTGTAGCAGTGTACTGTAGGCGTAGCTGGAACCAATTTCAACTCGTCAACATGCAGTCACAGGCACAGCCTACAGCCACAGGCCTCTGAAATTTTACAAAAAAAAACAATTTGTTTATTTGCACCAATACCCATGACTTAAATAAGTATTGACTGTACAGATAATTCAATGCTCGAAATTAATAAATTGATAAATTATAAAATTACCACCACCACCACCATTAAACAAATCTGTCAGTGAATATACAAAACCAAACCTAGAATCGAGCAGTTGAAATCACTAACACAAAAACACATACATGGGATTGAGACGCTGAGCAATGGTAATGCCATAGCAAAATCACAGAAATCAATTAGATTTGTGTTATTTTAAAATCTTAAATAATTTGAAGTAGTCACAAGTCCCTACCTTGTTAAAATAATTCCTTCTGATACCTTCTGACACCAACATACAAAGCTTTACACACATGATGCACACTGTTGAAGTTGTAGGTTTTTGGCAGTGTACATGTGGTTACCGTGTTTTGATAGGTAATCCGCCCGCGGGGGGGGGGGGGGGGGGGGGCACTCGAATTATTTTTTGACGGGGGTGTGCCGCACGGAACTCTGAAATGGGGGTCTGAAGAGCTGACTACAAGCACAATATAGGTTCTTGGGAGCTACAAAAACCCTGAAACGGGAGTTAAGGGGTCTAAGGAGCAGACTAAAACTACAAAATACATAGACTTGGTGAGCTACCAAAGACCTACGGAAACCCTCAAAAAGGCTCAAAGGGTGGTCCAAGGAGCCGAACTAGAAGAGAATAATGGACTTGGCGCTAGTCAATTACATAGCCAAGTCATTCCGGGGGTCTATGGAGCGGCAATTTTGGAAAATCGGGTATCTTTAGAGCTGCGATCGGGTGATACCCGTCTTACATTATACATGAGTGCCCCCCCCCCCCCCCCCGGGGTAATACACACTGTACTAGCTCCCTCCCTCACACACACATACAATACTAATTAGAGAGAAATCATGGTTTACCTTCAGATTGGTCTTTATTCGGCAGATCGATCCACAGAACAATCACAAATTAAGTATGGATTTATAGAATTAAAATAGGTTCACAGACAACCACGGAGCACAATGTATAAGAAATAATGTTCTTTGTCCTTCTCCAAAGAGCTCCAAAAGTGTACTGCTATATAATTGACTTGTGGCACAAAACCATGCTTCCAAAATCACCCATGCATGAGCTTCTAAAACAATGCTGACCATTCAACATGTGTACACACACTACTATATACTGCATGGACACACAGAGTGACCACTGCAAAGGGGAGTAGAGAGAGAGGGGAGAGAGATGATCAGGGGGAGAGGGGAGAAGCACAGTAGGTGGGGATAAAGTACAGGATTCAGGAAGATGAAATGATAAAGAGGGGAGGGTTATTGAGAGAGGCGGATAGAGGCATATGCAATGATGGGGAGAGGCAGAGATAGGAGGGTGAAGGGAGAGAGGTTAACAAGTAGAACAAGGAGTAGAGTGAGAGTGAAGCTTGAAATATACCCAGAATGCAGTTTGTTACAATATTCAGATAGAAAGATAGTTAGATTATAGATAGATAGATAGATAGATAGATAGACAGATAGAAAGATAGATAGACAGATAGATAGATAGATAGATAGATAGATGGAGAGATAGATAGATAGACCGATAGATAGATAGATAGATAGATAGATAGATAGATAGATAGATAGATAGATAGATACAATATGATTGACTGCCAGACTGGTAGACATTCAGATAAATAGATAGATAGATAGATAGATATAGAGAAATACAAATACGAATGCAATAAGGTATACGAGATGGATGGATGGATGGATGGGTGGGTGGATGGAGAGATAGATGGATAGATAGATAGATAGACAGATAGAAAGATAGATAGACAGATAGAAAGATAGATAGACAGATAGATAGATAGATAGATAGATAGATGGAGAGATAGATAGATAGATAGATAGATAGATAGACAGATAGATAGATAGATAGATAGATAGATAGATAGATAGATACAATATGATAGACTGCCAGACTGGTAGACATTCAGATAAATAGATAGATAGATAGATAGATAGATATAGAGAAATACAAATACGAATGCAATAAGGTATACGAGATGGATGGATGGATGGATGGGTGGGTGGATGGAGAGATAGATAGATAGATAGATAGATAGATAGACAGATAGAAAGATAGATAGACAGATAGAAAGATAGATAGACAGATAGATAGATAGATAGATAGATGGAGAGATAGATAGATATAGAGAAATACAAATACGAATGCAATAAGGTATACGAGATGGATGGATGGATGGATGGGTGGGTGGATGGAGAGATAGATAGATAGATAGATAGATAGATAGACAGATAGAAAGATAGATAGACAGATAGAAAGATAGATAGACAGATAGATAGATAGATAGATAGATGGAGAGATAGATAGATAGATAGATAGATAGATAGATAGATATATAGATAGATAGATAGATACAATATGATTGACTGCCAGACTGATAGACATTCAGATATAGATAGATAGATAGATAGATAGATAGATAGATAGATATAGAGAAATACAAATACGAATGCAATAAGGTATACGAGTTTCAATTTAGTAGGAAGATTTGGACAATGCTACTAGATCCCTTTATATTCCGATATGTGGCACAAAATACACGATAAATTCATATTCTTGTTTTTATAAGCTATGTCTAAGATAGGCTACAGGGTAATCAACAGTTTGAACAACTGGCATAATTTGTGTTGTTCGGTTCTGGCACTGTAACCAAAATTGAAATACCACCCTCTCGTGGTAGATATTAGAATGATGATTTTGAATATCCTTCCATAGCAGATAAAAGTCGCTGAAAATCATTAATTTGAAACACAACTCAGCCACACTTCTCACTACAAGTGAAGGCTTCATATTTCTAATAAAACACTGATATTCCGACATCATACCGTGTCATAATAAAAAAAGAGGTTATGACAGGTAACAAGTTATAAGGCTTTTTTCGCGAATGAATATCAAGCTGTAAATAGTCATTCTTAATCATTACACATTTATAATTTCCTTGGCATTCAGTGAAATTGTGTATGGCAAAGTGGACTCTGCTCTTGGCCCCGGTGCTTATAGCGTTGGTGGTTCAAACCCTGGTCGATCTGGAATAATACTTTCTTCTTTTATCAATAAATGTTATCACTCAATAGATTTTAAATATAAAGCTTTTCTCTATTTCTGCGTTTTCTTTTTGATCAGTTAATTTTTTTTCCAGATTTAGTGAACTTGTCATATATATCATGGTCTGGGAATTTATTATTATTATTTTATTTTTTTTTTAATAAATTTTTTTTAAAATATATAAAGATAAATGGACAGATGCACAGAAGACCAGTTAAAACCAACAGAAATACCAGTTTGAAACCAATTCAAAATACCAACTACTTTAACTGGTCTTCTTACTGGTCAGCCTTACTGGATTTTTACTGGATTCTTACTGGGAGCTATTTAGTTAAAAACCAGTAAAAACCAGTTGAATTTCCAACTGGTTTCAACCGTTTTTTCGACCTGGGGTAAAACTTCACATTGACCCTCATTTGACCTTTGACCCCATAATATCATGGAGGCCAACGTTTACAGTTACAAAAGAGGGAGAGAAGCGACCAAGCCCGAGGCTGAGGGAGCGAAGCAACTTAGCTGGGGGGGGGGGGGGGGGGGGGGGGGGGGGGGGTCTGAAGTCAACAAATGCATGCCTATATGGGTGATGATGATGATGATGATGAAGAATTATGGTCATGAGGATGGTGATAATGATGGCAGTGAGATTTGGTGATGATGATGATGATGATTATGATTATGATGATGATGGCAGTGATGATGATGAATAATGGGGATGATGATGCGGTGGATGACGATGAGGGTGATATGAAATTCTTTAAAAGAACAAGATTTTCCCCAAAATTTGAGGTGCTTTGCCCCTCCTCCTCCCCTCCCCCCCCCCCCCCCCCCCCGAGGGGTGCCCAAAGAGATGCAAGGAGCCCCCAGGCTCCGTGCATGCCCGGAGGGGTGGAGAGGGGTGCCCCAAGAGATGCACGCAGCCCCCATGATGATGGCGGTGATGATCATGAAGATGGTGATGAGGAAGATGAAGATGAAGATGATGATAGGGATGATGATGATGATGATGATGATGATGATGATGATGATGATAATAATGATGGTGATGATGATGCACGATGATAAAGGCAATAACATTGATGGTAATAATAATAGCTTTGTGCACCCCAAGAGATCCCCGGAGCAAAACATATGATATGATATGACAGTGGCGTACCCAGGATGTTTTCAAGGGAGGAGGGAGGTTATTTCGTCAGCACACCGCTGTAACGTATCTAGCGCTTTCATGGCCTCTTTGACTGACTGACTGACTGACTGACTGAAAGATTTTACTGTCGGCCTTCTAGCGCTTGACGCCGGTCGTGCGGGCCAAGAACAGCGTGATCTTCTGGTACCAGATTACAGAATGGCAGTTAGTTGTACTGGCAGTCATAAATACATGAAAATATGGGTTTTGAGCTTGTTATTACCGAAATATCAATATTTCTCAGGCAACTATGATACATAAACTCATGCACCGATCTAGTCTTTTTGTCTCTTATTTTTTTGTATTGAAAATACTTTTCAACAATCGTTGCGAAACTTTTGGCACACAGCGTTCAAATGGTGGGTATGGTACGGTGACCAGCCGGGTCGGATCACCCGTATGTAACGTGTACGGGGGCGACCGATGGGGGCAGGGCGCAAGTTTCGTTTTACACAATAGCCTAGGGAATGTCGCCAAAAACTCGTGAAAACGCGCTGGTTTTAAAGCCAAGACTAGCTCGCATTGTATTTCTATGCATCAAACTCTGCGACATCGATCTAGCTAACAAGTCCAAGGGCATGGGTGACCATTAATTCGTGGCCGATCTCAATGCGGACTACGACCACAAACGATGAGACTAGAAATATAGTCATCTAGGCGTAGATACATTACAACAGTCATCATTGAGAAATATGAGCTAGTCTTGGCCTACCAGCGCATTTTCACAAGTTTTGGGCGACATTCCCTAGGCTATTGTGAAAAACGAAAACTCGCGGGCGGGGCGACCCGACTGGTTTCCGTACCCACCATTTGAACGCTGTGTGCAAAAAGTTTTGCAACGGTTGCTGAAAAACGTTTTAAATGCAACAAAATTAGCATCAACAAGACATGCCAGAGATATATTGATATTTCTGTAATAACAAGCGCAAAACCTAGATATTTTCATGTATTTATGACTGCCACTGCCATTCTGTAATCTTTTGGTACCAGAAGATCAGGCTGTTCTTTGCCCGCACGACGGGCGTCAATCGTAGCGTCTAGCACTAGAAGGCCGACAGTAAAATATTTCAGTAATAATGTCAAAGAGGCCATGAAAGCGCTAGATTTGTCAATCTACTTAACTTCAAGTTTTTTCAATACGAGCCGTTACAGCGGTGTGTTAGGACTTAGGTTATAAATATTTATATACACACCTTCTTCTTCTTCTCCTTCTCCCTCCGCTCTTTCGGAGATCAGTGCGGCGAGTCCCCCCCACTGCTGGTAGACTGGGTCCTGGGCCTGGCTACATACAGCTGTAGCAGTGTACTGTAGTGTAGGCGTAGCTGGAACCAATTTCAACTCGTCAACATGCAGTCACAGGCACAGCCTACAGCCACAGGCCTCTGAAATTTTACAAAAAAAAACAATTTGTTTATTTGCACCAATACCCATGACTTAAATAAGTATTGACTGTACAGATAATTCAATGCTCGAAATTAATAAATTGATAAATTATAAAATTACCACCACCACCACCATTAAACAAATCTGTCAGTGAATATACAAAACCAAACCTAGAATCGAGCAGTTGAAATCACTAACACAAAAACACATACATGGGATTGAGACGCTGAGCAATGGTAATGCCATAGCAAAATCACAGAAATCAATTAGATTTGTGTTATTTTAAAATCTTAAATAATTTGAAGTAGTCACAAGTCCCTACCTTGTTAAAATAATTCCTTCTGATACCTTCTGACACCAACATACAAAGCTTTACACACATGATGCACACTGTTGAAGTTGTAGGTTTTTGGCAGTGTACATGTGGTTACCGTGTTTTGATAGGTAATCCGCCCGCGGGGGGGGGGGGGGGGGGGGGGGGGCACTCGAATTATTTTTTGACGGGGGTGTGCCGCACGGAACTCTGAAATGGGGGTCTGAAGAGCTGACTACAAGCACAATATAGGTTCTTGGGAGCTACAAAAACCCTGAAACGGGAGTTAAGGGGTCTAAGGAGCAGACTAAAACTACAAAATACATAGACTTGGTGAGCTACCAAAGACCTACGGAAACCCTCAAAAAGGCTCAAAGGGTGGTCCAAGGAGCCGAACTAGAAGAGAATAATGGACTTGGCGCTAGTCAATTACATAGCCAAGTCATTCCGGGGGTCTATGGAGCGGCAATTTTGGAAAATCGGGTATCTTTAGAGCTGCGATCGGGTGATACCCGTCTTACATTATACATGAGTGCCCCCCCCCCCCCCCCCCCGGGGTAATACACACTGTACTAGCTCCCTCCCTCACACACACATACAATACTAATTAGAGAGAAATCATGGTTTACCTTCAGATTGGTCTTTATTCGGCAGATCGATCCACAGAACAATCACAAATTAAGTATGGATTTATAGAATTAAAATAGGTTCACAGACAACCACGGAGCACAATGTATAAGAAATAATGTTCTTTGTCCTTCTCCAAAGAGCTCCAAAAGTGTACTGCTATATAATTGACTTGTGGCACAAAACCATGCTTCCAAAATCACCCATGCATGAGCTTCTAAAACAATGCTGACCATTCAACATGTGTACACACACTACTATATACTGCATGGACACACAGAGTGACCACTGCAAAGGGTAGTAGAGAGAGAGGGGAGAGAGAGATGATCAGGGGGAGAGGGGAGAAGCACAGTAGGTGGGGATAAAGTACAGGATTCAGGAAGATGAAATGATAAAGAGGGGAGGGTTATTGAGAGAGGCGGATAGAGGCATATGCAATGATGGGGAGAGGCAGAGATAGGAGGGTGAAGGGAGAGAGGTTAACAAGTAGAACAAGGAGTAGAGTGAGAGTGAAGCTTGAAATATACCCAGAATGCAGTTTGTTACAATATTCAGATAGAAAGATAGTTAGATTATAGATAGATAGATAGATAGATAGATAGACAGATAGAAAGATAGATAGACAGATAGATAGATAGATAGATAGATAGATGGAGAGATAGATAGATAGACCGATAGATAGATAGATAGATAGATAGATAGATAGATAGATAGATAGATAGATAGATACAATATGATTGACTGCCAGACTGGTAGACATTCAGATAAATAGATAGATAGATAGATAGATATAGAGAAATACAAATACGAATGCAATAAGGTATACGAGATGGATGGATGGATGGATGGGTGGGTGGATGGAGAGATAGATAGATAGATAGATAGACAGATAGAAAGATAGATAGACAGATAGAAAGATAGATAGACAGATAGATAGATAGATAGATAGATAGATAGATGGAGAGATAGATAGATAGATAGATAGATAGACAGATAGATAGATAGATAGATAGATAGATAGATAGATAGATAGATACAATATGATAGACTGCCAGACTGGTAGACATTCAGATAAATAGATAGATAGATAGATAGATATAGAGAAATACAAATACGAATGCAATAAGGTATACGAGATGGATGGATGGATGGATGGGTGGGTGGATGGAGAGATAGATAGATAGATAGATAGACAGATAGAAAGATAGATAGACAGATAGAAAGATAGATAGACAGATAGATAGATAGATAGATAGATGGAGAGATAGATAGATAGATAGATAGATAGATAGATAGATATATAGATAGATAGATAGATACAATATGATTGACTGCCAGACTGATAGACATTCAGATATAGATAGATAGATAGATAGATAGATAGATAGATAGATAGATAGATAGATATAGAGAAATACAAATACGAATGCAATAAGGTATACGAGTTTCAATTTAGTAGGAAGATTTGGACAATGCTACTAGATCCCTTTATATTCCGATATGTGGCACAAAATACACGATAAATTCATATTCTTGTTTTTATAAGCTATGTCTAAGATAGGCTACAGGGTAATCAACAGTTTGAACAACTGGCATAATTTGTGTTGTTCGGTTCTGGCACTGTAACCAAAATTGAAATACCACCCTCTCGTGGTAGATATTAGAATGATGATTTTGAATATCCTTCCATAGCAGATAAAAGTCGCTGAAAATCATTAATTTGAAACACAACTCAGCCACACTTCTCACTACAAGTGAAGGCTTCATATTTCTAATAAAACACTGATATTCCGACATCATACCGTGTCATAATAAAAAAAGAGGTTATGACAGGTAACAAGTTATAAGGCTTTTTCGCGAATGAATATCAAGCTGTAAATAGTCATTCTTAATCATTACACATTTATAATTTCCTTGGCATTCAGTGAAATTGTGTATGGCAAAGTGGACTCTGCTCTTGGCCCCGGTGCTTATAGCGTTGGTGGTTCAAACCCTGGTCGATCTGGAATAATACTTTTTTCTTCTTCTTTTATCAATAAATGTTATCACTCAATAGATTTTAAATATAAAGCTTTTCTCTATTTCTGCGTTTTCTTTTTGATCAGTTAATTTTTTTTCCAGATTTAGTGAACTTGTCATATATATCATGGTCTGGGAATTTATTATTATTATTATTTTTTTTTTTTAATAAATTTTTTTAAAAATATATTACCCAGGTCGAAAAAACAGTTGAAAATTAGTTGCCAACTGGTACCAGTTGATACCACCAGTTGGCCAACTGGTTTCAATATGGAAATTGGTACACTGGAATCAACTGGAATCAATTGGAATCGAGTAAGAATCCAGTAAGGCTTACCAGTAAGAAGACCAGTTAAAGTAGTTGGTTCCAACTGGTATTTTGAATTGGTTTCAACTGGTATCTCTATTGGTTTTAACTGGACTGCTGCATCTATCCATTTATCTTTACTGGGAACCGGGAATGTAAACTGCTACCGCTTGATGCCAGTTAAAACCAGTAAAAACCAGTTGAATTTCCAACTGGTTTCAACTGGTTTCAACTGTTTTTTCGACCTGGGAAATCAATATTCTCTTGTTTGAGGGTGTTTTGCAACCCTCTGCAAGAAAAATCTTGGGGGTTGTGACTTCATATTCAAAGGTGTATCACTATCACATCATTCTTCTATTGATCTATAGCCCTAATTTTCAATTGCAATTATTAAAAATTAAAAAAAATATACCATTTCGCAGCAAATGATTTAATGCTTACAAATACACATACAAAATACCCCCTTTTTTGCAAAACTGTTAATAATTGTGCATCCACATGAGCCTGGCCAATGAAAAGTGACTCGAGAAAATTCCCCTAAAAATGAAATGTTAAGTTCTTTCAGGGCCACCATGGAAAAAATGTGCATATTTGATAATATCATTGGACATTGGAACTGTTCTATTTTAGAAGTGTTTGCTACTGTACATATTACATACATGTAAATAAATGTATATTGTACATGTTTGTGTGTACATGAATACAGTGATTACTTCAGCTTGATAAGCCTACTGCAAATGTCAATGAGGAAATGGTTTGCAATATCAAAGTCAAGTTTGAGATATACATGTAGTACTCCAAATGTCATGATAAGGAAATGAATGTTCCTAGGTTCATTTGAATGTCTACGCATGTGTTATATAAATAGAACATGCAGTTCATAATATTCTTAAAGGGACACAGCATTATAGGTCCAAATTTCTTTAAAAACATTGCCTGGTATTGAAAGTAATCCCCAATGAGATCAAATTGAAAGTAGCTATTATTAATGCACAGTCAGATTTTAAATTGTTTCACAACTAAACTAATATACTGGCCTTTATTGTATTTTATATATCAAATGTGGAAAATAAATGAATTGAATTGAATTGTAATCACACAACAATAGGCTTCTATGCCTCTATGAATTATAGAGTATGTTGATCATAGCCTTTCTGTACCAAATTTTGTAAAACAAACGACTTAAAATTGATCGTAGTTATGTTAATTGATTCATTTATCTATGATTTATTTAATGTATGGCAATTTCCCCTTTTAACTCACGTTTTTTTTTTAAGTTGAAGCTCCATCTTTAATAGCAACACAATTGTTCAGGCTACTTTTTAGTCAGTTACATTTAGTATTTTTAGTAATTCATATGTTTACTGAACACAAATCCTATTACTCTAGATCTGACCGTGCTAATTTAATTGTTGAATGATTTTGAATAAAGGATCCATGCATAAAGCTGCAGACATCTGTGTGGGTTGATAGTGAATAGGAGGAATTCCTGCTTATTTACACCAGGGTAATGGCTCATTAAAGTTACCAATCTGTTTGTTAAAAAACACAAATACAATAACACGTAGCCAATAAATAACCCAATTTGAGTGAGCGTGAAGAGAGAGCAGTGACTTATATGGCAAACTAAACAAATTATGTTATTTTATTGTTTTCATCCAGTGGGCAGGGAGCGGGGGGGGGGGGGGGGGGGGGAGTAAGAGGTGTATTATGAATCTTATTAATTATGTCAGATCCACATTGGCTTATTCGACTTCTTTTTAATCCAATTTCACTGTTCATTTATTTGAATGTAAGTACCCCCACTTCCATTTAAACGTTTCAGAATTAGGAGGGGGAAATGCCCCTTATAACTGAAAACTAATTTTCTGTCATCTACAATTTTCTCCAATCTTTGTAAATGGCGTTTATTATTGCAATGCAAACAAAACAAATTTGTGGAATGTTGCACATGTATGTGACATTATATAATTTCTGTTTGTTTGTTTTTTAATCTAACAGGACAGAGCAATCAAAGAGTTCATCGATGACTTCACAAGGTTATGTCACCCCAAAACTAGAAACGACTTTGTGTCCGAATCCTATCTCCTCACTCTGGGACGACTCATGAACATGTTCGCAGTCCTCGATGCACTGAAGGATAGCAAGGCCAGTGTGAGCAATGACAACGCAGCTTATAATAGGTGGGACTTTAGGACTCAATTGTGTTGAAGATTACATTTTATTAATTTGCTTTATTTAATAAAATACTTTATTTTCTGCATTCAACATAATATATACAAATAAATTACAAAATAATATGCATTATTTGTTGGCATGCATAATTATATAAAACAAAGATCTATATAAATGAGTACAAATAAATATGAGTAGTTATTGCATGCATACACATTTACAAATGAAAGCAGAAGGTTGCTGTTGGAAGCAAAGCCTGAGGAGACGTCCAACCTGTACCTGACATTGATATATTTCATATAAATTTAGGGAAATGAAATAGTGAAAAAGAAGTTAAAGGGTAGCCAAACGCTGGCATTTTCCCTTACTGATACTGATAAGTGCATAATTCCTGTTACTTCTAGTCATATATTTCCTCTTTGGGATCACTGGTAATTGAAATAATCAATATTTTTTAAACCACTGTTATCTGTTTTGACTGAACACTGGAACAATGGCTGCCATGTTTTCCAACTTCACCATATGAAACGTCATCTGACCTTGCACTGACAAAAGCGGGTTACTTAACCACTGACATAGCAGCAGATTCAACAACAGCGGTAAAATAACCCGCTTTTGTTAGTGCACGCTCGGATGCGCTCAGATGACGTTTCATACGGTACCGTTGGAAAATATGGCAGCCTCCAGTGCTCAGTCAAATCAGTTGATAGTGGTTTAAAAAACATTGATTATTTCCATTATTAGTGATACTCAAGAGGAAATATACGACTAGAAGTGACAGGGGTTATGCACTTATCAGTAACAGCATGCGAAAATTCCAGCATTTCATTTCCCTTTAAGGGAATGCCTTTGAGTCTCTGTTGTCTTATGAATATTTTTGCTGTCCTCGATGCACTGAAGGATAGCAAAGCCAGTGTGAGCAATGACAACGCAGCTTATAATAGGTGGACTATTGAAGTAAATTCTGCTGAACATTACATAACATCCAATACCTTATATCGATTACATGAAGATATTTAATCTAGGGAAGGAATGCCTTTGTGTCTCTGTCCTCTTATGAATATGTTTGCTGTCCTTGATGCACTGAAGGAAAGTTTAGGGCAGTGTGAGCAGTGACATTTAAACACAGCTTACAACAGGTGGGACTATTGGATTCAATTATGCTCTTAGGCACTAAATAAATTCCCCTTTGCCTTTTGAATCCTGTCAATATTTACATGTCTACTACAAGCATTTCAGTACTTATTTTTGCTCTTTACTTTTGACAGAGATGCAAATTTTCTAAGGTCAGGAATTGACATCAATGCTGTTCAAGAGGCTGACAAGATGACTGTTTCTAGCAACCAACCAGTCCATTACCAATACCCTCATAGCGCAAGTTGTCAAGCTTGCATTGAGCTAGATACTATGGTCATAGCTCATGTTATACTTTAATTAATAATAATACATTTTTCTTGTTTTTTTTCTTTACTTTTTTTGACAGAGATGCAAATTTTCTAAGGTCAGGAATTGACATCAATGCTGCTCAAGAGGCTGGCAAGATGACTATGTTTCTTGCAACCAACCAGTCTATCACCAATTCCCTCAAAAGGCAACTGCTCAAGATCGAAGCGTATGAAGAGCTGATAGCAGATATCGTCAACCTCTGCGTGCGGCACTTTGACAACCAGCACTACATACTCCCGTCAGAGAAACATGTTCTGGTGAAGGTAGGGAATGTGTCCTACAGTAGTTGTATTGTCTCAATAATTCAGATTCAGATTCATTTTTATTGTCGCATTATAAAAACACAAAATGTGACTTCAGTCTCCCGAAACAATGAAAATCTAAATGTATAGAACAATTGAACATTTATACATGTAGTATACATAGAGACATGAAATTAAATATCACAATATATTTAATTCAATTGGCAAGACATTTGCAAAACAAGACACAATATTATTATTCATATGCAAATAATCATGTGCTAATAGAATGGAAGATGTGTTGTATGGGCAAAGTCTGCCAGTTAGCAACTTTACAGTCACAAGTATGCAAAGTAGTACTGCACATAACCTGATGTGAAACACCTATGCCGTTGAACTTTCATGCTACTTTATATACTTGATGCAAATGTGAACGAAATGTGAACCCACCAAAACATTATTGTGTGGGTTAAACATACCTTCTTGAATAGAGAACAAAACATACAATAATGCAAGTTTGTATTAGTTACTTTGTCTCATTAATTGTCTTGATGAAGGTAATTGGCATTGGTCTGTTTCTGATGGACAATGAGAACAACAGCATCTACAAAATGGATCAGAAGAACAGGATCAGTCTCTCCAAGATTGACAAGATCTTTAAGGTAAGTGTATCGGATATGGTAGGTGTACTACACATCGGCACTGTTTTTATTATCGGCACCCCGCGTAATATTTGTTTTTGCGCGTGTTGTGAAAAATCGCGCATGTGATGATGCGCGCTACCTTAGAAACTGCACTGGTCGAAATTTTGAGAAGAAATAATGCGTTTATCGTCCGCTACAAATATTTTGTGAAATAATGCCAACATCGCACAAGAAATTTTGAGTTGCATGCATTGTCAATGAGAGTTGAGGGGGTGCTGGTAATAAAAACACTTCGAACTCGTGAAGCCAAAAAATAACGCGCGCGTTCGAAGTCGATATCTCAAAATATAAATTATAAATTGCAAATATGATCATCGCATCGGAATCTGCACCATTTTCTCAATATGTGAGTAAAGTTTTATGAAATGTGTACGATTTTAAAGTCTAAAACTGTCAGAAATGTTTCAGGGTGCCGATGTGGGGGTCTCTCAATCATACTATGTAAATTTAAGGGAAGTAGCACAGTAGTAAAAAGGGTTATACAGTTTTCACCCTGCTTTGCGATTTTCTTGAATTTAATCAAAATTGTAATCATGAAGACATAAAGGCCTCCATTAATGATCTACATTAATATAGATATACATTAAAGGTGTAGCATCTTTTAACAAGAAATGGACCTGTGTTTATATGTCTCTAACAATAGTTTTAAAGATGAAAGTGGCGGGAATTCATTCCTTGAAATGCTTGAGCGCTTGAATAATTCTGCTTGGCTAAAACCAAGGTAATAATTCTCTGAGCGCTTTGAGACCTAATTGTAATAAAGCGTTATATAAAAATGAACAATTATTATTATTATTAAAATTTCTATCCCCATTTGTTTTAGCCCTTCCATTGACATAATTCATTATTATAGGATGATATTTAAGAACAAGAGACTTTCTGCGGAAGATATTATTCATTGCGGATGCGATAAAGATGTCAATTTGTCTCAAAAAGAAAACAATTTGCAATACAAGCAATGTTTCGGGCGCATTTGCTACCCTTCGTCAGGTACTAAAGAACTTTCTATTAAGATCCTTTCTTTTGTCACTCTATGTTTTGCAGCAACTAGAAGTGGTGCCTTTGTACGGAGACCTCCAGATCTCAGTGCTGTCCTACATCAAGAGATGCGGTGACTACGAGAACCGGCAGTCCTTCTGGAAGAGTGAGAACATCACGGCAACGGGATCCCAATTCAACATCCTCCGCCAGCAAGGTGCCCTCAGGGAGCAGCACACCAAGTACTTGGCACAACTCATCAAGTACAACAAGATACACCCACAGGCAAAGAAAGCAAAGGTATGAGAGAAAGTGGGTGGGTTGGTTGGTCAGCTCATGATTAACCTACAGACCGATCAACTGACCAACCATCTGAATAATTGACTGGCTGACTGACTGACCGACTAACCGACCGACCGACTGACTGATTAATCGATCGATCGTTGACTAACTGAGATGTGACAGACAGACCTACTGACTGATTGATTGATTGATTGATTGATTAATTAATTCATTGATTCATTGATCAATTATTTAGCTGTTTGATTGATTGATTGATTGATTGAATTATTGATCAATCGACTGTTTGCTTCTCTTTCCCTTTGTTTGATAATATAACCTTTGTTAACATAGTGTCATCATATTCTTGATCTTGCAGGGGAAGAATGGTCCAGCTCAGACACCCAGGAAGGATGAGGAGAACAAGGCCATATATGATCTGGCATTGAATGGGTTACGGCTACTGTCAAAGCTCACTGCTCTTGTCACAGAAATGGTAAGTCAATGCTGGAAATTTTACCTTATTTCTCTTTGTGGCCCACTCAGGCAAATATACATACTAATGCTTATCATATTTTAGTGGCTTAAAAGCTGAATCTTGTGAACCCAAGCAAAGAAAACTTGAAAATGTCTGTCATATTTGATTGCTTATTTGATCAAGTTAAATCAACTATTAATGACATTTTGGTGGTCCTACATGGAAGCTATTTTTTGTTGGGCAAGGCCAAAAGGCAAGTGGCTAATGTGTATAGAGATGTTATCTAAGGGTAGTATGACATTGAGGAGATTTATTTGATATTATTATTTGATTTGGTGCAGCAAACTTTATGAAAATGACTCTTTGATGGTATTATCATTTTAATTGCAGTCCAGCATTCTTTGAGTAAGGGAAATAATGTTGAGGACTGATCCTGTCTGCCAGATATTCTTTTGAAACAGATTGGTTTGAAAAGTATAATACTATCATGTTCTTTCTAACATCAGTGGAAGGAATTTGTCAAGAGATAAACCTGTACCCTACTAGAGTTTGCAGTTCCTATAGAGTTAATCCAGGTCCCACTAGGTTCCTGCAGGAAATTGGTTGATTACCCTTGACAGTAGCTTAACAGAATGATTCATTTATTTGGAGACACACTTAGTGAATACTCCTTGTAGTTCTTGTGGAAGCTGCTGCATCCCAGCACCAGCCATAAGCCAGAGGTGGAAAATGCTGGGTATGTGAAAGCCGCAAAGTTCAGTTGCAGCAAAGGAAACTTCAACATATGAAGCATTTAGTTGTCAATACACTACAATCAATTATGTCATTTCTATTTCTTGACTAGTTCTCTTGGAAGCTGCTGCACCCCAGCACAAGCCACAAGCCGGAAGTGGAAAAGGCGGAAGAGTATGAGAAAGCCACAAGGTTCAACTACAACAAGGAGGAGAAGTTTGCGCTGATTGAGATCATGGCAATGATCAAGAGTCTTCAGGCCATTATGAGCAAGATGGAACTGGTCTTCCTTGACGCCATTCACCGCAGCATCTACGCAGACATCCAGGACTTTGTGCAATTGACCTTGCGAGAACCCATGAGGGCAGCAGTCAAGAGGACCAAGAAGAAGAAGGGCTCCCTGATTTTGATGTAAACAAAATTTGTTACTTTTGTTATTGTCAACAATTATTTGCATTTGAAAACTGTTTTAAACTACTTTAAAAATTTCAATCTAATTTTGATGCTTATTCTCATATGTTTTTCTTTGTTTACGTGATTTTAAAACTGGTCCCTCATGAGGAGACTTGCTGCTTCATGGCATGAAACTTAGTGCAACCAAAGAGTTGTATTAAAGAGGACTTGATCTTATCAAGCACTATACTATTTCAAGGGCAGAGACTGCTGTTTCACAGTTTTGAACTTGTTCAACGATTTGGATGCACACACAAGACTACATGTAGTTGCACCTTGTCTCAAGCCTTCAGTCTCATTGTGGGAGACTGCCTTAGGTAAGGGATTGTTTTATTGTCATTTTTCTTTCTGAATTCTCAAAGTTTTTAGGTGCAAAATTATTTGCATTGCAACTCGTTTACCTTAAAAAATAATTTCTCTCTTTGTATGATATTTTAATTGTTTTAAAATAGGATCATCAAAGGTGTAAGAGAGAGCTGTTGTGATTGGCTGGAGGGCAACCAACCCAATGATGACCCTGTTGTCAAGGGAGAGAAGGACCCCAAGACTGGATACACACCAAAGAAAGTCCCACGGAAAGCTGTAGGACCTTCAACAACACAGGTATGCTGCACATGCACCTTTATTGTGGTTTGTAGTTAATGTCATCCACTTGCAATTGTTATGTAAACATACGGTTTGTTTTCAGTCAGACCTAAGCCGGGATACACACCAAAGAAAGTTCCAAGGAAAGCAGTGATGGGACCTTCAACAACACAGATAGGCTTCCAATACACCAGCAATGTTGCTTATAGGATACTTGTACTGGTTCTTTCTATTGTGAGTTATTGTGAGTCTATCGCTTGGTTTTGAATCAATATGAAAGTATCCTACAGTTATCAAGGACTTCTAAATGAGAATGATTCCCCTACAAATGCTTGCATACTTGTGAAAAGAGGTTTTGCATCTAGAAGGGACCAAAACAATATATGTAAATGAAAATACCCCAATATTGAAATTTATCATTGCTTTCTGACTCCAGCTCTACATGGTGAGGACAATGCTGGAGTCGCTGGTAGCAGACAAGGGTGGGACTGGGAAGAAGACCCTGGGCCAGGAGCTGCAGAACCTGGTCTCGGTGGAACCCTTTGAAGACTTCCTCAAGAAATCCTTCTTCTACCTTCACATGATTAACCTGCCAGGTCAGTACATTTTATATTATTTATGAGTACAGGAGTTCCTGTATACATAAAGGGATCTAGTAACATCGCCCAAATCCTCAAAATGCAATTCTCGATTGTATCAACAATAGAAGCATGGGGCAGGTTTCGGTATTTTCAAATTTCCCTTTTGTTAAAAAGATATTTATGATTGAAGTGTTCACATGTTAAACTATCCACTGGATAGTTGTAACTGTGTACAAAGTCAGTGCAATGAGTAAGTGAATATCACTGTGCATTTTTGCTCATTACTCGAACATATATAATTCTTCACACAATACCCAGTGGACATATCAGATAGCAACAATATACATAATATCAACCATTAATCACTTTTTGCACATGTCAACAAAGTTACCGGATCCCTTTAAAGGGGTAGTTTAGTTTTGGTAGAGAGGGCTGCACATCACAATTTTTTTGTGAGGTAATGAAAAACTAGGTGTCAAATTTGGGAGAACATGCAATTTTAATGGCAGAATAAACTTTATTTGGTCAAAATCGACCCAGAAACGGCTGAAATATCAATAAATATATCTGATCTTATAATTATTTGGGGCCCAAATAATTAGAAGATTTTTAGAATTTTTTTTTTTAATGCTTGCACTTTTTCAAAAACTTTCAAAAGCGTTTTTAAATAGTTGTTGATAATCTCGCTATTTAATCATTATATCAATAAAACATCACATGCATAATTTTGTGTGAAAAATGGTTGAAACCAATGCCTTTTTAAAAGCGCCCTCTTGTGTTTTAATGGCTCTTTTTTAATGATAACAGGCTTTTTACTTAGTCGTTTGTAATTTTTTATACCTTTCAAGTATGGTGGAGTTATATAACTATTAGTTTATAATGTTACTGTGCAGGTTTTGGCTACTAAAGTTCAGCCTTACCAAAACTAAACTACCCCTTTAATGGACTTTAGTTGATTGTTTAATTTGCAGACACAATCCGGAAATGTGGTGACCTGTCCCAGCTGTGGTACAGAGAGTTCTACTTGGAGATGACCATGGGAAAACATATCCAGGTATAGTCACTCTGCTCTCTCGCCATCTTGTGTACAATCACCACCTATGTATGAATACTGCTTATCTGGACTCCCTATCCACATTTGCTGCTCTCGACCCAGGTGTATAAATGGGTACCCGGAAGGATGGAAATGAGTTACTTAGCACTGTGTGCACCTACGAGGTTGCCTAGCTGGAATGCTCCCCAGGGAGTGGACAATGTGCACTTTGTGTGCTGGATTGAGTGCAGTATGTATCCGATGACCGGGGTAATAATAGTGATGCGCCGCGAGCGTCGAAAGACGGAACATGCGCTATATAAGTAGCCACCATTATTATTATTATTATCAAGCAGTTTTCATGTAAAAAAAACTTGTCTCTATATAAAGACCACCTGCTTAAAACGACCTTTGTGTCTTACGTTGGAGACCTAGACAGGTGTGTTTTGAACATACAGTGTATGTATCGCTGTCATATTGAATTTGCAGTGGCATGATTGGATGGGCACTTGATTTCTAACCACAGATTTCTTAGTTCAAAACCAATGATTGCGTTGCATTTATGTCCATCAGCAGTACATTGAATTAACATTCATGTGCTCTACTCAGGTGAAGTATTAGTGCTTGGACAGGAATGCATCCTTGAAATACTTGTTTTGCCTTTAAAGTACATGTCATGTACATAATTATATTAGGATATGCACCTGTGAAACTAATTTCTAGATTAATGGTCTACTTTACATGAATTATAATTTATCTTTTTTGTAATCATTATGTGTGTACTAGCCCCAACATATGTATGTGATGTTGTAAAGCAGTGTATTAAATTTGTAATGTGAAACTATTTTTAAGCTGTAACATTTTATGTTCCAGTGTTTCCAATATTACTAAATATAACAATATAGCAATTTTTCTTTCTGAAGTTAAAAAATAGCCCTTGTGAAATAAAAAGTATGTTTTACCCTGGGCGTGTGTGTGATTTGTAGTTCCCCATTGAGATGTCCATCCCCTGGATTCTAACGGATGAGATCCTGACTGCCAAGGAACCTGCCCTCATGGAGTGAGTAACACATTGCACCTAGTGCTCTAGTATTTGGTATGTTTCCAAAAAGACTAAAATGGCACCAGATATGGTTGGTTAGCGACACATTTCACCTAGTGCTCTAGTATTTGGTATATGTTTCCAAAAATACTAAAATGGCACCAGATATGGTTGGTTAGCGACACATTTCACCTAGTGCTCTAGTATTTGGTATGTTTCCAAAAAGACTAAAATGGCACCAGATATGGTTGGTTAGCGACACATTTCACATAGTGCTCTAGTATTTGGTATGTTTCTAAAAAGACTAAAATGGCACCAGATATGGTTGGTTAGTGAGACATTTCACCTCGTGCTCTAGTATTTGGTTTGTTTCCAAAAAGACTCAAATGGCACCAGATATGGTTGGTTAGTGATAGATGTTCTACTTTTATCTCGATGCCCTTTGTCACTTTTATTGTGCTGTGACATATTGGTTTGAAAAAAAGCATTTTGTTGCATCGTTGCCAATTAATTGTCGAACACAGATTTGATGATTATTATTGTATACATACTTTTAAAGGGATCTAGTAACTTTGTTGACATGTACAAAAAGTGATGAATGGTTGATAACATATGTATTTTTGTGATTTGATATGTCCACTGAGTAATGTGAGACAATTTCATGTTAAATGGATAATGTATGGCCATGTAATGAACGAAAAGCAAAGTGATATTCACTAACTCATGGCATACTTGCGTCTAGCACTGGCTTGGCAGCTACTGTTTGCGCAAGTATGAATGGAATTGTCTAGCCTCAGCCTTGGCACAGTTGCATTCATACTTGCGTGATACCTGTCCAGTGTTGATGCCTAGTATGAAGAGACGGCTTATCCCAGGCCAGTGCCAGGCCAGTGCTAGATGCAAGTATGAATGGGATGTGAGCCTTGGCTCGGCCTGGCATTATCGTGAGCCACTGTTATCGCAAGTGTGAATGGAACAGTGGCTAGCATAACTCTGCGCATGCACATTACGGTTTTGCTCGCACAGAATTTGCTTAGTCATTGTTATGTCACAATAGGGGTTTTCTATGTCATTTTTAATTGCTACTGCCAACGTCTTATTGCGCATGGCCAGAAGCATCCTAGGCTAGGCCAAGCCACTGTTGCATTCATACTTGCGCGATACTTGTCCAGTGCTGATGCCTAGTATGAATGGGTAGAGAGCTTATCCCAGGCCAGTGCCGAGCCAGTGCTAGACGCAAGTATGAATGGGATGTGAGTTTTGTGGATTTGGACACTGTTACTAGATCCCCTCATTCAAAAAAAATAAATACTTCTTTTCAATTATTGCTATTTGATATATTTTTCAAATCATATTTGGGTAACTGTGATACATGTATTCATGTCTTGCCAGGTATGTGTTCTTCCCTCTGGACCTGTACAATGACAGTGCTCAGTACGCCCTCACAGTCTTCAAGAAACAGTTTCTCTATGATGAGATCGAGGCAGAGGTAACATCATATTCTCAATTATTTTTTAACTGCACCATATTCAATACAAATTTGATTAAACTGATTGACTATTCAAAAATGATGTTGACATGAAATATGAATGCTCTAGCAGTCTTAAAACAACAGTTTTCTATGATGAGATCAAGTTAGAGGTTTGCATATTTTCCTCTTTTTTGACATCAAAGGGAAAACTCGGTATTGCATACTTTGTACATTGATTTGTCTAAACAGATAATTCATACTAAGAAATATGCATATATAATTTGTAGATATGGTGAAGAAGGAAAATATAATGATCATTTTATTATGGAATATTTTATTAAAACCCTTCAAATAGAGTCTTTGTTATAAATATTGCTGGTCTTTGTCTTTTTATAGCAATATTTTTTGTTATAGATTTAAACAAAATTCCCATGAATTCTTTTGATGTATCCTGCAGGTGAATCTGTGCTTTGACCAGCTGGTGTACAAGCTTGCTGAGATGATATTTGCCTACTACAAGGAACTAGCAGGAAAGTAAGTATTCATGCTGCTTTGTCAGCTAAACCTCTGACAAGCTTGTTGTGTACTGATCTAGGTTTGCAAAAAAATGTAATGCTGAGAAGATGAAGAAATATTGTTGTACTATCAAATGAATAGTTATATTTGCATGATTCAATCTGAGTGCTCGTAAAAAGGCTTGATGAATGAGCCTTCCATAAACCTAGCCTAACTAATGTATAGTAATTAGCGTCATTCTTAGGTGGTAGGCTTTCATATAAGGAACCCTTCTTTTCTGCCTATTCTAAATGCTCTCTCATATATTGCAATAACAATTGCAATGTTTATCACTCTTTTCTTATGTTTATTTAATTCTGTATTTGTATATATTTCAATGGTGGATAAAGATTAATTGCATTGCATTGTGAATGTTATTATACACAGTGTTGAATCAAATTTGAAGTTTTAATTTTCTTTCCCAGCATGCTGTTGGATAAGAGGTTCCGCAAGGAATGCAAGAAGTTCAACGTTGAGATTCCGTGCCAGCAGGCCAACAAATATGACACCATCCTCAGACAGAAACACGTACAGGTGACATATTTTTACATTTCGCCCCATTCTTCTTTGTCTAATTTTACAATGTAACATTGACAATTTGCTTTGTTCACACGTGCTAACAACCAATGGTAACTATAACCATTAATTTGATGGTAAATACATGCAACAAATATAGCTGTTGAGCACTCCCCAATTAATAGCAATGCAACCATTATACTAGTCAGAAGTAACCAACTGTGTATGGGGTATTCTTTACTGTATCTGACTTCATACTACCACCCCATGTGGAGGCAGTCTGTGGAGCCAGACATATTCTCAGTGGAACAGCCGTCGGAACAGAGACTGATTTTTCAGTCTACCATTATACATGCACAACTAAGACATTAAACAAGCTACTGCCACAGATGATTTTGTAACCAGTCTTTTCTTTGCCTTATGGCATACACTTTGAATGTTTTAAATTTGTCATCACTGCACCTTATTTGGGTTTAATCAGACTCTAACAAATAATGTTTTCTGTCTGTTTATTTCAGATCCTGGGAAGGTCAGTGGACATGAGCCGGTTGCTGTCTCAGAGAATCGTCCAGTCATTTGTCACCAGTCTACAGCTTGCCATCTCACGCTTTGACGCTCATGGCATCCAAGAGGGTCTTATCGTAAGTTTCCTACTTTGTACTTTTACAGATTTTAGTAATGATATTTTATTATGTATGTTCAGATATGGTGATGGTTCTGATAATGCTAGTATTTGTGATGATATTTTGAATTGAAGTTTATTATGTCCATGATCGTTACATAGAAAATTGTTCTCCACTGTTTTATTATATCTGTATGACAGGAACTGGACATTTTACTCCAGATCAACCAGCTAGCCCACATGATGCTGGGCCAGTACCTAGTCCTGCCAGCCTTCCCCTCCCTACTTGAGGAGGCTGATAGTAGTGTGGGTGGTCCCTGCGGAACCATTGCTCTCACACTAGCCCTGGACCTCAGCAGCGAAATCCTGCCAAAGTTCTGCTTCAATGGAACAACCAAGAGGTATATCAACTTCACTCAAACTCCCCAAATTAAAGTAACCTATTATGAACGTCCACTATGTTGTCTGGTACACGATGACATCAATGTTTAAGCCAGTGGGCATGCTTTGTATGTCCACTATCATGTCTTCTTGTCCAGAATCAAATTTTATGATAGCATACTGGTAGTTTATGTAATGTAATAGTGGCTGTTTGATGCCTGCCCACCAGCCTGAACTGTAATAAAGAGGACAACCTTTTAAAAGTGCCATGGTTGACCCTTGTCCCAGTACTCATAGAATAAGATCTATTATTGGTTCTTCTTGTTTTGTTTGTGCATCAACAAAAGTAGATAAATGTTGACTGCATTGCATAGCAACTTGACTTCTTACCAAGCTTGTTGGGGTGGGGGGGGGGGGGGGGGGGGGAGGGATTATGCTATTCATGTACAGAATTCCTGCAATTTAATTTGACATTCAAATGTTTAAACAGAAAACTATGTTCTTCGTCCCTCAGATTTGTTCGCACCAAACTCATGTTCGAGGAGGGGGTAAAGGACAAGCCTCCAAATGCACAGCCAGCATACGTCTTCGGAAGCAAGGTATTCAAGTTATATGTTAGCTCCCTGATTGCTGTAGATATATGATATGTCTGGTAATTCAGTATGGCACAGTAGGGAGAGTGTTAGGTGGACAGGAATAAATAAAGAATCAGTAAATTTGTATCTGTTCATCTTTGTTATAACATACTGTATGAGCTGTTAATTTAGGGAAGGTTTTATTTTTGCAAATTTCATGAATCAGTAGACAGACGCTTAAATATTACCAGTGATTTGTACGATCTTGTCAGCAGGCATTCGCATGCACTTGGTCGGCCAGTCCCCCGGCAGACATCATGTAGTGGTCTGGTACCTACCGCAAGAAAGAATGCAGCTCTCAAAGCTCAATTTATCTAGATCTACCTCCTGAACTAGAACTTCACCTCCTGAACTAGAACTTCACCTCTAAACTATCCTCTACTTACGTGACTGCAGGGAATTTGGGAACAATAAAGAAATAATGGGTGCAAAAACAAGGAAAAACCAGCGCCAGGTCTGATTCCCATCATATCGATGTTGCAATGCATGCACTGCACTACAGCCCCTGAACACTGTACCAGCTGATCACAGGGCTGTACAAGGCCTCATGGGAATGGAGCACATCCATATCATGGTGCTTCTCCTTGGTTACGAGCAGCTGCACAAAAATGAATGAAATCCTTATTATTTTTTAAAACTCTAATGTTTCTTTTCTTGCAGCCATTGAACACTATTTACCAGCTGATTGCAGGGCTGTACAAGGGCTTCATGGGAATGGAGCACATTCACATCATGGTGCGTCTCCTTGGTTACCAGCAGCTACATGTTGTGATCGAGGAGCTGCTCAAGATCATCAAGGGATGGGTAAGAATGGCAAGAAAATCATTTCTAGGGAACTTTCATTTATCCACATTTGCCAAAGAGGACAGAGAGTTCACTCAACTGGGAACATACTTTCACACAGCGCCCATCCTTATTTGCACCCGTTTGTGATCAACAATAGGGGGACTTTCACTTTTTATAATGGTAGGATATTATAAAGATAACCATGATTTGAGCAAAAAAACAATTGGCGCACGTGCGAATCCAAACATCTATCATTCACAATTATGTTCAGAAACAGTACTCGGCCGAATTATAGCATATTGTCCCAACCCGGATGGAGAATGAAAATTGTATAGTTTGTGTATTGTTCGTCGCTTCTAATGTACAAACATGTGAACCCATGTTATGTATACATTCTTTCTCCCCTGTCGGGTTTCCTAATGTCGTGAAACAAAAGCTCCCTTATATAACTCTTTTTGACAGTTAAGTCAAGGATTATTGCCTTCAGTTGGCTTTCATGTTTCAAGTTTCTAAATTACTTCAGAGGATTTCTTAGATACTGTGTTGAATTCTACATGGACTGTAGATGATCGAAGAACGTGAGATGATTGCTCTATTGGAATAGGTAACTCCGAGATATATTCAGGAGCAAGGCCATGTTTAACTTTGTATGCAAGAACAAGAACCTGAAATTGGATCCTTTGAAGTATAGGGAGCCAGTGTAAGGAGTGCAGAACAGGAGTGATATGATCTAACTTTGTGTGGGAAACTAGACTGGCTGCTGAGTTCTGTATTGGTTGAAGGGGAGCGTTGTGGGTTTGAGGAAGGTTGGTGTAGATACTATTGCAGCAATCGGTGAGAAATTGTGAAGGCATGAATTAGTCTTTCAGTGGTACTTTGGTCTAAGTAGCATTTCAGTTTCCTGATCTTGTGGATACCAAAGGTGGCTAAATGACATGTGTTCTTGATGTGTTGTTGTACAGTCAGGTGGTGATCGAATGTAACTCAAAGGTCCCTAGCCATCTTTGAAGGGGTGATGTTGTCATTGACTATAGAGATGCGTGCAATAGGTTGTGATGTACGGAACTGTTATGTGACATGGAGTACTTCAGTCTTAGATGCCTTAAGCTGCAGTCTGTTCTGGCTTAACTATGTCTGAATATCAATAACATAGTCTGATATCTGTTTTAAGGACTCCATTTGCTCACTCTGCTTTAGTATAACGTTTAGCTGTGTATCGTCGGCATATATGGCATGATGAGCACCTCGATGAGCATTGATAACGTTACCTAAAGGGCCAGTGTAGAGGATATTAATCCTAACGATCCCATGACCGATCCTTGTGGGACTCCAGACAATAGCGAAGATGGTCTGGAGAAGGAGTCATTCACCTTTACAACTTGATGTCCATCCTCCTCCTTGTATACTACTTTTCTGCCCAGTTTCTGATGAGTGTCTCCCGTATGTACTTGGCTTCCTATGCATATATTGCATTTTACATCTTACTATTCATAACAACATACTAGACCTAATTATAATTGCCTTGTCCTTGTTCTGATGTGTGGCTCCCTTATGAGGCCTATAGGTTATCGTGATTGTCCGGCTATGCATAAATTGCATTGTACATTTGACTGATTATATCAACACACTACACCCATTACAGTTGCCTTCTCCATGTATACTCTTTTCCTGCCAAGTTTCTGAAGAGTTTCTCCCTTTTGTGAAGGAGTTTAGGATACAATGATTGGCTTGCTATGCATAAATTGCATAAATCGTACAGTGTGCAGTGAGATTTGTAGTTTCCGCATCCTTACCTTATTTCATGCCCTGTTGACATGGGCCTCCCTTATGAGAAGGACTATAGGATACAATGATTGGCCTCCTATGCATAAATTGCTTGCTAGAGTTGTAACCTGTGGTCAATTGTGATGATTGTGTGGACTGAATGTGTTGCAAGCTGGGATGAGGATATGAGGGCAGTATAGATAGAGGACTTGAATCTCTGAACTCCCCAATAGTCATAGTGTGTGTTGCTCTGCCCAGATTCAGACAATTTACCTCCCTTATGTGAAGTTGCTGCTAAAAAGAAGCCATGATCAGTTTACATTCCATTCAAGAGTGTTCATGCACTAACTTCTATTGCAGTTTTAATAGAATGTTTTTTTAACTTCTTTTGTTGTGCACAGATTCAGTGTTTTTCCACATTTGATTTTAGACTTACTTGTATTCAAGTTTCAAATCAGTGATACCTCTCGAACATTTGTTTCTCTGTCTTACTCAGATTCAGACGGTATGTCTCCCCTATGTGAAGATGCTGCTACAAGAAGCTATGCCACCAAAGATTAAAGTCCCATTGGCTTCTTATGGAACGCAAGGTAAACTGCAAACCCTTTTCCAGTAACTAAGTCTGCATTATTTTTCTTACGAACGTCATCGAAAGTGAAGGCATAATGAAATTCATGAGCAATTGAATTACCTGAACTTACATAGCACGGGACCCATCTTGATGCTCACGGAGCAACATTATTATTACATGATTTTATTCAAGAATTATATTTACTTGTTTACGTTTGTATATAGATAGTAATCAAAACTCTTTGTATGTATCTGTTTGTAGTCATTTCTCTCCTATGTCAGTGTAATATTGTCATCTGTATTCATCACCAAACACATGTACAGGACTCGGACCTCAAGACCAGGTGTCTTTTAAGACCAACTGTCTTTAATCCTACAAATCTGTGGTTAGTGTCATCATCTCCATAGACCGGGATCAAATTATTCATCATCCCATTTAACTTGTTTCAATTGCTACCAAACTAAACCTGTTCTGCTTATGTATACATGTGGTCCTAAACTTGGGCCTTAAGACCAACTGCTGTCCTAATTCATATGTTGGTATTGCAGTCTTATTCTTAGACCAGGGCCTAATTATTCATCTTCCCATTTGATTTTCTTCCATTATTACCCAGGTCTGGTTGTGTATTACTACACCCACATACAGGATGTGGTCCAATACTCGGACCTCAAGACTAACTGCCTCTGTTCCTTCCAGTCCCTCGGCAATGCAATCATCTTCTTCCATCTACTAGACCAGGTCCTGAATGAAGAGGAAGCCTGGGACCTATTCCAAGCCTCACCCTTCATGAACATCCTGCCTAAGCCCTACTGTGCACGTAAGTGACACAAACAGCACCTGAACTAATAATAAGATTAATACCTTGTGGAAACTATTTTAAATGATAATACACATATTATATCAGTATTTATATATGCATAAAACACCTTATATACAGAGTGTCTCAAAAAGGTTGCAACACTTACGATCGTTAAATTCTTCGACACCAAATGTCATTATTTTTTATTTCATTGGATAGAACATTCTTTTTCCAACAAAATGATACCATGAACATGGATTTTGGGTAAGGCGTTTGGATGCTAGGGCCATTTTTCTAAGGCAATGCCGTTTCCAAAATTTGCTACTTTTTCGTCTCTAGCGATCCGCTTGAGCACTGAGGCATTCTCTCCTCATGGCCTGGCATACAATTCGCTGGACAAAAGAACCGGTTATAGTACGGCTCATTGTCTTCCTTATAAAAGGGAGGGTAGCCATGCGATTCTTTTGTCCAGCGAATTGTATGGCAGACCGTGAGGAGAGAATGCCTCAGTGCTCAGCGGATCGCTGGAGACGAAAAAGCAGCAAATTTTGGAAACGACATTGCCTCAGAAAAATGGCCCTAGCATCCAAACGCCTTACCCAAAATCCATGTTCATGGTATCATTTTGTTGGAAAAAGAATGTTCTATCCAATGAAATAAAAAATAATGACATTTGGTTGATGGTGTCGAAGAAATTAACGATCGTAAATGTTGCAACCTTTTTGAGACACTCTGTATAATAAGCTAGACTTAATTTGCTATCTATCTAGCATTGATATATATTTACAACCTATTAATTATGTTTATTATGCACTGGGATGGCATGAAAGTTTATCGTAATTGATGGTTCATATTAAAAATAATTTTCAATTTTAGTTCAATACAAGTATTTAGTTTTTTGTTTGTTTTGTAAATGAAAGCTGAACATATTTGGAGGTAAAACATGTATACATTTCTATTGAGTCGCACTGGTATAGCATGACTTTCATGACTTTCTAATTAAAACCGCATGTAGCATGATAAAGGTGACTTTCATTGCACCCACCACCATCCATATATTATTGTTTTACAGAGGGAGAGAAGCTTGAAACCAAAATCAAGCAAATGGAGCAGAACTACGCTGCACTGCACTTATGCCCACTCATGCATAGACTGGGCACAAAAGAGGTATGGATTTATGATGACACACTATTTCTCCTTTTCCTGATTTGCACCTTTGCAACTGATTTTTATCGCTTTTTTAAGGGTTTTGTGGTAGCACATGAGTATTACTAGTTACTCAGAATTTGTAAACACCCTTTATTACTGAACTGCAACTTTATGCATAAAATGTTATATAAACTTGAGTTATGAAGGAATCTTATTGGAAGGAGTCATTTAACCACACAAAATAGAGAATATAACATTTTGCTAACCAATTATTAAGAAAGGTTTCTCCATTCCTCACATGGGTATCTCTGTAATATCTTTGCTAGAATACATCCCAAAACAAGTTTGCTTTGTACGTTGTTTTACTGATTTTTGCAAACACATTGACTCTTAGTATTATTAATATGATTATCAAATTAATCAAAATGTAATAATTTGCAAACTTTCTTTCATGAAGTCCCTTTTTTCTCAAAGTTACTGAATAATAATTTGGAAAGAGTTCTTCAACCCATTCATGACTAATCCAGTAAATACTCTGGCTAGGGTATATGGAGAATACATGTTATAGCAAAATCAGTCAGTCCTCAATGGGTTTGGTGAGGAAAAATTGCTAACTTAACACATTGCATACAGGAACCTTGTGGGTCCTGTATTATCCCTATGGCAATCACAACATCTACTAGGGAAAAGGTTCAATTGAAAGACTCTCATCAAATTTGCTGTCATTATCTGTGGCATATGTGTTAACACTTGTATTTGTATTCATGCATTACTGATATTTTGTGATTTCTATATGTTGGGCAAGTAAAAATGAGATGTTCATATTCTAGTCGCCCGAAACCCAAATCTGGTGGCCCCAAACAAAGAAAAACATTACAAATTCTGTTAGTTTTTGTTGCCCATTCAGGTCAGTGGAAGTTTGCATCAATTAGTTTTGGTGGCCCAAAGCTAATTTTTAAGTGGCCCGATGCCAGCAAGCCTGTGCTAATTTTGAGCTCTGCTATATGTTTCCCCCTAGCAACTGCGTAATGTGCAAGAAAATGACCTGCTTCTGAGAGAGCGAAGTGCGTGCGGAAACATCATCTTCAAGGAGATCTTAAATCGCATCAAGGGTTTCTTAGACGACCCAGTGTGGAAGGGGGCGGAGCCAGAGAATGGCATCATGTACATTGACGAGAGCAACGTGGAGTTCCGTTCCCTCTGGAGCGCCATCATGATAGTCTGCTGTCTGCCGCTCAACACCAATAACATCACCGTTGAGTAAGTCTTGTATAATCTTATATAGCCAATCAAACATTTTCCTTTTCCCTTTGATATACCAACAACATTATCATGGAGAGAGTGTCTATAAATAGCCATTTACACGAAGAGATAGAGCAATATCTCTTTAGCTATTGATCTATTTAAAGCTACAGTAGCCTTGACCGCTTAGGGTTATCCTTTATCCTCTTGTTTATAACTGCTACGGGTCTATGGTAAAAGCTTGTGTTGGTACCGTGGAGCATTTAAATCTGACAAGATGTATGCACAAGATTTGTTAAGAAGATGTTAGGTTATTTTTTCATTATGATGATTAATATACTCAATTTATATAGCACTTAATAAACCCCTCAAAAAAAGTTCGGAAACTCAAGTTTGATCGATCATATCTCTCGTATTTTTTAATAAGTATACTCAAAATCGGTGACACAATAAAGCCTCATCATATACCTTTCAAACGGTGCATTATGTGTAGTGAGTATGCAATTGGGGCGATTGCAGTAGCCCAGAGAATAGGGGGAGGCAGGAAGTGAAATGTCGCAAAATGGCCTAAATGCATTTAATTTACGAGTGCATGACTGTGTTGACCAGTTTTCTAAAGGTTAACATTCTATTGAATACTGCCACCCTTTCCATTCATCAAAATTGTTGAATTTGATACCATTTCAATGGAAATTATCTCTTCATTACGGTGGCATATTAATCGTAAGGATTATGCAAATGGGGTATGTGCAGCAAACCGGAATATGGAGATGGGTCGAGTGTGAAATCAGACAAAAAGATATTGAGTTGACAAAAAATCAGAGCGTTGCATTTTTTTCGAGCTTTTGGGAGGATTTGTTTGGCATGTAAAATAAAATATTCATGATTTAACCCTAATCCCACTGGGGGGGGGCCATTTTGGCCCCCCCCCTGTCGTTTTTTTCGACGTGCATCTAGACCGTTTGGAATTTCACGTTCAAACTTCATGACTATTTTCTCTCAAGTCTCCCGCATGTTTTGATATTTAATTCACCCCGGTCGGACATGTAGAACCGATTTTAGAGGTCGATAATTGCTCGACCGTCACAAAAAAATGTGATTTTTGTACAGGTTTCTATGTAATTCCTATATCCGATGCCATGTAAACTCCAAATCTGTTATAATTGTTACTTTGAATTATAATTTGGATTATTTCTTTGTTATTAGTTGAATTCATACACTTCAGAGATAAATTCTTCTTTAAAAAACAAAACAAAAACAACAAAAAAACAATAAAATACATAAGAATGAAAACAATGTGGGTAAATCCGGGAATACTAATTTGCATATTTATGCAAATTAGTGATATATTTTATCACCATAAAAAACATGGATATGATGAATAACATCATTTGAAAGTATTTTTACAGAAAACCTGAAGAAATCCTGTAATTTCTCTTGATTTTAGATGAAAATCCCAATTTTCCCCCAAATTCGTCAAAAATTTGCATATTCAAATTTTAATTAATTATAAATTAAAAAAATAATGGTCCAATTTTTTTTCTTTCTTCAAATTCTTATTCTACTTGACTTGTTGTAAGTATGTGCCAATTTTCAAGTCGATCGGTCCATTCGTTGCCGAGATTTGAGGGGGGGGCCAAAACGGCCCCCCCCCCCCCCCCCCCCCCCAGTGGACTCAAGTGACCAAAATAACCCAGTGGGATTAGGGTTAAATTGATATCAACGGAAAGCCCAACAACTCTTCTGTATGAAAATGTGAAATTTATGATGATTTTAGCAAAGGGCGGCTGCAGGGAGATGAATGTGGGGGAGCCTCAAAAGTGACCCATTTCAAAACGCTCTGATTTGGTGTCGGTATCCAATACCATTGTGTAGAGGATGTAATGCGACTTGAATGAGTTGGCCATGAATGAGAAGAATTCAATTGAAAACTCATGAATAGTGACTCAGTTGTGCCTTGAAATCAGAGCGTTTCAAAATGGGTCACTTTTGAGGCTCCCCCACATTCATTTCCCTGCAGCCGCCCTTTGCTAAAATCATCATAAATTTCACATTTTCATACAGAAGAGTTGTTGGGCTTTCCGTTGATATCAATTTAAATCATGAATATTTTATTTTAAATGCTAAAAAATCCTCCAAAAAGCTCGAAAAAAATGCAACGCTCTGATTTGTTGTCAACTCAATATCTTTTTGTCTGATTTCACACTCGACCCATCTCCATATTCCGGTTCGCTGCACATACCCCATTTGCATAATCCTTACGATTAATATGCCACCGTAATGAAGAGATAATTTCCATTAAAAAGGTATCAAATTCAACAATTTTGATGAATGGAAAGGGTGGCAGTATTCAATAGAATGTTAACCTTTAGAAAATTGGTCAACACAGTCATGCACTCGTATTAATTAAATGCATTTCGGCCATTTTGCGACATTTCACTTCCTGCCTCCCCCTATTCTCTGGGCTACTGCAATCGCCCCAATTGCATACTCACTACACATAATGCACCGTTTGAAA
Source organism: Echinarachnius parma (assembly GCA_037951105.1). NCBI lineage: Eukaryota > Metazoa > Echinodermata > Echinoidea > Clypeasteroida > Echinarachniidae > Echinarachnius > Echinarachnius parma. The sequence continues at coordinate 213,114 of JBAMJV010001832.1, forward strand.
GGTATATAATGAGGCTTTATTGTGCCACCAATTTTGAGTATTCTTATTAAAAAATACGAGAGATATGATCGATCAAACTTGAGTTTCCGAACTTTTTTTGAGGGGTTTATGAATGATCATCATCTCTAAGCACTTTACATTGATATTGTTACCTCATCAGACACTCTCACAATCAATCAAATTTATAAATGTTTTAATTTTTTGTTGCCTTACTTAGAAAGGCCAACCAGTTTTGGTTGCTTGACTATGTTTCTCACATTCTATGCATTAATTAATTCACTGCCAAGATTTATTCACAAGATTTGTAAAAAAAAAAAAAAAATATCAGACAATTTTTAAACATTTTCAGGGAGAGTTATGGTGATGGTTTAAACTGTGCTGGTTGTGCATCATGGCTTTAATCAAACTGGCCAACCAGTTTGAGTTGCTGATCATCTATGCGTGTCACATTTTATCCACTGCCAAGATTTGTGAAAAAAGGGAAGAGATATTAAATTAATTTCATAATTGTATTACCTTGGAATGTCTTCTTTTGTAGGGAGAGTTATGGTGATGGTTTGAACTGGGCTGGCTGTGCAATCATGGCATTACTTGGACAGGCCAATCGGTTTGAGCTGCTGGACTATGCTTCTCACATTCTACGCATCAACAATGTCGATGGCAAGATGGCGGACATCAATGGCATCGTGAGTTACTCTACAACTATTTTCCCCAACAACCCTAATCAGGCCGGGTTATTTTGGCTATGCTTTATAGCCAAGGGGGGCGGTTTCCCCCCCCCCCCCCCCCCCCAAGATCTTGGCCAACGAATGCGCGGCGGCCACTAAATTTGGCACGCAGGGAGCTTGCGGCAGTTTTTCCACAAAAAAAAATCAATTTCTAATTAATTATGCAAATTTATGCACAAATCCTTTTTTTAGTATATTTATGTATTTCTGTTGTTATGGGAATTTCTTATTTATTTTTTAAACTTATTTATTTTATTCTTTTTTTTCGATGAAATCTATTATTGACCATTGTCCAACCAATTTTACCCTAAAATAAAATTATTGCAGTGATAAGAATACAAAATAATGAAGGTTTTATGAATCCTATGAAGAAATACGATTTGCATACAAATCACAAAATTGGGCAATTTCTGGCCTGACATTCACTTACAAAAGGTCATGTGATAGGTACCCGGTCTCACAAATTTGGTCTAAAAAAATGCGCAAGACTTCAATATATAAAACTTATGTAGCCGTGCAGCGATACCTACGCGCGTTGTAGAATTATCACACAAAACATCAAGGGGGTGGATTCGCTCAGCCTCTTTAGGGTTAATGAAAAGAGAAAAGAAAATGGCCTTCACAGGAATCAAATCCGATACCTCTGAATGTTAATTGGCCGGTGCCTTGACCATTAAGCAAAAAAGCTCTAATGATGGCAGAACTTCCCAGAAGCTCTTTTTCATGCTTATGCTAGTCCAGAAGCTATGTAAACCTAACACAAAGAATCATCTTAGGGATAAGTGCTATAATATTCTTTCACAACTTTTCTCGAACTCTAAAATAAATTAATGAAATTGGGGGCATATTATGAAATTGATATGTTGATTGTAGAAGCACATATTCTTATACAGATAATTAATACACTTTCTAGAGTGTGTTGTGTAAATGCAATGCACTCAAGGTTTTGTCAGATGTATGCAACGCACGAGGCGTAAGCCAAATGCGCACCACCTGAGAAAACCGAGAGTGTGTTGCACTTGCACTGACGCACAAAATTAAGAATGTGTATTATCTGTTTTTATAAAACAAGCTCATCCATAGAATTGTTTATGATGGCTGGATTATTTGAAACTGACTTGCCACAATTATAGTTACCCAGTCTATCTACTCTAGAGTGGGAATTTATTTGGAATTTACATCATTCATCATCACTACTGCATGCAATCACTGACTGAATTTGAGTCAAATTCAGTCCTATGCGAAATCGCCGAAAAATATTCTGTAAAAGTGAGAATAATCAAAGGGCTGTATGCATTTCCATTCCCAAACTTTAACAATATCAAAGGGCCATTCTTGGTCACGTGTGTGACCCAAAACATGACAAATTTTGAAATGGGATGCTTATATTTCAGTAAGTATGAGACTATAATGATTTTTTACTTAATATGTGACTTGAATATGATGTAGTCTTTCAAACTTAAAGGGATCTAGTAACTTTGTTGACATGTGCAAAAAGTGATGAATGGTTGATGCAATGTATATTGTTGTTATCGCATATGTCCACAGGGTATTGTGTGAAAATTTCAAGTCAAATGGACATTGTATGGCCAAGTAATGAGCGAAAATGCAAAGTGATATTCAGTAACTCACTGCACTCACTTTGTACACAGAAGAAAAACTCGCCCGGAGTTTTTCTTATCTGAATACTTCAATCATACATATCTTTGTAACGAAAGGGAAATTTGAAAAACCGAAACCTGTCCCGTGATTTTATTGTTAATACGAATACAACAAGGTATAAGGGAACCGCTAGAATTAGAATTTTATTTTGAGGATTTGGACAATGTTACTAAGTCCCTTTAACACAAAAGATTTTATAAGGATTACGTAACTCAATGTCAGAGGTCAAATGGCATGGGTCACGTGTGTGACTTCGCACGGAGCGCTTTTTTCATAACTAAATTTCATTTGGAAAATTCTTTAAAATATGAATAGCTATAATGTTCATCTTATTACCAGAGAAGTACTATACATTTGTAAGTACAACAATAGCAATGAATGAGAATTATATCAAACCGTTGTGTTTTATAGTACTTAATTATGTGGCAACGTCTGGTCACGTGTGCGACATTTTGGGTTGGTCACGTGTGTGACGTGTACAATATGAATGGAAAAATGGGAATTTTATAATATCGGGTTTAGAAAAGAATGAAAGGTTGAATTTTTACAAAGTTGGTATCAACCTGTACAGGAAAGTGAGAAGAATGAGCTTGCTAATTATCCTTTTGATATCTTGATTATTTTCTGAATTATGATTATTAGAAAAATATTGAAATATGTAAATTTATGTAAATGAGTAAAAAAGTTTCATTTTAAACTTCAAATCATGTATTTCATGAAACTTTACACATGGATCATTCTAAAAATGGAACAAAACTACAGAAAAATAAAACTTCCATTTTTCCGAAAAAGTTTCACTTTTCAAAGAATGGCCCCAAACCACATACCATATCATTTATGAAACTACCAACATTTATTGTATCCCCCGAACCACTTCGGGGGATACTATGGATTTGGCCTCGTCGCGCCGCCGCCGCCGCCGCCGCCGCCGCCGCGTCCGCCGCGTCCGCCGCAGAGATTTTCTTGTGAACGCTCTACAGGTCCGAGTTCTTGTCCGATCATTTTCTAATTTGGTATGAAGGTGTATTAAGGAAAGAGGATGAAGCCTATTGATTTTGGTGTGGGGCGGAGTCCTGGTTGCCATGGTAACCATGATATAAAGAAATAGTTAAGATTACCTTGTGAACGCTCTACAGGTCCGAGTTCTTGTCCGATCATTTTCTAATTTGGTATGAAGGTGTATTAAGGAAAGAGGATGAAGCCTATTGATTTTGGTGTGGGGCGGAGTCCTGGTTGCCATGGTAACCATGATATAAAGAAATAGTTAAGATTACCTTGTGAACGCTCTACAGGTCCGAGTTCTTGTCCGATCATTTTCTAATTTGGTATGAAGGTGTATTAAGGAAAGAGGATGAAGCCTATTGATTTTGGTGTGGGGCGGAGCCCTGGTTGCCATGGTAACCATGATATAAAGAAATAGTTAAGATTACCTTGTGAACGCTCTACAGGTCCGAGTTCTTGTCCGATCATTTTCTAATTTGGTATGAAGGTGTATTAAGGAAAGAGGATGAAGCCTCTTGATTTTGGTGTGGGGCGCGGTCCTGGTTGCCATGGCAACCATGATATAAATAAATAGTTAATATTACCTTGTGAACGCTCTACAGGTCCGAGTTCTTGTCTGATCATTTTCTAATTTGGTATGAAGGTGTCTTAAGGAAAGAGGATGAAGCCTTTAGATTTTGGTGTGGGGCGGAGTCCTGGTTGCCATGGTAACCATGATATAAAGAAATAGTTAAGATTACCTTGTGAACGCTCTACAGGTCCGAGTTCTTGTCCGATCATTTTCTAATTTGGTATGAAGGTGTCTTAAGGAAAGAGGATGAAGCCTATTGATTTTGGTGTGGGGCGGAGTCCTGGTTGCCATGGTAACCATGATATAAAGAAATAGTTAAGATTACCTTGTGAACACTCTACAGGTCCGAGTTCTTGTCCGATCATTTTCTAATTTGGTATGAAGGTGTATTAAGGAAAGAGGATGAAGCCTTTTGATTTTGGTGTGGGGCAGAGTCCTGGTTGCCATGGTAACCATGATATAAAGAAATAGTTAAGATCACTGCTGTAAGCGCACATCGCCTTGTCTATTAATCAGACCCTGCTCGGAGGACAAACAGCGCGCGAGGCCTTGCCCAAAGGCTACTGCCAGCCTAGTAGAACAACGTACACCACCAAACTTGTTCAGTTCACAATATTACAACCCACAAAAGTGCAATGCAATTGGTTCGGGGGATACATGTGCTCGGCTGCGCGACCCGCCGAGCGCGCAATTTCTAGTTTACTATGGAACAGATAATTTACAAAACAAAGCATTTTCCATCTTTTTATGCCTCCGCAACGAAGTAGCCGGAGGCATTATGTTTTCGGGTTGTCCGTCCGTCCGTACATCCGTCCGACCGTCCGTCCGTACGTACGTACGTACGTCCGTCCGTCCGTACGTCCGTACGTCCCGTTCTCGTGATCGCGTTATCTCAAGAACCGACTGACGGATTTTCACCAAACTTGGGTCATGTATGCATCTTGGGGGGCCAATGATCTGATTAGATTTTGGGGTCATGAGGTCAAAGGTCAAAGGTCACAGAGCTCATTATAAATGCAAAAATAGCTCGTGATCGCGTTATCTCAAGAACCGATTGACGGATTTTCACCAAACTTGGGTCATGTATGTATCTTGGGGGGCCAATGATCTGATTAGATTTTGGGGTCATGAGGTCAAAGGTCAAAGGTCACAGAGCTCATTATATATGCAAAAATAGCTCGTGATCGCGTTATCTCAAGAACCGATTGACGGATTTTCACCAAACTTGGGTCATGTATGTATCTTGGGAGGCCAATGATCTGATTAGATTTTGGGGTCATGTGGTCAAAGGTCAAAGGTCACAGCTCATTATATATGCAAAATTAGCTCGTGATCGCGTTATCTTAAGAAGGGATTGACAGATTCTGACCAAACTTGGTACATGTATGTTCCTTGGAGAGCCAATGAACTGCTTAGATTGTGGGGGTCATGAGGTCAAAGGTCAAAGGTCACAGGGCTCATTATATGTAAAAGTAGCTTGAGATTGGAAATCTCAAGAACTGAATATCAGATTTCAATCCAACTTGATACCTGAATGTATAATAGGGAACAATTGTAGTCATTAGATTTTGGGGTCATGAGGGCAAAGGTCAAGGTCTCTTATAGCTCATAATTGTGATACGTCAAGATCTAAAAGACAGAGTACCATCAAAATTGAGTTGACAGAATTAATTCTGTGTACATGTTGATTTGGGCTTGATATAAATAAATTGCGTAATGGCGGAGGCATCATTTTCGACTGCGCACAGTCGAAGATCCATCTAGTTTTTTCTTTGATAAAAACTACATGTAAACAAGCATTGTGATGTCACAACCGTGCCGAAGGTGTGCAACAAAAAGTGATATCAGCACGATTGTTGCGCCTTTCCTGCATGGTCGTGCATGTTGGTTGAAATTAATAGATACCGTAGTTGCCGATGTATAAACCGCACCTGTGTTTTAACCGCACCCCCAACTTTGGGTTGTCATTGAAGGGGGAAAAAACATTTTCTAGATGATAAAACTGCTGGTAATCTTTGCAAAATATTCAAACTATACACACATCCCATGCTTTCCCCTATAACTTTTGTAAACTTTTAGTGCACAAAACAACACAAGTCACATACTTGTTTCTGATTGGATCATAATTCATAACAAAAAAGCCTATCAAGCTTTTTACTCCACATAAAATGATATTATAGCCATATGCAGTGGCCATATGTGGTATTTTCATGAAATATTTTTCTCTATCTCTGTGTATTCTCCACCCTTTTTGCAAGTTCTTCTGTATGTAATAATGTGCGATTAATACACCAGCAAATACGGTAGTCGTGTGATAGGATTTAACCAATCACGTCACTGAATTTACGTGGGCCGTTATATAATCTCCATTAACCCTAATCCCACTGGGTTATTTTGGTCACTTGAGTCCACTGGGGGGGGGGGGGGGGGCCATTTTGGCCCCCCCTCAAATCTCGGCAACGAATCGACCGATTGACTTGAAAATTAGCACATACGTAAAACAAGTCTTGTAAAATAAGAATTTGAAGAAAAAAAAAAATTGACAATTATTTTTTTTTTTATAATTAATTAAAATTTTGAATATGCAAATTTTTGACGAATTTGGGGGAAAATTGGGATTTTCATCTAAAATCAAGAGAAATTACAGGATTTCTTCAGGTTTTCTGTAAAAATACTTTCAAATGATGTAATTCATCATATCCATGTTTTTTATGGTGATAAAATATATCATTAATTTGCATAAATATGCAAATTAGTATTCCCGGATTTACCCACATTGTTTTCATTCGTATGTATTTCATTGTTTTTATTGTTTTTTGTTTTTTTTTGTTTTTAGAAGAATTTATCTCTGAAGTGTATGAATTACACTAATAACAAAGAATTAATCAAAATTATAATTCAATGTAACAATAATAACAGATTTGGAGTTAACATGGCATCGGATGTAGGAATTACATAGAAACCTGTACAAAAATTGCATTTTTTTGTGACAGTCGAGCAATTATCGACCTCTAAAATCAGTTCTTCATGTCCGACCGGGGTGAATTATATATCAAAACATGCGGGAGACTTGAGAGAAAAAAGTCATGAAGTTTGAACGTGAAATTCCGATCGGTCTAGATGCACTTTGAAAAAAACGACAGGGGGGGGGGGCCAAAATGGCCCCCCCCCCCCAGTGGGATTAGGGTTAATAAAGCAAGTAAAAATAATAATAACGGTTATTTATATAGCGCTATTCCTGTGGGGATCATAGCGCTTTACACGATTATTACCCCGGTCAATGGATACACACTGCAATCATTCCTGCATATGTGCACATTTTCCACTCCCAAAGGAGTATTCCAGCCGGTCGCCTGGCCAGTCGCCAAGTAAACACAGTTTACTGTATTGTTGAAAGCAAATTCTACACTGTTGGTCATAATGTTGGAATATTTTTTTTTTAGATCCAACTTTATTCTTTTTCCTGTTTTTTGTGCCTAATGAATCACTAAAAATAATGATTATATAATGTTTCCAAACTACCAATGTACAATAAATGATTGCATAAATTTGCATCAATTAATTTAGCCTTTTGTTTTGAGCTTTGAAAGGAAGAACCTTGATGATTGGCCCCTTTCCCTCTCCAAAGCGTATGTCCAACAAGTCATCATTATGTGTCATTTCTCAGAGTTGGCTGTACATTTTTCAACCAGAATTGGCACAGAGGCTCTCTCTAGGCCATACTCCGTCTAACGCCATAGGCTACACACCAAACGATGCTTGTACTCCACCAGGAAGGGGTGTCAACAAGCAATGTCCACTATATCGTTGGAACATCGCAGTTTACGGTCTGTAAAATCCTCAGACGTCATCGAGAGGAGGATCAAGTAAAGCTACGGGAATCTCTTGGACGTCCACGATTGACCACCAGGATAAATTATCGCAAATTGCTTAACCTGTGCCGTATAAACCGGAAATGCCAAAAGGAGCCTTCGCCGTATATGAAGAAGACTCTATGGAATCAACGCCTTTCGCCAAACTGTACATCAGAGATCGCTCTAACGTGGTCACCGAGCAAGACAATAACATCCTTGACCGAACAGATGGAAGACAAAGGGTTTGTCAATTACGTGGCGAGAAGCTCCAAGATTCTGCATTCACAAAACGATTTGATGTTGTGACGGCCCAACGGTGGTATGGCTCGTATCCATTAAGATGACATATCACGAGTGTCCAGGCGACGATCTTCTGTACTCCCTAGTCCAGGGACGTCCGGTAAATCTTGGTTGCATGGAATGGGGTGGACACTTGGTAGTTCGTCTTGCTTCGTGACCATGTTAGAGCATGATCTACAGTTTGGCGGAAGGCGTTTATTCCATAGTATGTTCTTCATAGATGGCGAAAGCTCCTGTTTGGCATTTCCGGTTTCTACGGCACAGGTTAAGCAATATGCGATCATTTATCCTGGTGGTCAATCGTGGACGTCCAAGAGATTCCCGTAGCTTTACTTGATCCTCCTCTCGATGACGTCTGAGGATTTTACAGACCGTAAACTGCGATGTTCCAACGATATAGTGGACATTGCTTGTTGACACCCCTTCCTGGTGGAGTACAAGCATCGTTTGGTGTGTAGCCTATGGCGTTAGACGGAGTATGGCCTAGAGAGCCTCTGTGCCAATTCTGGTTGAAAAATGTACAGCCAACTCTGAGAAATGACACATAATGATGACTTGTTGGACATACGCTTTGGAGAGGGAAAGGGGCCAATCATCAAGGTTCTTCCTTTCAAAGCTCAAAACAAAAGGCTAAATTAATTGATGCAAATTTATGCAATCATTTATTGTACATTGGTAGTTTGGAAACATTATATAATCATTATTTTTAGTCTAAAATGATTCATTAGGCGCAAAAAATAGGGAAAAGGAATAAAGTTGGATTTAACAAAAAAATATTCCAACATTATGACCAACAGTGTACATTCCTTCAAATGATATATATCGTCAAACAATTGATTTAAGATTTAAAAAAAAATTGAGATATGTTGCTTATGAAACAATAAGAACTGCCATTCTTACAACTATAAAGTATTTGTGTCATGTTCAAGTATTGCATCATATTTACGATATATTTTGGGGAAGTACTATACTTTATGTGTCACATGATCAGTGTTGAAGAGAATAAACAAACTAGTACTTCCTAATATAAAATAATGTGGTTATGTTGCAAACAAAATGATTTTTTAAACAATTCAAATTGCAATATTTACAACTATTACTTGTATAAAGTATTTGTGTCATGTTCAAGTAAAACTATAGCATATTAATTTGCTATGATTTGATGCAAAAACATAATGCAGCCTTTTCTTGTTTCTTTCTCTACAGGAAGTGAAGCGGTACATGGACAGGGTCGGCAAGTATCAGATCCTCAACCAACAAATCTTTGAAGTCTTGAACAAGGCAATGCAGACTGGAGCCTTGGAATGCAACCCAGATGACATCACACTCTTCAAACCGCCCATGCACCAATCACAGGTCAAGAATTAATTGAATATAGGGCATGAAGAAATGTAGTTACTATGATTGCTACAAAAGCTTCTTCTACTACTACTACTGTTCAGCGGACACACCCATAAGAGCTCCCAGCAAATTGTTGTGAATGGAGCAGTGGAGCACAACTCAATCAATGTCAAACTCTTTAAACCGCCAATGCACCAGTTCACAGGTCAAAAAATAAAGATTGTTATTTGTGGGGTACGCTACACCGCGGATCATCATTTTGAACTAGGCTAGTTTGTGCACACTTCAACTGAGCCAGTATGCATTATGCACCGAGTGCAAGGCGTTTGCAAGATGGCACTGGGCTCATCTGATTTACGAATCCAAACTACCTTTAACCCATTCAGGACTGGTCAGCTAGGGTCTATGGAGATTGCATGTTATAACAAATGAAATCAAATCGTCTTCTTCAATAGGTTAATCCAAATGTAGGACATGAAGAAATGTAGCAACTATGATTACTACTACTACTACTATAAATCAGTGGATGCTTCCAAGTATGAGTTCTCAACATAATGCCATGAATCTTCATCCAAGTATGAGTTCCCAACATAATGTCATGAATCTTCATCCAAGTATAAGTTCCCAACATTATGTCATGAATCTTCATCCAAGTATGAGTTCACAACATAATGCCATGAATCTTCATCCAAGTATGAGTTCACAACATAATGTCATGAATCTTCATCCAAGTATAAGTTCCCAACATAATGTCATGAATCTTCATCCAAGTATGAGTTCCCAACATAATGTCATGAATCTTCATCCAAGTATGAGTTCCCAACATAATGTCATGAATCCTTATCCAAGTATGAATTCCCAACATAATGTCATGAATCTTCATCCAAGTATAAGTTCCCAACATAATGCCATGAATCTTCATCCAAGTATGAATTCCCAACATAATGTCATGAATCTTCATCCAAGTATAATTTCCCAACATAATGTCATGAATCTTCATCCAAGTATAAGTTCCCAACATAATGCCATGAATCTTCATCCAAGTATAAGTTCCCAACATAATGTCATGAATCTTCATCCAAGTATAAGTTCCCAACATAATGTCATGAATCTTCATCCAAGTATAAGTTCCCAACATAATGCCATGAATCTTCATCCAAGTATGAATTCCCAACATAATGTCATGAATCTTCATCCAAGTATAATTTCCCAACATAATGTCATGAATCTTCATCCAAGTATAAGTTCCCAACATAATGCCATGAGTCTTCATCAAAGTATAAGTTACAAACATAATGCCATGAGTCTTCATCCATCACATGTGTCTACTAATCATTTATATCGCAATATATCCATTGCAACACAATCAAAATGAACATTTATTTTGCTATGTAGAATGCATGGCATGCAGTTGTCACAGGTTAAGACTTATTAGTATGTTTGATGAATGTAACTTTTGGAAAAAAAACAAGAGAGCTGTATGATCAACTTGTGTCAAACTCTTCACCCCTCCCATGTTGCTGTTTGTTCATACATGTATAAACTAAATTTAGAATTATTGAGATGATTTATCTTAACATTTCAATACTCTCAGCTCAAAGAATACTGATGATGGTTTTGATATTAATTTACATGCTGTACTTATGGTTCTAATTTATGACCATAATAATATTATATATTATATATTATATGTTACATTGAAGAGAATGTATTCCAAATTATAATCCCACCTATTACAATCCAAGTCATGCTCATCAGTCTCAGGAGGCAAAGTCATAAAAACCTAACAAAAGTAAAGTTAAAACTATTTTCAATGAATTATATTTTGGCAATAACATTTTCTTGCTGGAAAAGAACTTTCAATCAATATTTGATACGACCAACCACTGACAGAGAATATTATCAGTGTGCATCTTAATCTGATATACTTCCAAATCATGTTAACAGGCAATTATTATTCATATTAAGCTATTAGCTACCAACAGATAAGATCACTGTGTGAGAATGTTATATCTCTTTAGTTTAAAGGGGTAGTTTAGTTTTGGCGCTGCACATCACAATTTTTTTGTGAGGTAATGAAAAACTGAGTGTCGAATTTGAGAGAACATGCAATTTTAATGGCAGAATAAACTTTATTTGGTCAAAATCGACCCAGAAACGGCTGAAATATCAATAAATATATCTGATCTTATAATTATTTGGGGCCCAAATAATTAGATGATTTTTTCAAAAAATTAAAAAAATGCTTCCACTTTTTCAAAAAATTTTAAAAGCGTTTTTTAAATAGTTGCTGATGATCTCTCTATTTAATCATTATTTCAATAAAACATCACATGCATAAATTTGTATGAAAAATGATTGAAACCAATGCCTTTTTAGAAAGCGCCCTCTTGTGTTTTAATGGCTCTTTTTGAATGATAACAGGCTTTTTACTTAGTCGTTTGTAATTTTGTATACATTTCGAGCATGGTGGAGTTATAACAATTAGTTTATAATGTTTAAATACTGTCCAGGTTTGGTTACTAAAGTTCAGCCTTACCAAAACTAAACTACCCCTTTAATATAAGATGAACAATTTTGTATTTGGAGAAGAATTGATAGTTTGATCATTCACCTTTATTTGAATATTTTGCTTGATTTAATTTGTTCATGTATGTTTAACACATTCTCAATGTTTATAGAGGGCTGGTCCCGACCTAATTAATTTGTTCTGCTTTCCATTGATGGTTGCATAAAGGTTACTTTTTAACAAACACAAGACAGTAGCATTTACCATGAGATATATAATTTAAATTATACAATGTATTTGATTTTTTAAGGCAATACTACTTAATTTGCATTTCCAAATGTTCCTTCCATACGTATTGCTCCAGCTTTGGCTTGGTGTTGCTTGTACAGGGAAATGTATTCTATTTCGGGAAATTATATGATTTTTAAGGGTTTGATGTTTGTAAAAAAGCTTTTTTAACTAACAAAAGAAAACACAAAATGCAAAAGTGCCTTTTTAATATACTTAATGACTTTCATTCTATCACTGTGCTTTACTGTTCATTGCCAGGAATAGTGTTGGTAATAATACTAATTTTGATTGATATATTGACTATTGCATATTTGTATCTTTTCTTGTCACTTATGGTATTATAACCTGGGTCATCGGATTCATTACACATACAAAATCCGCACTTAAAGTGCAAATTGTCCACTCCCAGGGGAGTATTTGATCCAGGCTACCTGTATCAGGAACACACATGCTTTACAAGCACCCACCATTCCTACCAAGTACCAATTTTTCACTGTGGTAAAGAGAAGCAAAAATAGGCTAATGGTCTTGCTGAAGGACATGCACTCATACCATGGTTGGCTATAGAACCTATGACCTTCAAATTAAAAGATAAAAACCTATATACCACAATACTCTTAAGTTATTCAAGAATTTCATTATAAATCATGGGTGCCAGTTGTCAGGCAATTAAAGCCTCAATTCAGGAAAATCTGTATCATTTTCAAGATGAATCTTGTAGCATGGCTTAAATTTCAAGCTCATGACTCACTTGTATACTTGGTATGTTCCATTGAGCAAAATATAGACATGTATGAATCAATATTTCCAATACTATTACACCTTGGTTTTGCTACAAACTTTTCTTGTTCATTCTCAGATTGATGTTCTTAATTCCAGTTTTGTCTTCCGCTTTTAAAATCTTTGTGTGACCAAAATATTAAACACAACTCCTTTTCTGCCATTATTTTGTTTTACAGAGACATATTTAATTTTTACTATGTATCCTGTAAGTAGACATTGAAAGACATTACTTTTCTGATGAAGTAACACGAATAAAGAATTGCATATCACTGTGAGTTCACGGTGCTATGTATTATGTGGTACAGTTACAAATATTGTGTTAAATAATAGAAGTACTTTGAAGAACTAGTGTACTTATTAAAGTTTGAAAAATGTCACACAAATTTGCCAGATTATACATACCTATATGTTTCTGACTTCAGATGTTATAGATGTTGCTTAATATCAATAGTTGACTTGAAATGTAGTTATTTGAATCAAATGCAAGTATGAATTTATATGTGCTTTCAATAGTCTTAAAATATCAAGAGATTAAAATATGAATATTGATTCATATGTTTGCCTTAATTAGTGTGTGTAAATAAAGATTTTTATGAAAGTATATGGGGAAAAAATAGATATTCAACAGAGAAAATGTGATTAATTTAGAATGTTAAGAACTAGACTGGAATACCATATATATCATAGACAACTACTGAGAAGATATTTATAATATACGCATGTACATTTTGCATGTTCATTTTAGAATCTAGTTTGTATATTGGTTGCATATAATGTACATTAGGTTTCATTAGCATTGTCATGTATTGATGTACAGTTACAGGTCTATATCACTGTCTTCCTATTGTGTTTACTTGCAATGCTATTTCTGACTTTACATAAAATTCCAACTATATGTATATTTCATTTTTAATGAATAATGAATAAATTCCGAATTTTTATCACCAAATATGTAACCAAGGATGATCTATACTTATACGCTATATATAATGGAAATTAATTACAAAATATTTCAAATAAATTTGTTCTCAGTTGTGATTTGTTTGTAAGCCTATGCATTTTTGTTTGTGTGTGCATGTGTGTGTGTGTGTGCATTCAGGGCTGTATGTGTGTGAGTGTATCTCCAATGTCTGTGGCCTCTTAATTCATATTGCGCTCTAAATCCTCATCATGGGAAAACTGTTCAATGAGTCAATCAAGCATAATGTTTGTACGCACTATGGGTAACATTTATTTATGCGATAATATGCTAATCGAAAAGACTCAGAGTGCAAGTGATTACTGTGTACAAGATCCTATGGGCACACACAAGGCATCGGGGAGTGGCGCTTGCTTGGCCACTAATATACACTCAACCAAAAAAGTATAAAGTCCCCCCTAGCATTTTTTCATATATCTCAAAAAGTATTTACAGATTTTGATCTCGCAAACCGTAATGGATGCGCAATTTTCTTACGCACAATGTGAATGGTAAATGGTTGCCATATAATTATGTTTTCATCATCAAAGGGGGAAAAAAAAGTTGCACTTTAAGTTTTATATGGCATATTGGGTACATTTTGTATACGAGTAAGCATCTTCATTGAAGATGACCCGACACACAAATCTGTTATGTAATTCAGTACTACTGCTGCATTGTTCTTAGTGGAACCATTTTTCAAAAGCATGCATTTTTCTGAAACAATATGGGCCTTTCAATATGAAATTGTTCGGGATTAGAGTGGCAGAAGTCATGTCCTGTTTTAATCTTTATTGAAGTTGGCCTAATTCACAAATCTGTTATGTTATTCAGTATATACTGCTGCATTGTTCTTAGTGGAACCATTTTTTAAAAGTATGCACTTTTTTCTGAAACAATAGGCCTTTCAATATGAAATTGTTTGGGATTACTTGGTACTTGGTAGTTATTCCTCCAAAACACTCCATAGGAGTTTTAACTGGAGGTGGGTCCGAGAGAGTGGTTAGCCCCTAAGGACAGAAGGGTCCTTAGCAAGCGCATTCTGGAATGTATGAAGTGAGGGCTGGTTTACTGTAGATTGAAGTAGCTTATTCCATTCAGTGGTTGTACGGACGAAAAATGAATTTGCGAACGCCTCAGAGTTTGTGTGTTGCTGTTGATACTGTAGAGAATGGCCCCTTCGGTTTCTGTCTATTTTGGGTTGAATGCTGTCCAGGTTTCCGTTCAGCATCTTTTGAAAGCAGGTTAGGCGATGACATTTCCTTCTGTCTTGAAGCGCAGTCCACTTAAGCTCTTTAAGAATGGCAGTGATGCTTGTATTTTCCCTGTATGTGTTGGACACAAATCTTGCTGCCCTATTTTGCACTCTTTCTATGCTATTTATGTTCTTCTGTGTGTATGGGTCCCATGAAGCAGAAGCATATTCTAGATGAGGTCTCACTAATGTCATGTACAGCAATTTTCCTTGACATGCGGTATACAGTGGTGGAAATTTCTTCTGATGAAGTTCAACACCCTCGTTGCCTTGAAGGTTGCATGTGCGGTCTGCTTGTTCCATCGGAGATCATGTTGAATTTGGACTCCTAGGTACTGGATGTCCTTCTTCTCCTCAAGGTCAACTCCCATCAATGTATACTTTGTAGGTTCTTCCTGCCTCCTACGAGAAATCTTCACATTCTTGCATTTAGATGGATTGAATCTCATGCCCCAGGTTTGTGCCCAGTCAACCAGTTTGTCTAAGTCCTCTTGCAGTTGGAGTTGGTCCTCAGCAGACGTGATGGTGTTGTAGACGAGGCAATCATATCAGCAAATAAGCAGATTAGAGTGGCCAAAGTGATCATAGTGATGTCCTGTTTTAATCTTTATTGGACTTGGCCTAATTCACAAATCTGTTAAGTAATTCAGTACTACTGCTGCATTGTTCTTAGTGGAACCATTTTTCAAAGCATGCCTTTTTCTGAAACAAGCCTTTCAATATGAATTATTGAACACTTCATTCATTGTGATGATTATTAAAAGTAAAACATAGAGTGACATGCAATAAATGGTGTTTGAAAATTCAGAAACATGCAGGATTCTCTTGTTATTCGTGTAGAAGCTGACACAAATCACAAACGTGCAAGATTTTTTGTCACACCTTTTGTCATAAAATGCATGATTTCACACTAACAATGCCATCGATTGGCAGACAGAAAATTCCATATCCCTTACCATTTGAATGATCAAAATCTGTAAAATACTTTTTGAGATATATGAACAATGCTAGGGGGGACTTACTTTTTTGGTTGAGTGTATTTATATGTATGAGTGTGATATCCTGATATTTATGGTGTATTGTCTATGTGTCAACAAAAAGATAATGTCTGTTTTGTTATGGGTGTAGGTGCATTTTGATTACTGGATGAATTTCCCTTTTTAAACATTCATAAATCCATTTTCATTTTAACAATACAAAAAGGGACCTTTATACATTGTTCTTTCTATGTGTGTATAGAACTGCTATTATTTGGTTGATCTTGCTGGAGTAATTTAGGAATATCTTCAATGTCAAAATAATTTCCCTACATATGGTTTTTTTAAGGAGTCTCCTGTGAGGCCATATAAGAAGGTCAGGAATCACTGTGCACCCCCCTGCAATGGCAGCCCCACGTCGCTACGCCAATGTACGGAAAGAGCTCATCTAGCATTCATGTCTGTCCGCATGCAATTGCAAATTGTTCTGTAGGTGTTAGGTGCAGTGGCATACTTTCCAGTGGGGGGCAATCAAGAGGGCCATATATTTTGATGGCCGGGGCACCTGTGGGCACATCAAGTTTATGCATGGGCGTAGATCTGTAATTGATACCCATTCATCAGGGGGGGGGGGGGGGTGATCTATTCATGTCATCCCCCCCATGATGAATAGGTTATTACGTAAGTATCGACGCCCATGAGTTTATGGGAGCATGGCTGGGGCAGACGAAAAAAAAGCTAATGTGTAAAACATACTGGAATAAAGGGTAGTTTTCCTGGCAAAACACGTCACCCCCTCCCCCCCCCCCCCCCCCCCCCCCCCCGCTTGCCCACCTAGTAGACATGTATAATCCCCGACTGTCCTTTTTTCCATGGGGAAAAACAACACCAACAACACCAAGCGATATTGCGCAACTTTCCTTGTGTAAATTAAAATCGTCTGCGGACTGATGTGTAAAGTAAAACAAAGCATGTTTTACAGCAAAAGTCTGAGAAGAACACTCAACAAGTGGCCCGCAAAAGAATCTTCGTGTATACAGATTCCTCCCACTATTTTTCGTCGTCGGAGCTGGCCTTAGAATGGGTGATGATCAACGCGAGAATCGCGCCGGGACGAGAGACGTTTTGTAAGGTTTTTTAGCAAGAGCCCGGTCCCAAGTGCGTTATTTCTTGTTAGTACATGTTTGCCTTGTTTGGTTTGAGAAACTAATAATTTGCAATTATATTGTTCACGTTCATACCGCTCTGTCTTTGTTATTCTTAATTGGTTTGATAAATTTGATGTACCCATGATATAGAATACAGCATTATTTGCATTAAAAAACAATGTTAATTAGATTAAATGCAACATTCAAAATAGAATATGTGCACATTCCATGATTAAAATTTAAATGTACAAATAAAGTAAAATAAATCAGATGACGGCACATGATTTTTTCTAGTTAATTGGGCTCAACCGCTCCAGCTCGATGTTAGCACTTGAACAATGCAATGGCCTGGCCCTGGGGCCTACACTCACTGTAAATACAGTAGACATTACATCACACACAATAATATAATTATAATTTTTGTCTTAATTTTCCACAGTCATATTATAGCTACATTACAATAGCGTTGTGCTGAGATGAACCTCTTCCGCCTGCTGCACTATCCAACACAAAATATTCTTGTCAGCCGATTCCTCCCTCCATTTCCCAGCAAATACAAAATAAACTTTTGTTTATAAACTTCCACAATTCATATGATTTGATAATAATTACAGACTCTGTTGTTTTGAAGACCGCAATATGTAGGAAAAAAATGATTATTTCCTGTCCGTTTTTCCCGTAAAACACAGCGTTCAACTGTTGAACGCAACAGTGTACGAAGAGGGCCGGTATGCTTATCTCCAGCATATTAACGTATATTACGTGTAAATGGTCCAGCTGATGTAGATGTGGTCTTTAATTTCTTCACTTTCCTAATTTTGAACATCTGCATTGTGATATGTTGCCATGGAAGTAGGCCACCTGGCCTGGGAAAATTTGATGTTTTATAAACATGGAAAATGCTTTTGTTGAAATGTTAAATTATAGGCAAATTTTAGTTCTGGCCAAACTGAATTTTAGTAGCCCAAACTTGCATTATCATTGCAAACTAATTTTATAACTCCACCCTGACCAAAAGGAAGACAAACTTACAAACTGCTAGGTTAGAAGACTGTTATCATTAAAAAAGCAGCTGTTTAAACACAAGAGGGTGCTCTCTAAAAACATATTGGTTTTAACAATTTCTTATTTTTTAAATGTTGACTGTGATGTTTTAATAATGATTCAATAGAGATCAACAACTATTTAAGAACCTCTTTGGTATATTTTTCAAGAAGTTGTGGCATTATACAGGGTGGCCCAAATAAAACAGATCGGCTTACGTTACTTCACAGATATTAAGGGCCATGAAGACTGGATTCACCAAATGAGGAATCCTTTTCTGTGAAAATGATACCAAGATCATCAATTTTGGTCAAGCAGTTTTTGTTCTAGGTGGCATTTTGTGACCCCATGACATGTTAGGTTTCAAATTTGTTCAATTTAAACAAAACTTTTGCCTGTTATTTGGCATCCTTTGCTTGTCATAGTATTGAGCAGGGAATACACATTCCATTACCATTCTTTACAATGTGCGGTTTAAGCTAAGTAATGCAGATGTACTGTTCACTTCTATGACCAGCGAAAAATGCGAAATAACAGGTCAAGTTTGAACCCTGACATGGGGGGTTGTAAAATGCGACCTGGTAGGAAAACTGCTCAACCAATATTGCTGATATTATTTTTCTCAGGGAAAATTTCCACATCCACTGAAACCAGTCATTCACCCAAATATTTCGGGAAGTACGCCGTTCCGTTTTATTGGGCCAGCCTGTACAAATATTTTTCTTAAATTATGAAATAAATGTGGGTCCCACATTTATTCCAATCGGATATATTTATTGATATTTCAGCTCTTTCTGAACAGATTTTTATCAAAGAAAGTTTGTTTTATCATTAAAATCATGTGCTCTTCCAAATATTACACTCAGTTTTCCATTACCTCACAATTTGTTTGTTCTTGAAGCACCCGCTTTACCAACACTGAACTATCCCTTTATTATACCAACATTCTATTATTTGTTTATTACTGTGCAACAGTATAGCCTGCAAACAAGCAAGTAAGATGATCTTTTCTATCTCTTCATTATTTGCAGATGATGTTTACAGACGAAAAGAATCGGAGCGTCAGTATGCCAAACGCCTAGAGGAAGCAACAGACTGACAAGCACCCTGTCGTTTAGTGCTAGCCTGAGCATATTTCTTGCTGAATCAAGCCATTTACTCTGAAGGACTGAGGGAGGGAAGCTTTTTCCAAGTTCTCTGCTCTGTTGTTTGAAGAAGAAAAAAGACTTGAACTCAGTCGAATAGGATTTTGAGAAGCAGGAAATTTTGAAGTTTCACAAATATAATTTGACTTAGACTGGTAAATTGAGTTATCTGTTATTTCCTTTGTGGGTATATTATCCCCTTAGAGGACTTGCAACAAACTGGAACTCGTAAAAAGTTTTGACCAAGTAGACTTGCTAGAATTTATTCAGGATGCCTGCTGGTGTTGACTGGTTACCCTATCTCAGGTTCAGTGCGGCCAGTCTGCTGTCGATGTTCCTTGGTGCGCAGACGGTTCATGCATACTACAAACCTGATTTCGTAAGATTGGTTTCAAATCTATTTCAAAATATTTAGATATTGACTACTGAAAGTAAGTGTTTTCCAGAGGCAGATCTTCTTATTTGTCATGCTTTCTAGGTTAAGTATTTAATACTTCAGTACATGTGCATTTAAGTAATAAACCTGACTTGGTTAGATTGAATGTACAACACTGTTTCAAGGTGTAATGTTTCCCATGCTATCTGAGTTTACATGTAGTATTACATTCTTTAATACATGACATCAAGTTTATAACAGTTGATATAACCAGGCCTGTTTTTTTTTAACAAAGATTCAAAGCCATTATTTTCTTTGTAAATTGTTGAAACAGTTCTTTTGAAAAGGCATACAGTTTCATGAAATCATTTAACTTTGTTATTATCAAGGAGCCTTGAAATAATTGATGTCAATTGTTGTTGGAAGTTTCAAATACTTGCATTTGTTTCATACGGACAGGAAGTGGATAAATGATGTACATAACTTATTTCATCATGATTTAAATATCTTTGATTGATTTAGTGATGTATTCTAGTGGATAAAAATGATCCATCTTACCAAAAAGACATCTAATTTGTTTGATGAAAACATCTGAAAAATGTTGCTTAAATTGTTCAATTAAACGAGAAAAGAAGAGTAGAGAATTTCATTATGACTGAATATCTGACAATGATGTTTTTGGCTTCTATTTATAATATATTTAATTTTGTTCTGAATTTCTGGCAAATCCATGAGGCGCCACCAACTTTAAAAGAGCCAGAGAGGGTGAAAACAAGTATAGATGAAAGCTGTTAAAAAGTATTCATTTCTTTTTTATCAGATTATTATATTTTGTATTAAATTTTGTATTTGTTTTGATTCTTCTGGTTTGCAGGCCATCCCTGAGACGCCACCTGCTTTAGGAGAGCTAGGAAGGATGAGGGATGAAGCTTGCAGGAAACAAGAGGAAGAGAGGAAGGCTGCCGAAAAAGCATCATGACCAATACTTCAACAGTGGAACCTCAATAAAAACAGACTTGGAATCATATGAAGTACCTTTTTATATCAGGTATCCTGTTTTATCAAGATAAAACAAAAGAGCTGGGATTAGCAAAATTACTTTGATATAAGAGGGTTTTTATTAAATATCAGGGCTCTTTATGATGTTCCACTGTATTCTTAAAGGGATCTAGTAACTTTGACATGCAAAAAATGTGAATGGTTGTTAAAATGTGTATTTTTGAGATCTGACATATCCACTAAGTAATGTGTGAAAATTTCACGTTAAATGGATGTTATATGGCCGAGTAAAGAGCAAAAATGTGATAATTCACTATTCATTGCACTGACTTTGTACATGGTTATGACTATCCAGTGGATAGTTGAAAATCCAAATACTTCAATGGTAAATATCTTTGTAACGAAAGGGAAATTAAAAAAAAAACCTGTCCCATGCTCCTATTGTTAATACGAATACAACAAGATATGAGAGAATCATTAGAGTTCTAAGTAAGTTTTGTTGACTTGGACAATGTTACTAGATCCCTTTCATGAATCATTTGTATGATTATGAAGCAATGACCTGCACAAGAGGGTTAAAGAACTCAAGTGGCAGTCTGGAGTCTTGGACCTAACATCTGAGTACATGATGTATAGTTTAATTATGCATATGTTGAATGCTGCTTGATTTTACTAAGTGTCTTATAAAATAATATAATTTATGATCTGCTGTAAACTTGAAATACTTAAATAAAGGGAACTAACACCCAAAAATAATGCTTTGATAAAAAAGTGGTTACTTTTACTAATCTATTCCACCATTAACTGTAGAAATAACCAACTGATTTATATGGTCCCAAAGCAATATTAGCATTCTTTTATAACAATTTGCTATTTAATGAATGTATAAACATACAAATGATACAAGGATTTGTTATTTTGAGCCCATTGTACTCAGTTTTTTCTCTGTATACACTGTACACAAGACTTTTTTAACCATAGATTTGTGTTAATCAACTGTTCACAACTTGAATTTTGTGTTGATAATTTGTCATGCAAATCTAGTCTTCCATACTTGGTCATGGTTCTTATTATTGAGTTACAGAATGTTAATTTATGTTATTTTAAATGGTTTTGCACAATATTTATTGTCAGGTTTCTTGTGATATTTGAAACTAATTGATGTGTGGACAATTATTTGTTGAATTGTTGAGGCATTGTCATAGATCTGTGGAAAGGGGGAATGAATGAACAGATCATTGTCCCCTGAACAAAGGTAATCACTTACATATCTACACCAGTGTTTCTGGGGTTCCTGAAAGATGATGTGGAGAGTTGAATGATATCATAAATATATAAAGGTGAAATTAGCTAATACTACCGAGATATTTTTTTGTGCCTAAATTGTCCTCTTTGCTTAATCAAGGTGGATAATTCTGTTTGAGGGTGGCAGACAACAAATATATAATTGAAGCATAATCCTTCTTTCTATTTGATTATGAAAAATACGAAAAATGGCCAATACCCCACCCATATTGCAACCGACTTTCAAAATATTAATTTGAGACATGAGCCGTTCTTCAATCGTCAAAATAGAGTAGAAAATTAGGATTTTTGTTCAATTTTTGATTATTTCTATCAAATATTTAGTAGTGGACACAACAATTTAGCACCTGAAATGCTGAAAAGAGCCCCAGAAAATTATTAAGGAGCCCTGCCCCCATCATTTTTTGTCTTCAGAGTGTGAATTTAATGTAGGCTAGCTTGATAAGTAGCCCACAATGATGCAATTACATTTCCCCAATATCTTAAGTAAAACAGAATTATCCACCTGTACCTACTCACCAAATGCAAACTATTCATACATGTTCAATGTACAACTGCACATGAACAATATACAGTAGGCTACCAAAGTGATATCATCACAATCATTTACTGGTGTATAATCTAAACATGCCTAACAACTTGTCCTTTGACTGAGGCTTTTGATATTAGGATTGAACTGACATATTGCTTCCTTAGAAACTTGCTAGATGGCAAATTGTTGGTTTGCCCAATATTGTAAGAACCATTACCCATGGTAGTGAATAGCTGACATCAGTGTATGTTTGTGTTTAATTGTATGGCTGGTCCTGTGTGTGTTAGTGTGTTTGTAGCGCTCGTTAGGTTTTATTCCCTCAAACAATTGTTCCTGGATGTTAGCAAGATTATAGTCCTCAAAGGTCAAATAATGACTTTGTGGCTAATATCTCATTTCCAGGGAGAAAAGCCGGGCAAGACTATTTTTTGTGCGTTTGCATACCGTGTCATATGAAGAAAAACAACATTGACAATAAATGTGACCGGCTATAGCAAAACCTGGCATTTGTCAGTAATTCATCATATTCATGTTTTGAAGAAATGGGCATTTTAAGTTCACACAATGCGTGTAAAAGACCTATAAAAATTGAAACAATCATATCTTCGCTGGTATGAAAATCTACATTTTGATTTTTACCGACAAGTGCCGGGTTTTGCTATAGCCGGTCACAAATACAAATTCAAACATATTGGAAACGGACCAGAAATAAAATGTATAAATGAAAATTTAAAAAGAATGGATTTGGTTTGGTTTGATTGAAACTTAACAATAAATTGCAGTGTTCTAACCACTGAGCCACAAGGTCCTATTGACTGGTACTTCCCAGAAACCCTTTTTAATGCTAGTCAGAATCTATATACTTATTCAAATCAACTCGGGTAATTCAAATGATCACGCAAAGTCATGCAGACTTTTTTTAAACAAGAAATTAATAAATGAAAATGAGCAAATAAAATATTTAATAAATATGATACATTTATTTTGTTACAAAACCATTACATTATAATATGTTGTAAAGCTGACCCTCGTAATACAAAACGGTATAACAAAGTCAAAGTTCTTATCACAAAACAAATATTTACTTCATAAATTTTCAGCTGTCATTGTTGTTACCAGACTTGACCTTTCTGACATAACAGTTATACATCAAATGGACTTGCGCTTTCTGAACTAGCAATTCCTTTATCAAAGAAAAATCATTTGATTTTGCCTCATAAAGGACTTCTAGGTCCAAAAGCTCAGCTCTATTTGATTTTATATTTGATTTTTTAGCGGATATAAAGCAGCTCTCAGCATTTAAAAAATATTTTCTATTTGAACAATCAATTATAGGGTCATAGAAATTTGGTAGTTTGTATTGATGACGGCATTCCAATCAGATAATTGATTGCTTCATCAGAAGGGTAAAGTCAGGTAACAATACTTATAAAGGCTGTAGTCTGTAGATGACACAAACAATTACATAAGTACGTATTAGTGCAGTGGAACATATAGAGCTCTGCTACAACAAAATCATTCCAGGTAATTTTGTCAAGGACCCAAGGTCCTCATAATACTGAGGCTCTACTGCACTTTCAGATGTAGTATCATATCATTCAAGCTCATGGAATCTTTTACTGAGTATGTAAGAGAAATAAAGCACAAACGTAATAATCCAAGATGAAATTTACTTTGTGTTGACAATATATAATTACCCATGATCCAAGGGGTACAAGGAAGCAATTTCATAATGTAGGAACAAGCTCACATTCAGTAATGAGGTTATGATTATCCCTTACAATAATAACACCCAGTATGAAATCCACAAATATTCCTTGTTCCTAAATGGAATGGAACGAGACTGACCCAGTTACAGTCCTAATGGTGCCTTGAAGAATTGACATACGTCAATTACAGATCCACATAAAAGGCCAGGGCCCATATTCATAAGTGCATAGCTCCTTGATAAGTCTATTTTAGATGACATGGCTAAAAATTAAACAAGATCTTTAATTTGTTTTAGTTGCTAGCTAAGGTTAATTTAGTGGGTACTAAATGCTTACCCAGATGACCCTAGTTTGGGACTAGGAAAACTGTTTGTTGCTCAGTAAACTGCACATTTAAATTACACTTAGCAAGGAACTAAGCTAGCAGGGTTTTATGAATATGGGGCCAGGAAGCATTCAATGTCTCAGAAAAACAACCAGAATAAACTGGTTCAAGTTGGTGAGATCCTGACGGTGCCACTTCATATTCAAAGGAGTGGATCGTTCTAGAGGTAAACTAGATGGATCTTCGACTGCGCGCAGTCAAAAATGATGCCTCCGCCATTACGCAATTTATTCATATCAAGCCCAAATCAACATGTACACAGAATTAATTCTGTCAACTAAATTTTGATGGTACTCTGTCTTTTAGATCTTGACGTATCACAATTATGAGCTATAAGTGACCTTGACCTTTGCCCTCATGACCCCAAATCTAATGACTACAATTGTTCCCTAAGATACATTCAGGTATCAAGTTGGATTGAAATCTGATATTCAGTTCTTGAGATTTCCAATCTCAAGCTACTTTTACATTATAATGAGCCCTTAGACCTTTGACCTCATGACCCCAAAAATCTAATCAGTTCATTGGCTCTCCAAGGAACATACATGTACCAAGTTTGGTCAGAATCTGTCAATCCATTCTTGAGATAACGCGATCACGAGCTATTTTTGCATATATAATGAGCTCTGTGACCTTTGACCTTTGACCTCATGACCCCAAAATCTAATCAGATCATCGGCCCCCCAAGATACATACATGTACCAAGTTTGGTCAGAATCTGTCAATCCCTTCTTGAGATAACGCGATCACGAGCTATTTTTGCATATATAATGAGCTCTGTGACCTTTGACCTTTGACCTCATGACCCCAAAATCTAATCAGATCATTGGCACCCCAAGATACATACATGACCCAAGTTTGGTGAAAATCCGTCAATCCCTTCTTGAGATAACGCGATCACGAGAACGGGACGTACGTACGGACGGACGGACGGACGGACGTACGTACGGACGGACAACCCGAAAACATAATGCCTCCGGCTACTTCGTTGCGGAGGCATAAAAATGACCCCCTATTTGCAGCACTTTGAGTATATTTTCCGCAAATTATACCCCATTTTTAACACAAAAACAGGTCCAATTAGCATACAAAAATACCTATTTTTAAAGACACAGATGAAATACAAGTTGTGGCCCCTCTCGAAAAAGAACCTTATTTTCACATTTTTATGAAATTTGTACCTTTTTTTATTATCTCCGCGAACATAGTCATGAAATATACACCCTTTTTTCCTATTTCCTCTATTTTTTTTGCTCACGAATACATGGGAAAATGTACCCCCTCTTTCCGCAAAATTATGAAAATCATGCGTATACATGAAGTGACACCCCAGGGGGCGAGATAGTCATACATTTTGGTTCCTCGTTCACAGGTGCAATGGAACCAGTCTGATCCAGTTGCAGTCCTGGGGGTGCCTCGACGCAGTGCCACACGGCAACAACAGCTCCACATAGGGGAGTCAGAAAGCATTGTTGATTGGCTTCTACTGTAGATGTCTCAAAATAATAACTAGAATAAACTGGTAAAAGTCAGTAAGATAATTATTATATGAGACATAATGCTCCTTGTTCACATGTGGAATGGAACTAGTCTGGTCCGGTTGCAGTCTAAAGGGTGCCTTGAAGCAATGCTGCACCTCAATAAAAGCTCCACATAGCGAGGCCAGAAGGTTAAATTAATCGGGATGTAGATATCCGGTTCGCTGTTATAGGCAGGTCACTGTCTCAGTGAAGCAACCAGAATAATCTGGTTAAAGTCAGTAATATACTTTATGCACCTTGTTCACAAGTGGAATGGAACCAGCCTGATCCGGTTGCAGTCCTGAGGGTGCCTTGAAGCAATGCCACACCTCAATAACAGCTCCACATAGGGAGGCCAGAAAGCTTCATTGATTGGCATGTAGGGATCCAGTTCACCATGGAGGCCTTTGTTCATCAAAAGCTGTGGGAGGGAGAAGGAAATTGAAGAAAATAGACACAACCATAAATCACAACTTGATTTTCAAAAACACGATGTAAGAGGGGGATATCATAACAAGAAAGTGACAGAAACATACTGATAACCAGCTCAGGATTATTTGAATATGGCAAGGGGGATAAAACCATAAAACCCTGCTGCTGCAGCAGAAAAGCACCTGAACAGTATACATGTTCTTTAAAGGGATCTAGTAACATTGCCCAAATCAACAAAGTTACTTAGAACTCTAGAACTTCTCACATACCTCATTGTAATTGTATAATCGATGGAAACATGGAGCAGGTTTCGGTTTTCCAAATTTCTCTTTCGTTATAAAACTATTTATGATTGAAGTGTTCAAATTTGAAAGCCTCTCATGGAGACTTTCAACTAGGTAAAAAGTTAGTGCAATGAGTTGGCAAATTTCACACATTACTCACTGGACATATAAGATTACAAAAATACTTATTTTATCAACCCTTCATCAGTTTTTCCACATGTCAAACAAAGTTACTAGATCCCTTCAACATTTACCAACAGTCAACTTGGGAGTGTTACATACCTCAATAATTTCCAGCAAAGATGAGTATCTCAATTGACGCTATTGGGCAGGGAATAAAAAAGAAAGATATACATAATACATACATATACATAATAACAATATTTTAAATCTTATCCATGTTTTTCTTTGGGGTAAAATCAGAGATCTTTGTATCTTATTCGTCATATGGAGATAACATTCTAAACCATTTTTTATCAATCAATACAAAAGTGCAGATTTTGACTTTCTCTACCTTTAAAAATGAAAAGCATAACAGTGAGATATTTTAGGATCCTCTTGGCCATAAGACTGAACTTGCTGGTTTGTAGCTAGGAGTAACTTTTGCTTGTTCTTATTGAAAGGTTATGGATTGTGTCTATCAATTAATTGATTTCCTTTCATTTCTAGCTAATATTTACTGTAATTTTAATAACTAAAAGCATACTTAGAAGGTTATTCCAAAACTAAACTCATTTCCTAGCTAAGACTTACGTGTTACCATTGGGTAGGGCGTGGATAGTGCTCCTGACCAAATATTCTTTGATTTCCTTTATCGTGACGTTTTTGTATAGCCCATAATGCAGAACAGCTATTGATTTCTAGTTGAGATTTGCTGATCATAAAAAGCCTAATTAGTTAGCCTGACAAGGCTGAACATGCTGGTTCTTAGACTCACTTGCTCCCATTAGGTAGGTCTTGGATAGTGCATCTCAGAAAATCTTTGATTTTTTTCAAGTACAAATTTTAATACCGAGATTTAAAATCATAATAAGCATGAATCAAGAGTTATTCTTATAAATAGACTGAACTTGTTTGTTCCTTGCTAAGACTCACTTGCGGCCATTGGGTTGGTCGTGGAAAGTGGCTCTAAACAAATATTTAACTTCCAATAGTTTGCTTAGACTGAACTTGTTGGTTCCTATCCAGGAATAAAACTTACTTGTTCCCTTTAGGTAGGTCACGGATACTACTTCTCAAAAATCTTCTTGATTTCCAATTAAATTTTCTACCTTTTTTTAAAATAGTAAATAACGTAATTTGATAATTATTCTTAGAATCTTGTTTACAGACTTGTTTGTTCCCGTTTGGTAGGTCTTGAATAGTGTTTCTCAATAAACTTTGTTATTTCCTTGAATTATAATAATGTAATGCATTTGTAGCCCTAAAGCAGAACACCTTTTAATTTTTCCCAATCATAAGTCTTGTTTGTTCCTAGCTAAGACTCACTTGCTCCCTTGGGTAGGACATGGATAGTGTTTCTCAACAAACTCATTGATTTCATTGGTCATTTTTGCCCTGACAAAGATCCTGCTAGGATTGAAAGCTAGGCTCCATATATATGGCTCTTGATTTCCTTGAGTTTAGGGTGATTACTCTTAGACTGAACATGTTGGTTCCTAGCTAAGACTCACTTGTTCCCGTTGGGTAGGTCGTGGATAGTGCTTCTCAACAAACTCTTTGATCTCCTTGAGAAGGTTCCTCTTCATCTCTGCCGCATTCTTCTGCTTCCTCCGCAACAGACGCACTTGGCTGGAATTCAAGAAACAAGTATAATTCTAGTCTATTTCACATCCAATTTATAAATATAATTTACAGTAAAGTAAAGTTAAAGTCCAGGTTCAGTTCAATTCAGTTTTGAATTTCAATTTTATTGAGCCAATACCAAAAAGAAACATTGATAATTAAAAAATATTAAAATGCAAAATTAGTTCACAACTTGCAAATCACATTCTTACATAGTCATATGACAGAGTCAAATCTGTTTGTACAATCATTTATTATACTAGTGGAAATATGGAAAGATCACAAAGCTAAAGCTTGATCAAATTGTTACAACGCATTTACAGGATTTTAAAAATAAAATAAGTATTATACTATTTCAACTCCATCTATTAAACTAACGTAACCCATAGCCTAGGTATGTTAATTAGTTTCTAGCAACAGCTTAATAACAAAAACCCATTAAATATTGAAGGGGATTAGGACAAGATGTTTCATATTTCATTTTTACCCATTCAGGACTGATCCAGAAAATACACGTTATAGGAAAATCAATCAGTCCTCAACATGATAGCATGGACTAGACAAAAATATCTCATTGTGTTAAAAATATTGCACAATTTGCTTCCTTCTATTGACCACAGTAAATGTTCAATCCATCATAAGTTGCAGTGGATGACTACCAAGCGTGGCCCAACACTAGACTCAAATCTAGCAATGACTGATTAATACCTGTCTTGAGATGGTCTGAGTTGGTTTCTAGCAATGACTGATTAATACCTGTCTTGAGATGGTCTGAGTTGGTTTCTAGCAATGACTGATTAATACCTGTCTTGAGATGGTCTGAGTTGGTTTCTAGCAATGACTGATTAATACCTGTCTTGAGATGGTCTGAGTTGGTTTCTAGCAATGACTGATGAATACCTGTCTTGAGATGGTCTGAGTTGGTTTCTAGCAATGACTGATTAATACCTGTCTTGAGATGGTCTGAGTTGGTTTCTAGCAATGACTGATTAATACCTGTCTTGAGATGGTCTGAGTTGGTTTCTAGCAATGACTGATGAATACCTGTCTTGAGATGGTCTGAGTTGGTTTCTAGCAATGACTGATTAATACCTGTCTTGAGATGGTCTGAGTTGGTTTCTAGCAATGACTGATGAATACCTGTCTTGAGATGGTCTGAGTTGGTTTCTAGCAATGACTGATGAATACCTGTCTTGAGATGGTCTGAGTTGGTTTCTAGCAATGACTGATTAATACCTGTCTTGAGATGGTCTGAGTTGGTTTCTAGCAATGACTGATTAATACCTGTCTTGAGATGGTCTGAGTTGGTTTCTAGCAATGACTGATGAATACCTGTCTTGAGATGGTCTGAGTTGGTTTCTAGCAATGACTGATTAATACCTATCTTGAGATGGTCTGAGTTGGTTTCTAGCAATGACTGATTAATACCTGTCTTGAGATGGTCTGAGTTGGTTTCTAGCAATGACTGATTAATACCTGTCTTGAGATGGTCTGAGTTGGTTTCTAGCAATGACTGATTAATACCTATCTTGAGATGGTCTGAGTTGGTTTCTAGCAATGACTGATTAATACCTGTCTTGAGATGGTCTGAGTTGGTTTCTAGCAATGACTGATTAATACCTATCTTGAGATGGTCTGAGTTGGTTTCTAGCAATGACTGATTAATACCTGTCTTCAGATTGTCTGAGTTGGTTTCTAGCAATGACTGATTAATACCTGTCTTCAGATGGTCTGAGTTGGTTTCTAGCAATGACTGATTCATACCTGTCTTGAGATGGTCTGAGTTGGTTTCTAGCAATGACTGATTAATACCTGTCTTCAGATGGTCTGAGTTGGTTTCTAGCAATGACTGATTAATACCTGTCTTCAGATGGTCTGAGTTGGTTTCTAGCAATGACTGATTCATACCTGTCTTCAGATGGTCTGAGTTGGTTTCTAGCAATGACTGATTAATACCTGTCTTCAGATTGTCTGAGTTGGTTTCTAGCAATGACTGATTAATACCTGTCTTCAGATGGTCTGAGTTGGTTTCTAGCAATGACTGATTCATACCTGTCTTGAGATGGTCTGAGTTGGTTTCTAGCAATGACTGATGAATACCTGTCTTCAGATTGTCTGAGTTGGTTTCTAGCAATGACTGATTAATACCTGTCTTCAGATGGTCTGAGTTGGTTTCTAGCAATGACTGATTCATACCTGTCTTCAGATTGTCTGAGTTGGTTTCTAGCAATGACTGATGAATACCTGTCTTCAGATTGTCTGAGTTGGTTTCTAGCAATGACTGATTAATACCTGTCTTCAGATGGTCTGAGTTGGTTTCTAGCAATGACTGATTAATACCTGTCTTGAGATGGTCTGAGTTGGTTTCTAGCAATGACTGATTAATACCTGTCTTCAGATTGTCTGAGTTGGTTTCTAGCAATGACTGATTAATACCTGTCTTGAGATGGTCTGAGTTGGTTTCTAGCAATGACTGATTAATACCTGTCTTCAGATGGTCTGAGTTGGTTTCTAGCAATGACTGATTAATACCTGTCTTCAGATGGTCTGAGTTGGTTTCTAGCAATGACTGATTAATACCTATCTTGAGATGGTCTGAGTTGGTTTCTAGCAATGACTGATTAATACCTGTCTTCAGATGGTCTGAGTTGGTTTCTAGCAATGACTGATTAATACCTGTCTTGAGATGGTCTGAGTTGGTTTCTAGCAATGACTGATTAATACCTGTCTTGAGATGGTCTGAGTTGGTTTCTAGCAATGACTGATTAATACCTGTCTTCAGATGGTCTGAGTTGGTTTCTAGCAATGACTGATTCATACCTGTCTTGAGATGGTCTGAGTTGGTTTCTAGCAATGACTGATTCATACCTGTCTTCAGATTGTCTGAGTTGGTTTCTAGCAATGACTGATTAATACCTGTCTTGAGATGGTCTGAGTTGGTTTCTAGCAATGACTGATTAATACCTGTCTTCAGATGGTCTGAGTTGGTTTCTAGCAATGACTGATTAATACCTGTCTTCAGATGGTCTGAGTTGGTTTCTAGCAATGACTGATTCATACCTGTCTTGAGATGGTCTGAGTTGGTTGCCTCCTTGTTCTGCTTCCTGCAGTCTGGATTCCATGGCTCTCTTCAATGCTTCATGCTGCCCAACCAACTCTTCCTCTCTACAAACAATTATACCAAAATGTATGAATTACTAAACAATCATATCAAGTCATTGAGAGCCGATGGTAAAATGTTTAATACACCACTCAACATGTATTTGAGTTGACCCCCTTGATTTATCACTGGTTTGCTGGTCCATTTGGTCACCTGGTCTAGTCTTGAAAGGAAAATCATTAAAATCTTCACAAAAATGGTATCAATAAATCAAGGAAATCTTAAAGTGATTCAGGTAAAGTGTCAGATATTGCACAAAATGACATTTGAGACTTCAATCCTATATCAATATCATTGTAAAATACAATTGAAAGATTTGTGAAAGTTTGAAAGAAAACAAACACTGTTTACCTAGTGAAAAAACCGAATATTGAGTTCATATTTTATCACCGAATACTGATAGTCTTCCATACATTGTCATAGAAATAATTAGCCGTTAAGAGATATTTGCACCCCTGTATGTTTACACACGTAGTACAGAATTCATGGAATTCACTCTCCGGTATGCTCCCACGCATGCTGCAATGGGCTGCAATGCGGACGCATTTAGCTGCGACTATTCAATACCGTTGGGCAACGGTATTGAAATAATGATTTTCAATGATAATTATCTTCATACCAAAGGGACATTTGAAAAAATCTAACCCTATTTTATTCTTCTCTTACTATAAGCTAAACAACACAGCAGAAAAGAAACAAGGAAGCTCCCAAGTATTTTTTGTGGATTTAGACACGTTACAGGCATCACTTTAAACTGTGAATCAAATACACATAAAGTATAAGATAGCTCACTATTATTGTCAAATTGTTCATTCATGGAAACAGAATTTATATCTGTACCACGGTTGGTGTTTGTTAATTTTTTATTTGAAAGGGGAATTACAAATCATGATTTAAATAGCAATCCATATTTAATTTAAATCAAATGAATAAAACAAATATACTTTGAACAACTGATTTCTTAAATAAAATTCAAATTTCAATGGAGGTGACCTTTACCTTGCTACATCATCTTCAAGTTCTCTGCGTCTGCCTTCAACCACCACGAAGCATTCTTCCAGCTGTGATACACACGTCTCTAACTGCTCCTTCAAAACTGCCTCCAGGATTACAGGGTCATTGGGCAGAACTGAGTAAATAATATAAACATAAAATTCCATTCATCTTTTGATCAATCAATCAATCAAACAATCAATCAATCAGTAGGTTGGTCAGTCATTCGTTCTGTCTGTTGATAGATCAATCATAACAGTCAATCAATCAATCAATCAATCAATCAATCAACTGGTCAGTCTATCAGTTGGTCAGTCTATAGGATGGAGGTGGAAATGAAGAAGAAAAAAAGCTTTGCTAGAACACAGCTCACTTGACTGCACCGAAAGCCAAAGTGTCCCTTGCTTTGCCTTTGATTTCAATGATCAAAGCAGCTTCTGCAGCTTGCCAATGTTGGTATCATGAGTACCGTATTTGCTGGTGTATTAACCGCACCTTTTTTTTTTTTTTTTTTAGGGGTGCGGTTAATACACCGGAGCGGTTAATACACCGACAAATACGGTAGATAGATTTGAACTAGTGCTTATCTAGCCCCATGTACAATTCAATGCTCCAAATAAACTTTGTAATCTTGTGGCCCACGAGGGCTAGTAAAATCAAGACTCAAACATTTTAGTGGCCTGAAACCTGAAACTGGAGGCAAGAAATACATTAATACAAATCCTGATTTATTTGGTTACCCAGTCATGCCAGTCAAAATTTGCATTAACATGTTGGTGGCCTGGAGTAAATCTTTGTATCATTTGTATCACCCCATTAGTACCTGATACGGGTCTGTTCTTAACAGCATCAATCTCCCCTTGAAGACACTTCACCTTCAGCTCTGCAATCACAGACATCTGCACACAAAATTAAGATAAGTCTTCATTTTATTCCACATTAAAAAAAAAACAAGTTATGTACAATGTTATCTAGCCCCCCCCCCCCCCCCCCCCCCACCCCCCAAAAATGGAACTTACAATTAATATTCATTCAAACAGCTGCATCACTTCGGTGATCCCTCGCATATATATCCCCAAGTTGATTTCTATCCTTCGGGTTTATGTCAGGTTTTAAATAGCTTCTGACCACACGAGCCATGATAATTAAGGGGTTTCAGGGTTTCAGGGTAGTGAGAGTCAATAGGGGGCTGGGCTTTCAATTATATCATAATCTTCTTCAGAGGCTAAAAGAAAACAAAAATACAGTTACATACTAAATTGAGCCAAATATGCAACTTACACTTATGTGGCAAATAAAGAGTAAAGAAACAATTGTCACAATGAAACTTGAAACAAGAATCAAGTCAAGCAGTTCAGTGAATATATGAATGAATGTGAACTATGGTGATTACAAAGCAAAAATATGCAGCAAAATACATTTAAATTAATCAACATTAATTAGCAAAACAAATCCCCATTATATTACAATACAGACTTTAGGACCTAGAAAGAACCATTGTTCCTGAAAATACATACACTGTAATTGTCAATGGGCCTGAAAATGTTAGTACTTAGTACTGAATAATAAAATATATACCGAAGATATAATAAAAATATCAAATGATGAAATGGTAACCTCAATTTTCTTTATTCTTTTATTTTGTTAAGGGCTACCTTACTTTTCAAGTTGGTCTACACTGAACAGGAACTCTATTGGGAACTCATCAACTAATTTGCTCTAGATCCCTGTGCAATTACTCCTTTTGTCTAAATTGAAAAAAAAACCTGGCAAACTTACAGCATCCTGTGATTCCCCAATGGGTCTGTGTTGATTGGCACAAGACTTCAACATGGCTTGGTTCTACAAATGAAAATGGAAGAAGAACATTTAATAGACAAACTGAACGTTGTAATTGAAAAACATGATACAAGTTAAGGTTAGAATGAACCATCACTCAGTATTTCTCTAATTGTTTGTGACATTAAATGTTCATTAACCCGTTCACTGCGAGATTCTGAAATCCCTGTAAGCAACGGGTTAATAGTTGCCATGATATGAGTGAGGCCACTATAAAATGTGCCCGAAATGATCCAGAGGATATCAAGAAATTGATATTACAGCTCTCAATAAATCTATAAATGATGAAAATGTTTTACACACATGCAGTCGTCTACCAAGTCTTGCCCTAGACCAACTGCATAAAATGAGAAGTTATTTCTTTTCGTTCAATAGAGGGGGTGGCGGGTCGACCAATGAGATTCATTCACCTTCCCCTGTATGTAACCCTATTAACCAATTGAAATTGCAGCAAACTTTCTCTAAACCCTCATATTTGATAAAAAATTTAAAGAACAAAAAATTTCAACAAAATTAATTCTTGCAATGTGTCAGAACTATATGTGCTGTGGCGTGCCTTCCAATTGTGAGGTCCTGAGTTCGCACCCGAGTTATGCCCATCACGTTTTTCCTTCAGCAAGAAAATGTATCCACATTTGCTGCTCAGGTGTAAATGGATACCTGAAAGAATGAAACAGAGTTCCTTAGCACTGTGTGCACCTACAAGGTTGCCTGCTCAAAATTTCAGGGGGCAATCCACAAGATCATGCTAAGTGTGCTCTTGTCTATAATTTGTACATTTCTAGTTCTACCCCAGTGGTGGGGGGGGGGGGGGGGGAACTTCGCCCCGCTGGTGAACTCTATACCACTAGCGTGCACCCTACTTGTAACGCAAGTACTATCAGGCAAAAAGGTTGCCGATTTTGCAGATCTGATCCCTTGTAGGAAGTTGTAGCCTGTTCACTTTGAACGTGCATGTAGGTGGCTTAGTTCGCTCGCCTGGCCCATTTCCCCTGATAATTTGAAAGGACTCATAACCCCTGTCAGGGAAAAAATTTATTCGGGGGCTACTTCTCAAGCTTGCCTGCATGAAAAAAAAACACTCTAATATTTGTTTTGCGTTGACATTATTGAACTCCATGTGGATTAACAGGGGGCTCTTTTATTATTTTGGGGGGCTCTTTGTGGCATTTCGTTTTTTCACCGATTACCCCTTCCCCTCGAGATTCTAAAATCCCCATAGATTGTGTACATAACCCACCAGGTTCCTGTTAGCAATGGGTTAACCCTAAGGGGTTAAGGGTTAAGAGAACCTTTTAATTTATACCTTGTTGACTTGTTTCCATGACAATTCACAAGCGTCTTTCATCATCTGTTCAGAATCTTGCAGTGATGAGGATGCCATGATCAGTGCTACAAATCATACCTCAGCTCAGTCTCATAGATGTGACGATTCGCAATTATAAACTGAAATTGAATTTTAAAATGGATTTAAAAGATATTTTAGTTCTGATATTAAGTGAATGTGCTTGGATTAGTGAATGTACTGAGCATTTAGTAAAAAATTCACTTCAATTATTCAGACTGAGCAACCACAATCAACTTGCTGATTATTATGCCACTTTGTAGGGGGTTGAAGTTGCACAATGCGGCTCTGCATGTCTCATCCTCTCATTCCGTTGTCCAGACGACAATTGGTTGCAGGTCGATGACCGAACAAACAAATAAGGCCAAACAAAAAAGTACACACAAATAAAAAATAAAACAAATAGTGTATGCTGGGAAGCTACTCCTGGCCAGAGCCAGAGACTCTTGCCACAAAGGTGTCAATGGTGAGAGCCTCCACTGTCTCCTATAGTAGCCTGTTCAACTACACGATGGTCCTCGGCACATCCACAACGTATTGTAAATTTATGGTCCTGATAGGAACAAGTTCTGATGGTACTGGCCCGGGTTCAACTTGGTGGCACAACAACTTGCTGGTCATGTGGACTGGTGGGAGTTGCTTCTTGACCTACTCTACCATCTACATTTATCATGTTTATAAAATTATATAAATGCTATAAAAGTTGTTTGTATAGCCCCTGTGGAGAGAAAAGTAGATAAAATCAAGACTATGGCCACATACATTCTGTGATTCTGACACAGAAAACAAACATACAGTCACTGACACCATCTCAAAACAAATCACATGTAGCTACATACAGGTGTAGATCGACAAATCTATCGTTTTCATGGCCTCTTTTACATTGAATTGCAATATTTTTTTGAGGATTTGTCAAGGAATCTCTGGACTGTAGCTTCCCAATTTTGCATATTCCCCATGTAGCAGATCTACTTATGGATGTTGTTGGGCATTTCCACGGTAACTCACGTTACACTTTATGGTACATTAACTACTTCAATGTGCTGTATGGAACTGTAGGCTGATTTTATCACCAAGGATTAAGTAGATGCGCACTATACAACACAAAAAAGACTGACAGAGCTACCGTTTGGTAACTCGTGTTACAAAAAAAAGACATGGACAAAATTTAGTAAACCTAGAACGTGAAAAGCACCATCTAAAAGAAAAAACCTAATCAAATATATGTTATGTGCTAATTTGACATTTGTATGTGTCCTATGAGTAAGTATTGAAAAAATTTCCAAACTATTTGGGAATAAATTATAGGATGCAGAAACATCGGTAACTCACGTTACGGTAACTCGTGTTACAGTTTGTCTGGAGGTTTGGATTCATAAAAAAAAATTACTTTAGAGCACTCAAAAGACTGAAATTTTTATCTGAAAACGTAATGTGATTATCAGTCATCTAATCTGGTCCCTTAAATAATGATAATACCAGAAAATAATGGAAATATGAAGATTTTCCTGAAATTGCACAGGGTAGTCCCATGTGTGGAGTTTCGTCTTTCGTGTATGGTTTCTGTTTCTCCTATAAGGAGACACCTGAGAATTAAGAAAATCATGTGAAATGAATATTTATAGGATCATGATTTATGAAAAAATAATCCAGAAAATATAAATAAGATTTGAAATAGAGCCAATTATTTTTTCAGTTCATGTCCACTTTCCCGTGGAAATTCCCCTGTTGCAGTGCGAGATTGCTGTCTAACAAAAGTCTGAGGTCTCGTGCACTCTCAGAGCATTTGATGCTTCCTGTTTATAATGGAAGATTGGGTATATTATAGTTGGCCGGGGTTACGGAATTTTGAGGTGATGTGGAGCATTTCAGTTTTCAGTAATTCAGTTCATTCAGATGAGTCCTACTAATTAGCGCGAACAAGTGCGAAGTACTGAGAACAAGCGCAAAGAAGTGCGAAGCAATTTACTGCAAACAAATTTTCCATTTGCATAGCATGCACTTTTTGGCAGTAATTAGTAATTGCTGCGCTCAATTACTAATTACTGCGAACAAGTGCGAACGGGATTTACTTAGTACTAGATTTACTGCGTCTGCGAACAAATTGCTGCATATGAAATCCCGTTCGCACTTGTTATCGGTAATCTTAAGTTAAATCCTGTTCGTGCTTGTTCGCATTACATTTGTTCCCTAACCCTAAATATCGATGGCTTATTCGCGCTATATTTAGTTCGCGCTTGTTCGCACTTGCAGTACTTGAAGTTGAACT
Source organism: Echinarachnius parma (assembly GCA_037951105.1). Classification (NCBI taxonomy): domain Eukaryota; kingdom Metazoa; phylum Echinodermata; class Echinoidea; order Clypeasteroida; family Echinarachniidae; genus Echinarachnius; species Echinarachnius parma. Next base: position 251,615 of record JBAMJV010001832.1, read on the forward strand.
ACTTCGACACTGCACTCTTCGTCTTCGACTTCGGCTTCGCACTTGTTCACGCTAATTTAGTAGGACTAGCCTCACTAGGACCGAGTCAGACAGAATACTATAGTACAATAATATGTACAAATGGCCGGTATGCTCAGCTACAGCATATTTACGTGTATTGCCTGTAAATGGTTCAGCTGACTGGACCATTTAGTGCAATAAGTCACGTCACGCAATGACATAGATCGACAAATCTATCGCTTTCATGGCCTTTTTGACATTATTATTGTTATTTTCACTGTCGGCATTCTAGCGATAGACGCTACACTGTGCCTTGCGCGGCAAGAACACTGTAGCTCTGCAGTAAAAGTTAGTTACGGAAAATCAGTTGCATTCAAATACAAAACACCACATTCTCACACTTTGAGCGACATTTGTAGCCCTATCAATATATTTAGGGCTACTATAATACTTTAACTCACCGATCTCGTGTGTCGCTGTACGTGTCATTCCATAATTCCGGCGATTTTTACAATTTTAAAATGATTTTCCACCACTCTTCTTCGGTCTTTCACGGTACTTTTTGTTCAAACTGCAAAAAAAAAAAAATATAATGAATTCAATGTGCATCCGTGATGGAAAATCGTTTTAAAATTGTAAAAATCGCCGGAATTATGGAATGACACGTATAGCGACACACGAGATCGGTGAGTTAAAGTATTATAGTAGCCCTAAATATATTGATAGGGCTACAAATGTCGCTCAAAGTGTGAGAATGTGGTGTTTTGACTTTTTGAATGCAACTGATTTTCCGTAACTTTAGTTTTATTGCAGAGCTACGGTGTTCTTGCCGCGCAAGGCACAGTGTATGGGTAGCGTCTATCGCTAGAATGCCGACAGTGAAAATAACAATAATAATGTCAAAAAGGCCATGAAAGCGATAGATTTGTCGATCTAGCAATGACAACGAACAGAGCTGAGCCTGAGGCGAGCTGAGGCACCAACAGGCCACACTACGCAAATTTCAACGTGTTGGACTGATCAATACCCAAAACCAAAACGTATCAGAAATTTCGAAATTCAGACTAAACACACCAATCCACAAATAAAAACACAAATTAACTTGAAGAATCAATCACTCCTGAGTCATATATAATGAAAATGGCAAAGTAAACGTACCTTTTCTTCTCGTTAGAATCGGTGTTTTGGCCTGGGTGTTTGTAATTTTCCTCCATTCAAAACGAGGCGCGCTTTGACTGTTGTTGTTGTTGTTGTTGTCGCTAGTCTGAAGGCCAAGGGCGCTAGTACAGTGCAGTATGTATTTCTGTGTATAGGGGGCGGGGGGGGGGGGGGGGGGGGTAGTTTAATAAAGTATTAGCCATAATAAGGCAGGATGAAGGGGGTATATAATTTTCATAAAGTCATAGGAGGGTATGAGGCCTAGCCCGGTGGGCTAAATAAGCTGCCGTCTTTGATCGATATAATGAAATATAGATATAATTATATTGGATTCCAAAGCCTGAAAAAAATTACTAACAGTAAGTAAACACCCTGTGCCGGTGTCCATGGACCAAGTGTCCAGTAACTCTAGGGCAAAATAAATCAAGGGATATCTGGCAATACTTCTACTTCTAACTAACAGCGGGAGAGGCAGATCGAAATAATGCCCTTAATTCTGACCATAATTGTGTTTTCGTTCGATTTTCACCTAATTTGGTGACTGTTCCTAAAATCTCGATTGCAGTGATAATACATTTGACCCAACTTTGGTAATTTCTTGTTGCCATGGATTATACAGCTTTGGACAAAAATTATTGGACCAAGCACTTTTTTTATCATTTTTATAGAAGTTTTGTGATACTTGTGTCCATTTTATAGTATTTTAAAGAAACTAATTATGCCATACCAAAAGGAGAGTGGGGAGTAGCCTATAGTGCAGTTAGGGATACCTACTACATAATTATGTTCAGCCTTCAATTTGATTTTTAAAAAAACATGAATTTTGTCCAAATTGTATGGATTTTGTCAATTCCTTATGTTAAAATACAAAGTGCAAAATTTGTTGATTTTTTCATGCCGGTATATAAGTTGTGATTATTAGAAAGGGTCTCCCCAGTTCCTATTAGCACTTAGATTCAAATTGGTGACAGTTGCCAAGTGGCATTATCTCTGTTGGAGAAAGAAATAATATTTGGATGCTGATTGCCTGTGCTTTAGCAGTATACCAGGATAGAGGCAATCTTCAACTGGTCTTAGATCTTTGATAAAAACAATTGACTACCACTTGGCAACTCTAATCAATAATTAATTTACTCATAAACAAGCCCCACAAAGAATGAAAAGACATTTCTATGATAAGCACTATATATACAGAAGAAACAAATCATTTAATGTTCCCCTTTTCATTGAAAATTCGTGTGTATATAAAAACCCATACCCTTTTAAGGTCAAAATCCACTGGCATTTTTGTCATGAAATTCATGTTTTCTTCAAATTCAAGACATAAAATATGTTGTAGGCATTCCTAATCCTATGGACTATACCCCCTTTGATAAGTGACAATAGGGTAAACAATCGCAAAAATAAAAGTGACAATATAATGTAAACAATCGCAAAATTGAGCAAAAAGTGCTTTGTCCAATAATTATTTCCAAGGCTTTATGAAGAGCATTTTCATTTATTTTTATTCTGGTGTTTTTCTCATTAAGCAAGTACTGAAGTATAGTGTTTGAGTAAACATTTGAAATGTGCTTCTTATAATTACGCCTATTCAAAGGAGCATAATAATTGCCGACCTACGTTGGTTGGTTGACTGAAATCATGCAAATGAGGTTTCAAATGAGATCACCTTGTAGGGAACATAAAATAATTTGCACGGGATTTATTAAAAACTGAGTATCTGATTCTGGCTTGCCAAATCGCACTTTTAGAAGTAGGCCTACTTTGCAAACAAATTTAAGGGACCCGTAAAAGTTATAGAAACTGTCTATGCCCGGTAGGCCTATTATATTCTAATTAAGAATGTGTAAGTGTGCATTAGGTCACAGAGGGGTCATTAAAAAAAAACCCACACAAAATAGTAAGCAAATAATTACCGTTGATGGTGAAGGTGATGGGACAAACTATCCCCGGGGGGGGGGGGGGGGGCACTCATGTATAATGTAAGACGGGTATGTGCCGCTTAAAAGAACCCCTTTTTCACACTCGATCGCAGCTCTAAAGATACCCGATTTTCAAAAATTGCTGCTCCATAGAACCCCGGAATGACTTGGCTAGGTAGTTAGTAGCGCCAAGTCCATTATTCTTCTTCTAGTTCGGCTCCATAGACCCCCGGAATGACTTGGCTATGTATTTGACTAGCACCAAGTCCATTATTCTCTTCTAGTTTGGCTCCTTGGACCACCATTTGAGCCTTTTTGAGGGTTTCCGTAGGTCTTTGGTAGCTCCTAGTCTATGTATTTTGTAGTTTTAGTCTGCTCCTTAGACCCATTAACTCCCGTTTCAGGGTTTTTGTAGCTCCAAAGACCCTATAGTCTGTGCTTGTAGTCAGCTCTTCAGACCCCCATTTCAGAGTTCTGTGAGGCACACCCCCGTCAACAAATAATTCGAGTGCGCCCCCCCCCCCCCGGGAAACTATCACTTCCGAGGCGATCTGGATGTAGCTATCTTTCCAAAGTGAAGCGGAAAGATAGCGTTCATACATTCCGATCGATCGCCTGCAATCAAAAGGTGTTTATTTGCTTTATGATCCACTTCAGTTATTTTGATCACAAACGACCTAAACACAAAGGGCTAAAAAGTTTGGAATATTGGGCAATTGATCACGTCTTTTATTTTAATTTCGTTAATCCTTCACATGAACAAGATTTATGATTAAAAGGCAAAGACGCTATAGTACCATTGTCTATTAAGCGTAGCTGCGCATAAACGTTGCGCACCAGTGCGCTACCTTTCACGCGTACTTGCGCGCGAACATTTGAAGATAGTACACAGTGCAACGCACTTTCACCAAGATAGTAGTGAGTGCAACGCACTTTCACCCAAGATAGTAGGCTACACAGTGTAACAAACTTTTCTTCTCCCATCAATGATGGGCAAAACTATTTTTCATCACGTGATTAACTTTTGACCAATCGTAGAGCAAGATTCTTAGTATGTGGAATATAATAAAACACGAGTACCCCCGGGGTACCCCCCCCCCCCCCCCCAGGGAGACCATTGAAATTAGTTCACTACTCACAATGAAACATTTCTCAAGTTCTAGTTTTTGCGAACCGTAATTGGTCAAATCTTTCTAATTCTTGCCGCACGCTCTGATTACGTAATCAACGGTGACCGAGGTTTGCTGTTGCAGAATTTTTTTGAAATTAGAGTGTACTTTTACCATCATAATAATGTCTCAACAGCCGCTTAAAATGTGAGTATCACGTGCATTAATAGGAGTTGATCATTGGATATAACGGGGAATTAATTAATTGTGTTTTATGTCTGTTTTATGAAAATAATATCACGAGTAATTAGGACAAATAATTGTCAGTCCGATATGTGGGTATTTGTGTTAGTGATTACCAGTAGACCAAAACGACACGCACGTGTACTGTAAATGTAATAATGTGACTTAACCTAACCAGGCGCCGTACTACGTACGGCGCCTGGCATACTGAGGTGTGTATACCGTGATGGTAACACTTGATAGGCTTTAACGGCAAACACACTTATAAAAAAATTATATATATCATACTTTAAATAACATATCTCGGTTCATACTTACGAATTATGTTATGCATGGACATCAATGATCCAAATTGCAAAACGTCTGATGCTCCATTCGTTTGATTTATCCTGAAATTTACTATAAAACTGGCAAGATTACAGAAGTGACGAAAATGGTATCCGAATTTGTTCGCTGTGCAGCAATATCAGGTGATCAAAAACTTGTCGGCAATGCACCCCCTGTAACATGTACGTACCCGATCAACCGATCGCCCCGCGCATGCGCTATGCATTGCCGACGAGTTTTCGGTCACCTGACATTGCATGCAGCGAACAAAGACGAAGGAAATAATAATCATCATCATCATCATCATCAATTTGAGCTAAGTTATCATTCTTTTGCAACAATTTAAATAGCAAGCAAGGTAGGTTGAATGTTTAATTAATGTCTAGAACTAAAAAAAAAATAATAATAATAGATGGAAAGTTCTTGAAACCACCCGTCGGCAAATTTCCTACAAATTTTTTAACGTTTCGTCTTCACAGCGCCGTCCTACGGACGGCGCTGATCACAGTTAAATGTGACTATGAGTAAAAATACAGCGAGTGACCGACAGTCGACAGCTGTGCCTGTGCATGCATACCTTGTCCTGTGCATGTGTTGTCGTGTTGAATGTTGATACACGATACACGATCGTGGAATAGACAGAGGGGCCAAGTGGCCACCATGGCATGGCATGGCCAATTGATGCATGATTCTTTGACTTTGGAATGATGTTGATTGATGGTCCAAAATACCAAAATCCAAATCCTTCAAATTTAATCAGAAATTCTAGTGCCTGGTTCTCTCAAAAAAAGTATGCTGTGTTGTATTCATATTAGTTTTATTACCAATTACAACAACATTTCAAAAAGCATGGAACAGATTTTTTCCTTCAAATTTGCTCTAACAATCTAAGTGTAAGTGAAGTTTTCACACATTGACTAATCTAGTAGTGGCTGCCTATCCCTAGACCTAGTGGATTATCAGATCACTAAAATACACATTTTATCAACCATGTCCATTAATATCACACTTTACACATTTCAACAAAGACAAGTTACTAGATCCCGTTAAATTAAAGGGATAGTTGAGTTTTGGTATAGAGGGTGCTACACAAAATAATGTTTTGTGAGATACCGTGTCTCAACCATTACACAGCACCATTTTGTATGAAATTAAATGTAAATCGGAATTTCCTTTTCAATAATAAAAGTGAATACAAATGGTCTAGTTTGATATCTTAAACAAATGCCATCCATTTATAATCGCAGTGTTTTTTATGCTTGGCGTGCGTGTGCGCGCGGACGATTTTTAGATGCACTTTTCTCGGCCAATGAGCGACTCCCCTCGGTCAATACTATAGCCGGCTTTTTTATTTTTCTTACACCGGAATATTTTTTTTTCGTTTATTTTTTCTTTGCCGGTATTTTCAACTCATCTAGATCACATTTGAGAAGTTTCAACCCCATTCATTTGCTAGATTTTGATCACGAAATCCCTAAAGATACCCTTGCAATATGAGCCCCAGATCCCCAAAATCTGACTTTCCCATTGACTTAGTTTAGTGCTTACTGACTTGATGTTATGAATTATCGCACGCCGATTTGAAGCCTTTTTAGTTAGCGAGCACGCGTCACTGAACCCCGTACTATCGAGTCTCGCGCGTACGATTTATCACCAATGCACATATCTTTGCCCATACTTCGGTCTTTATATGGAGCGATCCGACCGTCTAGCTAGTGGAATATGAAGAGCAATTTTTTTGTCTAATATTCAACACGAGCCAATAACAAATTAACGGGTTATCCTATGCTGTTGCTACGTAAGCAGGAATAACCAATAACATGAAAACAAATAATTATAAAGAAAAAAATCCCTAAAAGAAAGTGGAACATGCCAACAAATAATACAATGCACCATCAGTATCAGGATGGGGCACAACATAACCCATGACACCAGACATCATTTACAGTGAAAATTATGTGATAGTTCCTTTATAAATGTTTTCTCTTTGTGTGTTTTATATTTGCAGCCTGGTGTGTGGTGATGTTGAGGGGAGATTTGGGCAGCTCTTCAAACGAGTTGGGAGCGTCAACAAGAAAGCTGGGCCATTTGAGGTAGGAACAGGCTCTTTACAGTTTTCATTTGTATTTTCCTGTATAGAAAAAGGGATCTCATCAATGTCATTTTTGTATTTTTTTAAAACATATTTTTTCATTTTCTTAACATTTCAAATACTTTTTAATTTCTACATTTTTGTATGCTTAAATATTTATATGGAACATTTTATGTGAAAATAAGTACTGAAATGAATTGATCTCATGATCTCCTTTTACCTGATTATGAAATAAAGGCAAATATTGATAGTATTTTCTTTCCCTCCTAATTCATTATTCACACTTTTGAAGTGTTCATCATTACCTTGTTGCTATAGGGAATTTGTTCTTTCATGGAGTAAAAGGGAATATTGGAAGTATTGGAAGTTGATTGATTTCCTTTAAAAAAAATATAGGCATTTTTCAAGTTACCATAATTAGTTTGATGCATTGTGGCATTTGTGTTTGTGTTGTAGATGCTTCTGTGTGTAGGAAGCTTCTTTGGGACTGGTGAGTCTGCTCTGGCTGAATGGAAGCAGCTCCAGTCTGCAGAGCTCAAAGGTGAGAATCTTTATAGTATACTTGCTTAATTAATTTGAATAGCGCCATATAGAATTGATCATATTTGAGAGGTTATTCAGGTTGCAAATCTCAATACAATAACAGTATGTTTAGAAGAAGCCTACAGTTACCAGTTTTTTTTGGTGTTGTTGTTCTTGTGTTGTATGTTACTTCAGAATTGTTTTTTTTTGTATTGCATCAGAATTTGTCTACCCTAATGATAAGTCTACCAGATAAATATTGTAATGGAGTATATGTTGATTGTCTGTTCACACATTTATGATTGAATGCTTTCCCAAGATTTATATCAGTACAATTGCTGTTTGAACGAGGTATCAAGGTGAATTTTATTGATTTGCTTACACCATTATGATATGTTTGTTTTCTTCTTGATTCCAGTTCCCATTCCCACATACATATTGGGGCCCAACAATCCTGATCACTCCATCTTCTATGATGACAAAGAAGGATGCGATATCTGTGAGAATCTCACATACCTAGGTAAGTTGTGCCCTCTCATATTAAATAATTGTCATTTAAACTATGCTATTCGCGTGAGTATCATAATACTTACAAAACAAGATAAATAGAATTCTACAATCACAACTGAAATGTTTACTTAATGTTGACGTAATTATTATGTCAGTAATAAAGATGAGACTAAAATGTTCTTCAAGTTTGTTCTAGTCATATTAATAGATTCTAGTTCTCTTATATTCAGTTATTCCACTGTTGACAGGACGGTCGAGGTAAATTAACTCACTACCACCATACAAAAGAAAAATAGGCAGTGGCAAGTACTAGAAACATGATGATGCAAACATTAGTATGTGGGACTGAAGGACAGCTACCACTGTCACACAGCTTCCTAGCAAAAGTAAAAGAACTTGCACAATAAGTTGCCATAACAAAATAGTCCAACAAAAGTTTAGATTTCAGAGGATTTCCATGTATAATAAGAAATGTACAAAAATGTACAAAGAAAGGATGAAATTGAACAGAAATGATGAATAAGTGACGTGGAGAGGCGGGAGAAGCAGATTTGCATAGTTTTTACAACATACCATCCCCTCTCATTACATTATTGGTATTAACATGTTCCCTACTAGATTTTGCAATCCCCAATATTCATGTAGGTCCAACTAAGTTCCCATAGGAATAATTGAACAATGAACATCTTCTTACAGGCAAGAGAGGCATGTATGCAACAGCATCAGGATTACAGATAGCCTACCTTAGCGGTACCGAGTCACAGAGGCCTAATGATGGGTGCTATTTCACAAGAGCGGACGTGGATGCCCTGGGTCTGCCCTCAGTGTCCAACAGCAAGTTCAAAGGAGTGGATGTTCTTCTGACCTCACAGTGGCCAAGTAGTGTAACGCAGTACACCAGCAACACGGTAAGAATGGGATGAGTTTTAAACCATATAAGGACTGGTATTTTATCCCCGCTATGCCTGCTATTTAACAAGAGATGACATGAATCCCTGGGTCTGCCCTTGGTGTCCAACAGCAAGTTCAAAGGAGTGGACGTTACTGACCTCCCAGTGGCCAAACAGTGTTACCAAATACACAAATAACTCAGTAAGCACTTGATGAGTTCAAAACTGGTATTTTATGGCTACTATTGCCCGTTATGCCTGCTAGTTTATAAGAGCGGACATGGATATGCTTAGTATGCCCTGAGTCGGTCCTCAGTGTCCAACAGCAAGTTCAAAGGAGTGGACGTTCTGCTGATCTCCCAGTGGCCTAGCAGTGTCACCCAGTACACAAACAACTTTGTAAGAACTTGATGAGTTTTAAATCCTTTAAGGACTGGTATTTTATCCCTGCTATGCCTGCTATTTCACAAGAGGTGATGTGGATGTGCTGGGTCTGCCCTTGGTGTCCCACAGCAAGTTCAAAGGAGTGGACATTCTACTTACCTCTCAGTGGCCAAGCAGTCTCACCCATTACACCCAAAACTCTATGAGAACTTGATGAGTGGTAAACCTGAACATGTTTTTCTCCTGACAATAATCAAACCGTGGTATATGGGAATTCTTTGACATGCCATAATCAATTAGTCTGTAACAATTATGAAGATTTGATTAAATATCTTGTGTTGTTATTGTAGTCCAGACAATTTGTATTCTAATCTGAATTGCCTGTGTATTTGAAACACATGAAGCATGAACAATTATGAGCTAGTCTTAAATTCTTTCCTGACAAAAAATTTAATATACAGGTGAAACACTAATAAAACATTAATTTATTTGTGCAAAGACAATCAAGCATGTAACCACCAATAATACCCCATCCAAGTCCTGCTAAAATGTGAATAAAACCTTTTCCCATCATTTTCCTTTTTTCCCAGGGAGGTGTTGATCCCAGTGGGACTTCTCCTATGCTGGATGCTCTAACCCTTGGCTCTCAGACCTTTATAAAGCACTAAATGAGAAAAGAGTATCATGTTTGTAAATGTAACTTTATGTATAGTTCCATGAATGTAGTCTATGTTGTACCTAAGTACCTAATATTATGGTGATGAGGATGGTGTTGATGATAATGATAATAATTATATCAATGGTTTTCTCTTCCTTATTCAGGAAGGTATTGATCCCACAGATACGTCCTCTCTCCTTGGGGACCTAGCCCTAGCTCTGAGACCCAGGTACCACTTTGCGGGCTTGCAGGGCCTGTTCTACGAGAGGACGCCATACAGGAATCACAGGGTCCTTGCTGAGAGTGCCAAACATGTGACAAGGTTCCTTGGTCTTGCCAAGGTTGGCAATGCAGAGAAGAAGAAGGTAGGCCAAGCCTTCACATTAATTAGCTTTTTTGTTCTACTCGCCCATTATTTTGGGCAAGTAAAATAATGAAAGTTCAAGTTTTTTTTTGCCCACAAAAACCAACATGAAATGTTTTCTTTCTTGCTAGATAGCTTGAATTGCTTGGCAAATTTCTCGCTTGTTTGTAGACCAGATATGTATGTGAGGAATAACATTCTCTCTTAAAGTTGAACAGAAATGTTAGTTGCCCCATCGTGCAACCAAATAAGAACATTAGATGAAATTTTACTTGCCCAACATCAATTTTGTCTTGCCACAGGCATTTGGGCAAGTGCTAGCTAGTGTCAAGCCACGAGGTTAAGTTGACCTATTCCATTTATTTTAACCCGCTCACTTCGAGATTCTGAATTCCCCATAGACTTTGTTCAAAGCTCACCAGGTTCCTTTAGTAGAGGGGTTAAGTATATTTGAATAGTAGTCCAGGCCTAATGTATATTTGTTGTGTCTTTGTATATAGTACCTGTATGCCTTCAACATGACCCCGATGAACCAAGTCAGCAAGGAGGAACTGGTCAAGCAGCCTGAAGAGGTCACAGAGTGCCCCTTCTCATGGTCAAAGAGGGAGGAGAAGAAAGAGGTACAACAATTCTTGAGAACACATATTAATACAAACAAACTTCAAAAGGCATTTTAGCAGGAATATTTTGTCAAATGTTCTGTCTCACCGTCTCCAGTGTGTATTTTGAATTGATATTCTTTGACCCTTCTCATGGTCAAAGAAGGACAAGGAGAAAGAAGTATGACAGTTCTTGTGATGACTTTGTGATGGTGGAAAAGCCCATTTAGTCATTAGCTTGTATATTATGCAACTTCTGTACCGCATTAACATTTTGTGCTTAGCTTAAAGTGAGGCCTGTAAAGTGTCAGATATTTCCCAAAATGACATTTGAGACTTCAATCCTGTACCAAAATCATTGTAAGATATGTCCGAATGATGTGTGAATGTTTCATTGAAAAAGAACACTGCTTTCCTGGTTAAAAAAGTGAAAATATGCGTCAGCTTTTACAATGGACGTTTATGAGGTTTATGACCGTTTGTTAACGCTTTTGAGCGGAATGATAGCTATCGTCATACTAAAGGGGCATTTGAAAAAATCTAACCCTATTTTATTCTTCTCTTTTATACCATAAGCTAAACAACACGGTAGAAGAGAAACGAGGAAGCTCCAAGTAATTTTCGTGGAGAATAGACACTTTACAGGCCTCACTTTAAACTATGTATAGTTTTTTCCTGCATTATTGGAGTGATTCTTGTAATATGGAACCTAAACTTGAGCGGTCACATGAATTTGAGTGTAATCAAGCAATAACAGAAGCTCGCCAAAATGCTTGTGAGCAGTATAACTTTGTTTCATTAGTCCATTCCCATCAAGATTCTGAAATCCCTATAGACTTTGTACATACATGTAGTCCCCCAGCTTCCCTAAGACAATTAGGGGTTAAATGTAATTTGTTATCATAATTTGATTTTTCCATCCCCATTCACAGGTCAACCAGTTCTTCTTCTCGTCCGGGGGAGGGGCAGGACAAAGAGGGAGGGGTCAGAAGAGGAGAGGTGGTCAGAACCAAGGCGGTCACAGGGGTGAGGATCAGAGGGGGGACGGTCAGGGACAGGAGGGACAGATGCAACACAAACGACCCTTCAAAAATCACCGTAAGATTCTCTCCATTTGTTGACAATTACAGAGTGTTTACAAAAAAGCGGAACCCAACTTCCACCAGCAATATCTTATGTATTAAACATAGTTATGTTTATTGCAATATATCATCGCAAAGATAATTTATTCTTTCATTTGATACCATATTTGTAATAATTGAGCTTGTAGTTATTGAATTGCAAGCATTTTAAACGAGCAATGTTAAAATTGCTTTGCGCACAAGATTTAGATCTATTCATCAACACGGTGTGATGGTCATTCATGGAAACCTCTCCTTGTGTTCTTTTGTCTTGTAATCCTTTTGTTCCGTGAATAATTTAACATGGAGATACTTTTTAAATCAGTTCCTTGCCTGATCATGCAACTGACCACTTAACACGAGCACAAACCTGTGTGGACAGACATGGGGGTCATGTGGAAGGACCTTGGGGATAATTATGGACCCTCAACTCTTCAAAAAGTTGAATAAAATGTCAAACTATGAATCAAGAAACACAATGAAATGTAATGCTGTTAGGTAAACAAAATATCCCGTCTCGAACCCGGCTCGGTAGAATTACAAAATTATTAACGGGATCCCGGATCGTCCCGGTTCCCTTGTGTATGAGCAAAAAACTGCCTGTACCCATGCACACACAATTGCTTATGTTGGAAGTTATGAGGAGACATACCATACATATACATTAGCCCAGGTTCAGTGGACATGCATATCATACCAAACTCACAACCAAATGTGAACTCAGGGCCATGTGTGTAAGATCATGTTTGGGCGAATTTTTTATGACTACAAGAAACACATTGTTGAAAAGTTTGTTATCTAAAAAAAATGGGAGGCAGCATTGGGGTAATTTATTTTTGGGGGTGTGCCAGTGTTTCGGGCAGAGTTATGTGGTTTGTTTTTGAGTTATGTTCAATAAAGCATACACAGGAAAAGCAAGTTCTCAATATATCTTTGTGGGAGTCAAGATAAAAAGTTAAAAAAGTATATTCAAAGGTTGGGGTAAGCTTTCCAACAGGTGGGGGGCATTCCCCTTAAACCCTTTGTATAGCTCTACACAAATTCAGGTAATTGACTTCAAGGCTCAACCTGTTTAAACATTGTGACCTTCTCTGCCACTGGTCACAGCCACAGGTCGTAAATCTGTCATAACTACTGCAGTTTACTTGAGCCAATCCCATTTTTTTCTTATATGTACCAGTATACAGATTTGTTATTATTACTGGAGAAAATTTGTTGCCAAAACCAAGAATTATACAAACAAAGGGCCAATTCTCGGACTGCTCGTTTCCCGGTTTGAAGGCCATAATCGCCGGGAATCCCTTCTCGTCTCGGATCGGATAACAGCACTAATGAAATGTCACTTGAATTTGTCTACTGTTTCATTCTTTACACTGCATTTAACAATTACTTTCTACTCTTGTGCGCAAAGTACTTTTTACATAACCTTTTTAAAATAAGTTTTTATTCAATCATGCATGACGTTATCACCACATATTTGGTATCAAACGAAAGAGTATGAATTAACCTTTGATATGACATATTGCAAAAAATATAATTAATGTTTATGTAATAAAATATTGCTGGTGGAAGTTGCGTTCCGCTTTTTTATAAACACCCTGTAATGTCTAGTCCGCCAATTAATACAAATGATACAAAACAAGATTCTAATTTAATGTTTCAATTATTTTACATTTAGAAATGCACATAAAAAGTACAGGTTAATATAAGCTTCATCGATGTCATATGTCATTTCACATAATTATGAATAGTTAACTTGCAAAAAGCAATAACTTCCATTTTTGTCAATGTTTGATAATTGCATAAAAAAAAGTAGGATGTCATGAGCAATTAAGGGTAATTATAGTCATAGATTGAAATAGCATACGTTTTATGCTAAACTTGATCTTACATCATTTAGAATTGTTTATGTGTCATTTGTGTACATTTAAAAATATGTAATGTTCTTGCTTCAAGTATATCACATTTAAAAAAAGGATAAATCATAAGAAAATACCATTCAAAAGAAAATACAAACTGATACAGAAAATTGACTTTGTCATCATGCCAAAAGGATAAATGGCTTTAGATATTAACTAAATTAACAACATTGTTTATCATATATATTTTGTATTTGGAACCTTACTGTTTGCAGCCAAGCCCACTGGTCCCTGTTGGTTCTGCCTGGGCAGTCCTGAGGTGGAGAAACATCTGGTGGCTAGTGTAGGAGAATCCGTAAGTTATCTTCTTTCTTCACTGGATTTTCAATTTTTTTTATTTTAGACAATTATGTTTAATGTATGAAAATGAGCAATGAAAACTGGGATATGCCTGTGTCTTCCTGATTGCTAGAATCGGTAATAATTGTTTTTTATGCCTCCGCAACGAAGTAGCCGGAGGCATTATGTTTTCGGGTTGTCCGTCCGTCCGTACGTCCCGTTCTCGTGATCGCGTTATCTCAAGAACCGATTGACGGATTCTGACCAAACTTGGTACATGTATGTATTTTGGGGAGCCAATGAACTGATTAGATTTTGGGGTCATGAGGTCAAAGGTCACAGAGCTCATTTTATATGCAAAATAAGCTCGTGATCACGTTATCTCAAGAACGGATTGACGGATTCTGACCAAACTTGGTACATGTATGTATCTTTGGGAGCCAATGAACCGATTGGATTTTGGGGTCCTGAGGTCAAAGGTCACAGACCTCATTATATATGCAAAAATAGCTTGTGATAGTATTATCTCAAGAACCGATTGACGGATTCTGCCCAAACTTGGTACATGTATGTATCTTGGGGAGCCGATGAACTGATTACATTTTGGGGTCATGATGTCAAAGGTCAAAGGTCACACGGCTCATTATACATGCAAAAATGCTTGTAATTGGAAATCTCAAGAACTGAATGTCAGATTTCAATCCAACTTGGTACCTGAATGTATCTTTTAGAGAGCTTTTGTAGTCATTATATTTTGGGGTCATGAGGTCAAAGGTCAAGGTCACAGGACTCATTTTGTAAAATTATCTCAAGAATCAGTTGACAAATAACCATCAAACTTAGTACCTATAATTTGAATTTTGGAGAGCTAATAAGCTAATAAAATGTTGGGTCATGAGGGCAAAGGTCAAGGTCACATATATATAGCTCATAATTGTGATATGGCAAGATCCGATAGACAGATTACCATCAAAATTGAGTTGACAGAATTAATTCTGTGTATGTTAATTTGGGCTTGATATATATAAATCGCGCAATGACGGAGACATCATTTTCGACTGCGCGCAGTCGAAGATCCATCTAGTTTATTTGAGTAACTTTTTGTGGAAGAAAGTCAGTTGGATGAAGGATTTGTATATCGGTTTAAAGGGATCTAGTAACTTTGTTGATTATGTGCAAAAAGTGATAAGTGGTTGATACAATGTATTTTGTTGTTATCTGATACCATGTCCATTGGGTGTTGTGTGAAAATTTCAAGTTAAATGGACGTTATATGGCCGAGTAATGAGCAAAAATGCAAAGTGATATTCACTAACTCATTGCACTCACTTTGTACACGGTTCTGACGATCCAGTAGTTAATTTAACAACTGAACACTTCAATCGTAAATATCTTTTTAACGAAAGGGAAATTTGAAAAACCGAAACCTGTCCAATGCTTTTTTATTGTTAATACGAATACAACAAGGTATGAGGGAACTGCTAGAATTCCAATTGGATTTTGAGGATTTGGACAATGTTACTAAGTCCCTTTAATTGTCTATGTTTGCGAAATAATATGTGAAACTTTATGAGTGAAAGGAAATAAAGGAGTGTAATTTTTTTTTTTTTTCAGGATCAAAACATGTGACACTTTCATTCAAAGTCATAGATATTTCCATAACTTGATAATGTTCACCTTTAGTTATGTCCAGACAAAATTATTTTCAATCTCTAGCTCATACACTTGTTATGTGTTAGTGGTTGTACACCTACTCATTTGTTTATGCAAACCTTCTGCTAAGTTACATCCAGTCAAAAGATCTCTCAATACTCCAGGGAAAGTTTTGTTTGAGTGGTATACTTTCCATCAAATTGTCTATATTTAATGCCTGTTTGATCCTTGACTACAGATGAACACTGTTATGAATTTGTGCCATTAATTTTATTTCACTTTTAACCGTCTATTTACTTTCAGTGTTACCTAGCTCTTGCCAAAGGAGGTCTCATCCCAGACCATGTCCTAGTCCTTCCTATTGGTCACTATCAGTCATCACTGGACCTAACTGAGGTATGCGAGAGGGATATACTATTCTTTCCTTTCTAGATAGGACACTATGTGAAAAATGGAGAAAAAAAAAGAAAAAAGGAGAAAGTACATGGAGGGGTAATTAAATGCTTTCTTTCAGCACAATAAATTAGAAATAGGAGGTGATGACTTTATTTTAAGATTAAAATTCATCAAATTGGTTCATGATAACTAAAGTGTTAATTGTAAGCCTCTAGAACGAGTATGAGATTTTTAGTAGGATTTCAATTATATAGATTATTGAAAACCTTGTTTTGCTTATGATAAGATACAGCTCATTGTTTATTAATTCTAAATTCTGCTCACCAAAGTAAAATTTAGGGTCTGAATTCAGTGTCATTATTTGTTAACTCGTTCTCTTTCATTCCAATGTGTATCTTGTTCACTTGTAGGAAGTGCAAACAGAGTTGGAGCAGTACAAGACGGCTCTGCGGAAGTTCTTTCACTCCAAGGGCAAATCCTGCGTCATCTACGAAAGGAACTTTAGAACGCAGCATCTGCAGCTTCAGGTACAAAATAATGTAAATCTTATATTTACAAACTGCTTTACATCCCTGTCTTACTGGAGACATAAATGTACTTAATAGTGACTAGCGTTAAACCTTGTGATGGTCATGTTGGTAAATTTTAGGCACATCTTCAAAAGATTCTATTATGATTTTTTTTCTCAAAATAAATGTGTGCCAATTATAAGTTATCTATTTTGGTCATTGATTTTATCTGCTTTCCTATCCATTAAATCGGACAGATGTTTTCTATTCAAATTAATATGAGAATTAATTGTTATCTCCTATCTTATCTACCAGGTGATACCAGTTGAGAAGTCCAAAGTGGAGGACATTAAGGAGGTTTTCTTCAGGTTAGCTGAGCAGCACAAACTGGAGCTGGCTGAGATACCCAAACACACAGACCTCAGACAGGTAATGATACCCAAACACACAGACCTCAGACAGATAATGATACCCAAACACACAGACCTCAGACAGGTAATGATACCCAAACACACAGACCTCAGACAGGTAGTGATACCCAAACACACAGACCTCAGACAGGTAATGATACCCAAACACACAGACCTCAGACAGGTAGTGATACCCAAACACACAGACCTCAGACAGGTAATGATACCCAAACACACAGACCTCAGACAGGTAATGATACCCAAACACACAGACCTCAGACAGGTAGTGATACCCAAACACACAGACCTCAGACAGGTAGTGATACCCAAACACACAGACCTCAGACAGGTAATGATACCCAAACACACAGACCTCAGACAGGTAATGATACCCAAACACACAGACCTCAGACAGGTAGTGATACCCAAACACACAGACCTCAGACAGGTAGTGATACCCAAACACACAGACCTCAGACAGGTAATGATACCCAAACACACAGACCTCAGACAGGTAATGATACCCAAACACACAGACCTCAGACAGGTAATCATACCCAAACACACAGACCTCAGACAGGTAATGATACCCAAACACACAGACCTCAGACAGGTAATGATACCCAAACACGCAGACCTCAGACAGGTAGTGATACCCAAACACGCAGACCTCAGACAGGTAATGATACCCAAACACACAGACCTCAGACAGGTAATGATACCCAAACACACAGACCTCAGACAGGTAGTGATACCCAAACACACAGACCTCAGACAGGTAATGATACCCAAACACACAGACCTCAGACAGGTAATGATACCCAAACACACAGACCTCAGACAGGTAATGATACCCAAACACACAGACCTCAGACAGGTACTGATACCCAAACACACAGACCTCAGACAGGTAATGATAATTCATTTAATACCTCAAGCAGGCTGAGATACCCAAACACAAAGACCTCAGACAGGTAATGATAATTCATTTAATACCTCAAGCAGGGCTCTATGAAACAAATATTTGTTGCTTGCCCAACAGCAAAATCAACTTGCCCTAAGTGTTCAGGTATTATATGCCATTGAGCTTGTTAATATTTTTGTGTACTTATAAATCACAATTTCACACTTGAAATATGTTACCTAGCAAAAAATTTAAATAATAAGTCATAATTTTAATTCCAAATCTGAACAAAATGCATTATTTTCAACGAGGCAACAAAGTTAATCCCCTGCCCAATAGGACAAGTGAATTGATTTAGTCTTGCCCTTCTATGACTTTAACTTGCCTTGGGCAAGCAGTCAATCTGCCATTTAACTTTGGCCTCACTGTTAAGTTGGCACAGGGTGGAAACTTAATTGGTGTATTTTATGGCATGCCGCAAATTTGAAATATTGAACATGTGCTTATATGAGTAGTCACCATTAGTATTATTATTATTAAAAACTCTAAAGCAAAAGAACAAAAGTAATATAACAGCAAAACACACAATTTATACAAATTGCGAGTATGCGACAGCTATAAACAGTGCAAAGCAGACTTCTAATGATATTCATATTTCTATTTCAGATCCTTTCTGTTGGGTCCCCCTACTTCTTTGCAGAGTTTGGTGATGGTGAGAAGCTCCTTCACAAAATCAAGAGGTTCTTCCCTCTTCAGTTTGGAAGGTACAGAGGCATTCATTTATTTATCTTTCTGGTATTTCATGAATTAATTAATTTCTGCTTGTTTGGCTACCTATCGGTAAGCAAACATTTAATGTTGTGTGCCATCGTTTTTTTTATTATTTGCATCATTAGAGTATATAGAGAGAGTAATAAATACTCTGCTTATTATGTATTTTGTATTCCAAAAAAAAAAAAAAAGGATTTACTTTGTGAATGTGTGTGACAAGCAAATCAACATTGGGAATAGACCCATTTAATTTCTTTGTGGACAATAAAGAAAGTATCCTCTTGCTTGCCGTTGTTTACTGAAGTCACAATACACCTGAATCTACTTTGTTATATTATTCCTAAATGCACTATGTTTTGGTATAAAATGCATTCACCATAGACTTTAAACAGAGTATTTTTAGGACCAGTTCTTAACGGGTTAATTTGCTATCCCAATGAAAATTTTATTATAAATAAATTAATTAATTCTGTATTACAAATCTTGCTCCCAGGGAGGTGATGGCATCAGAGGAACTACTGAACATGCCTGAGAGAATCGACTGGAAGAACTGTAGCTCCACTAAGGAAGAGGAAATTAAGATGGCCGCCACATTCAGGGAGGCGTTTGAGCCCTTCGATTTCAACGAGTGACCTACGCTTGTGGGCAGACCGGTGTCAAGTTAAAACTGATACTGGCGCCTAGCTTCAGGGAGGCATTTTAGCTCTTCGACAATCACTGCAAGCTGGTATTGCCAGGGAGGCATTTGAGCCCTTTGAAGTCAACGAGTGAGCTACAGGCAAACTGGTGTCACTTCAAATCTGGTACTCTCGCACAAATTGTACCCTTGTACAAGTACTTCTAGGAAAACTGGTTACAAGGACATTTAATTCTAGAGTTTCTTGTACCTTGAGAGTGAGCTACATTCATGGGCAGACCAGTGTCACTGCAAAACTGGTACCTATGCAAAATGGTCCCATTGTACAAGAATTTGTAGGAAAATTGGTATCAAAGACAGTTTATTCTAGATTTCCTGGTACTCATACACTTCGATGACAGTGTTCAGACATTGTAGCTCAAAGGTTGTGCATCTGTCTTGTGACCAGGAAGATGTCGGATCAAGCGCCAATCGGGTAATACCAATAACAGGTGTCACTGTCATATATCAAGGGGCGTGGTCTTTATAGGATGGAGTAAGGACAATTATTAACCTGTTCCCTACTAGATTTTCTGTTCCTCATTGAGTTCTCACAGGACCTACCAGGTTCCCATAAGCAGTAGGTTAATACCCATTGCACACTTCACAATCCAATTAACAACTGCATATCTCAACTAAAGCAAGCCTTAGTTGAATGTCGGATTAATACACATCAAGCTACCAGAGGATTGGCCCATTTCCACTGCATATAGCAGACATGTAGCATGGAATGGAGATATGGGCTACTGGATGTGTCTGAAAGATATGTGAGACAATTACTCTCTGCTCTAAGGGAGTCATTTTAGATTTCAAAGATTGAGCAACTGTCTTGTGATGGCATCTGATTGTACTTTTTCACACAGATCCGTAGATGGTTACTTTTTTATGCCTCCGTAACGAAGTTGGCGGAGGCATTATGTTTGCGGGTTGTCCGTCCGTCCGTACGTACGTCCATCCGTCTGTCCGTATCTCAAGAACCGATTGACGGATTCTGACCAAACTTGGTACATGTATGTATCTTGGGGAGCCAATGATCTGATTAGATTTTGGGGTCATGAGGTCAAAGGTCAAAGAGCTCATTTTATATGCAAAAATAGCTCTTGATCGCATTATCTCAAGGACCGATTGATGGATTCTGACCAAACTTGGTATATGTATGTATCTTGGAGAGCCGATGATCTGATTAGGTTTTGGGGTCATGAGGTCAAATGTCACAGATCTCATTATATATATGCAAAAATAGCTCGTGATCGTATTATCTCAAGGACCGTTTGACGGATTCTGACCAAACTTAGTACATGTATGTATCTTGGAGAGCCAATGATCTGAGTAGATGTTGGGGTCATGAGGTCAAAGGTCAAGGTCACAGGACTCATGTAAAAAAAATCTCAAGAACCAGTTGACAAATAACCATCAAAACTTGGTACATATAATTTGAATTTTGGGGAGCTAATAAACTAATGAAATGTTGGGGTCATGAGGGCAAAGGTCGTGGTCACTTATCTGATTACCATCAAAATTGAGTTGACAGAATTGACTCAGTGTATGTTAATTTGGGCTTGATATATGTAAATTGCGTAATGGCGGAGGCATCATTTTCGACTGCGCGCAGTCGAGGATCCATCTAGTATTATCTTGTTAACATGTTTCCTACTAGATTTTGCAATTACCATAGAGTTCATACAGGGCCCACCAGGTTCCCGTAGACAATGGAACATTTAAATAATACACAGCCTCTTTCAGAATGAGAAGCTCTGTCAAAAGGTGGAAACATGCTCGCATTTTGCCCAGTAAAAAATAAAAGATATTTTCAGACCGTAATAGCTTGCTAGCTGCAAGTGCATGGCCAGCCTGTATTTTTGTATTGCTTTTTCAACTCGACAGGAGGCATTTTGACATCCCTTTAACCCTAATCCCATTAGGGGGGGGCCTTTTAGGCCCCCCCTTGTCATTTTTTTCGACGTGCATCTAGACCGATTGGAATTTCACGTTCAAACTTCATGACTTTTTTCTCTCAAGTCTCCCGCATGTTTTGATGTATAATTCACCCCGATCGGACTTGTAGAACTGATTTTAGAGGTGGATAATTGCTCAGCCGTCACAATAAAATGCAATTTTTGTACAGGTTTCTATGTAATTCATATATCTGATGCCATGTAAACTCCAAATCTGTTATAATTGTTACATTGAATCATAATTTTGATTATTGCTTTATTAGTTTAATTCATACACTTCAGAGATAAATTCTACTTAAAAAACAAAACAAAAAAAACAAAAAAACAATAAAATACATAAGAATAAAAACAATGAAATACAAAAGAAATAAGGAAATATCCTTATTTCTCGAGCTTTTCTAAAAACATGAAGATTTGAAACTTCATATTTATCATTGAGATACTCAAAAGAAATTTTTTACAGAAAACCTGAAGAAATCCTGTAATTTCTCTTGATTTTAGATGAAAATCCCAATTTTCCCCAAATTCGTCAAAAATTTGCATATTCAAAATTTTAATTAATTATTAAAAAAAAAAATAATGCTCAATTTGTTTTAATTTTTTTAAATTCTTATTCTACTCGACTTGTTTTACGTATGTGCCAATTTTCAAGTCAATCGGTTCATTCGTTGCCGAGATTTGAGGGGGGGGCCTAAAAGGCCCCCCCCTAATGGACTCGAGTGATCAAAATAACCCAATGGGATTAGGGTTAAGGAGTTTTTGATATGTAGTGGCTTGTTCCTTACCAACCAGTTCCCCTTAGGCAATCGGTTAAGAGATATGGTATGCAATTTAGGGGTGCAACCTATTGTTGAGCACTTCTTATCTAAATGTGACCAAGGCAGTCAATTGTAAAGTTCCTATTAATTGCAAGTTAGAAAATATGCACATTTGACCCAAACAGATTTGCGCATTAAAGGGGACCACTGGGCACATAACAACACCTTACTATATGTTTTGGTACTGTTTTGTGATATCAAATAGATACCCAACATTTTCCAAAGGGTTGTGTAATTCATAAACAAAGCAATTAATTTCCACCACTTACGGAACCACTACTATTTCCTGGTTCCTGGTTTGCGAGTGCGCCAATGCTATTCACGCGTACGTTTGTAGGCAATATAATCCCGTGCGATTCGCTTGCCGCACACGCAGTAGTCTTCGCAATTCAGACCGCATGAACGCATGCTTTAGAATGGTGATGCGTTTTCCAATTTTTTTTTCTTTTTTCTGAAAACATATTTTTATGAACTTGTTGATGGAATGGAATACTAAAGATGTTACCTTTCTATAATAAGAATATTAGTTTTGGGTGGTGGTACCCTTTAAGTCATTTGATCTTACTGGCAATTAATTGCAACTTACAATCAGCAGGGCCCAGCTCTAGCACAATCAGGCTTTTGTCAGCAAATCATGTTTTGCAGAAATTAGCTGTTAAAGGGGTATTCCGGGCCTGATAAAACCATCCGTTATTTGAATAAGCAGAATAAGAGGCATACTTGGTGAAAATTTGATCAAAATCGGACAAGAAACACGGGAGTTATACCTATTTGAACATCATGTAGTAATGAGCGATCGTTTCAAAATTGCCGCCATATGCAACATCATTGACGAGCAACTCGCCATGGCTTTAGTACATGAAAATACACTTATTTCTCATTTTCGTTGCTAAAAATTAAATTTTCTCTGCTTGTTTTCACGAATTCATAGAAGAATATCGATGGGCCAACCTCTTTGGAATGTGTAAGCTCATAAATTTGCTTTGTTATGAAGAAAATTTAAATTTTGTAAAATTTCCATGTAGAAGTCAAAATGGCTGCAGCTCGCAAGTGACGTCACGATCGATAGCAATTGCGAACGATACTAAAAATCGGAGCAAAGTTCATCCTGTCATAACTTTTTTATTGCTCTACCGTTTTGGCTCAGATTTTCGATCATGATTCTTCATATTCACTTCATTTTATAGCAAACATCACATTTCTGGGGTGGAATTCCCCTTTAACTAAAGGTGAAAAGTATGTACATGTACAATCAATTTCACACGTCAGCAAAAATTGAAGTGACCATAATTATACCAAAATACTGTCATTTTCATGATTTGTCATGCATCAAATGAAAGCTAATGAGTTATTTCAATTAGTGAGATAAATATCAATGTTGATTTTTTTATGACAAAAGCCTGATTTGACCATAGCCAGTCAGAAATATCAATGATTAAGGTAATCCTCACATGGTAGCTGGTAAACCCATAAAGGACCCATTTATGGTGATATTTACTGCATGGTTGCCAAATGAGTTGCAATCGATTGAAAAGTTGCAATTAATTGTAAGTCAGAACATGTGACTATGTACTGTAAAACCTCGTTATAATGAAAACCATGAACATTACCTTGATATATCAGGGTAAAAAAACAAAAGAATTAAAGGGAACCACCACCCAAAAATAATATTCTTATATATGAAAGGTAATTGTTTTGGTAGTCCATTCCACCTACAAATTCAGAAACATTGGCTTCCAGTTGAAAATAAAATAATTTGAAAACGAATCACCATACTAGCGTAAGTGTTCATGGGTCTGCACTATGTTTTCGAACGTACGTGTAAATAGAGTAGGCACACTCGCATACAATTGGCGCATGAGGCCGTAATAGTTCCGGAAGTGTTGGTGATTAATTGTATTGTTTATGAATTACAAAACCCTTTGCAAAGTGTTGTACATCTATTTAATATCAAACACTGTTAACAAAACATGTAAGACTGTTGTCCTTTGGGTGGTGGTCCCCTTCAAAGGCAAAATGTCCTAGTATTGCATCAGCACTCTTTATAACAATGTTCCACTGTACAACTATAATACAATCACTCATTAGGTCTAAATGTGAAAAGTCCCAATTTTCAAATTGTTTTTTGTTGAGAACACACTTTTTGCATCTGTAAATATTTTTGTATTTTTACCGACATGCACCTTTTTATGTATGTTTCTTTTGTAAATCTGTATAATATATCTTGCATATTTTGTAATAAAATGAGACAGACACAAATAAAAACAGAGTTGTTTTTCTTTTGAATTGAATTTAATTCATATTAAACTTACTCCATCACAATAGATATATTGTACAGCATTAATGGAGCTTTTCAAAATTGATATAAATTTTTCAATTTCTTCCATATATTTCCATTTGATTGCATAGAAATGCTAGTCAACATATTTTCATTATTGTCAATTATTGAGGACAAAATAAGGTAGACACATTTCCAGTAACAAAAATGAATACTTTACTACATACGGAACAACGCATATGCTACACATCCAATGTTACATACATGTATTGTGTACAGTTTCAAAAATTGATGCGAAAGACTTGATATGTGATATCACATTTTATGGTATGGCAACATGTATATTTAACTTGTGTTGCTTTATAAATTACTTTTACTTGTATACTTGCATATAGTGGTCACCAAAAGAGTTAAATCATCTGGCCTCATTAGCCACTTTCCTTGTTTCTCCTAGGTGGTCACTATACACAGCATTGACTGTATCTATTAGTCTCAACTAAAAACATAACTTGTAGAGCCGCAGAATACTTGCATTTGAGACATGGGTATAAACGTGACAATTCCCTTGCAGAGTTGCTAATTAGCATGTAAAGAAGGATTTAAATACTGGAGGAAAAACAAAACACAACATCTGCCTGGGTATCAAATAGTAACATTTTTCATGAAGGATTTATAAAAGAAAATTTGAAGACAATGCTTCATCTTTACATTCCATAGATGACACAATACCTAGAAAAGGATAATGAAACACAGAGTATGAATATAATTCACAAACATTTTGAATACAATGAGATTTGGGAATGGGAATGCCTACAAGACCATGAGACTAAAATCTTACTTGGTACTGTACAAAATGGAAAAACTATACATGCTGCATCAAATTTGAAGTAACACATATTTTTTTCGAGAGGAAAAACATCCTTCATATGAAAATATTTTGTTTTACTTTGGATACTAGTAGGTGGCTGTTTATCTTGAATAAAGAAATATTCCCTGTCCTTGATTTCTATTGCACAAAAATAAAATGGTAATTTAGATAATTCAAAGATCATTGTGTGTCCTTTGAAATCTCATATGTACCTGTTGCCACAAAACCAAATGAAGAGCTGAGAAATTGGTGAAGATATTTAACTTTGTCAATGCATAGTATGTCATTACTGGATTTCTGACACATTTTGTGTAAGGATGTTATTACCAAAGTACATGGAAATAGATAGTACAAACAATATCATAATTCCAGTGTTCCATCACATATTATTCCCTTCTCCATTTGAAACTACTGTATGACATACAGAGTGACTGTCGAGTTGATTTATCAATATTGTTAAGAAACTAGAAGTCAAACTGAAAATCTAGCTTTCATGGTCCCAAGGTCCTCTTTAAAAAGAAGTTATACTGTATTTATAAAGTTCTTATTGGACATGGATCCAAAAATCCTAAACATCACACCTTTCAAAAGAAGTAACATTTTAAACTTTTGATCACAATAAAACTATTTAAAACGTTAATTCTGATGAAATATCAATACAAATGAAATTTCATGCTAACATCACACCTAGCTTCTTTCCTCAAAAACATATAAAACACACACAACGTATAATTAATATCAATACTTATTTATATGAGATCCATATATCTATCTATTTGCTGGTCTGCGCTAGAACGTCGTGGATGTCCGTCCAGCACTCGTTAACGCTCGTCACAAAGTCGCTACCACTCGGCGAACCTGGGTACGAGGTGACGACGCAGCCCAACCGGTCATCCTTGACTGCGTACCCGATGCCCAGGCCGTTGGGGACCACGGGAGCAAAGCCACCTGCCAGTACGGCTGGGGCAGACAGGGTGCTGGTCGACAGGATGATGTGGGTGATGTGCTGGTAGGCAGGGTCGGAGAAGAAGGCCGGTGTCTTGCCTTCCTTAGCGGCAAGCGTGCGAAGGGCAAATAGATGTCTGTCCCAGCCTTGACCTAAAGGAATTGGATTAGGGGAGAAACATAAAATGTTTGTGTTAATTGTATAATATACAAATAAATGTGGACAGGGTCCTGGTCGATAGAATGATGTGGTTGATGTCTGGTAGGCAGGGTCGGAGAAGAAGGCCTGCGGCAAGTGTGCGTAGGGCAAAGGTATGCCTGTCAAAGCCTTGACCCTAAAGGAATTGAAGGATAGATATAAACGGATAAAAGGAGAGAGCTAACGAAATTTAACCAATGATTGATTTGGTTAAAGTGTTTGTAAGTAGATAATGGAATGGCAAAAGAAAACAAAATTCATAGAACATTCATGTATATCGAGTATGAATTATGCCTAGTATACTTACTATCATCCATTTTACCGATAGCTACTTCCTTAGCAATGTGTTTGTCAGAGCAATTTAGTTTCTTTATTCAACTCAATGACCAGAATTTGTTTGTTTGAATGCAGTAAAAAGAATAAAGAAACATTTCATACAGTAATCAACTAAAGCTAATCATTAGTACAAATACATTAAACATCACAATTCAATGCATGGAACCAAGCTAATTCACATACCCATCGCTGCTTCCTTGGTGAGTTGGTTATGTTTGTTGGAGCATTCCTGTAGCAGCCGCCGTTTCTCTTCTGCGCTGGAGGACGAGCTCTTCTCGAAGGCTTGCGAGCACTTGTACGTCTCCATTGTGGCAGACCGAAGCGTCTCCGTCCTACCGTGCTTGAAGGCGGCCGTGCTACACGACTCGTACGTCGGCCCTACTCGTCCGGTCATTCGGTAGTAGGCCATCTGGAGGTTGCACATTTAAAATACACCAAATGTTAAAAGTTGCATTTTTTAACAGAGAAATAAATTTTGGGTATTTTATGTCTCCACTCTCCAACAATGTTTACACATGACCCCCCCAAAGTTCCCGTAGGCAATAGGTAAATGCTCTTTTACCGGGAATATAGTTGCATGACTGTGTCTTAGCTGAGCTTGCTTGTCTTCATTAAATTCTTTTCCAACAATATACATGATGTTAGATTTGCAAAGTGACGGTTGAGTTGAGGAACTATCAATATATTTTCAAGAAACAATTCCATATCTTAAGTTGCGATATCATTTAGAAAAAAAAGAAGAAAAGTAATTCCCTTTATCTTTTACCTGGAATGATAGTTGCATGACAGAGTCTGGGCTGAGCTTGCTGGTCTTCAAGAAGTCCTTTCCCCAGTCCAAGTGCTCTCGGGAATCTATCTTGAGCTTGCTCGTCGCCGACTCGTAATTTTCTTTTGCTGTCTCGATGGCATTCGAAGTTGCTGCATCCAAATCAAGACTCAGCTGTATAGAGGAAATATATTTGATCTGTTTATTAAAGGCTATAGAAAATTTGTTTCTACCACAAACAAATTGCCTTCCATGGGTTAAAAAACTAGCTACAGAATGTTATGTCACACTTTTAATAATCAGACACGTAAATTTAACAATAATACAAACCAGCACTAAATACTAATGTTTTTAAATGTGAGTTACAGTACCATACAGCTAATATGCATTTTAGCAAAAATAGTTAAGAAAGTGTCTTCTACTTCAATTATTCAAAGATTGCTTGGTTGCCATGTATCAGAAACACTGTGCCTAATGTCAATGCACTTGTAAAAATTAATATTGCTCCCCATCCCAAGGTTGACAATATATGAAGCACTTTAAGAATTAACCCCTTCAAGTACCAATGAATTATGCATGTATACTATGTCAGCAAACCATAATGGATAACTAGCTATTATACATTATATCCCTCATAAGACTGTTCTAGCCATGTGATTGGTCGTAACGCTGTCATGTGTTCAAGTATAATTTCTCCCATCAAATCCCAATCTCATATAGTACTTTTGTACAGTTCTTTTTTTGTCGAGGGCAACAAACTTTTGGGCGCCGCACGAGAGTTATAGTAAATTGCTGCTTCACACAGTACGTACGCGCATAGAGCGTGTGTTAAAAAGTAGTAAGTAAGGCATCAGCGAATTTGTTTTTTAAAAGTATTTTTTGGTATCTTGTTTGCCGGTTTGCTCTACATTGGATTGTTGGAATTTGATCAATTTTGAGTGAGCAGTCAACACGTCATGCTAGCACTGCTGGGGAAGTGTTGCCTAATGCAATATTGCCATTGCATTGGTATAGCCTAGTAAGTGTACTATCTATTTATCAGTTTGATAAGCCTTAACTTTAAGCCAGCCCGCCCAACCTATCATTAGTATTCTAATGACGTTTTATAAAATACCGGTAATAGGCTTAATATTAAGCAGCATGCATGGGACAGAGTCGTAGTACTTAGTCATGATTGGCATTGTAATTATTATACAGTCGATTAACTTAACACCTGTCTGCATATGTAGCTATTGTATGATCCGGTAGCTGCGCTGCATGGATCGAGTTCGTCAACAATTCGTGCGATCGTGTGTTCGATGATGTCGATGGGTCTCAAAGTCAAATCTTGATCTCGATATCTAGCCGCGGCTATACAGCTCGCGTCGTCGCGTGCGCGATCAGTACAAGTACTTGCATTATTATAATATATGCATGCATATTGCATGCATGCACTTGCATATCGCGTGCATGCAGTGCAGTGATCAGCTGATTGTAATGCTATTTTTAGCCTACAAATATGTATTGTGTATCGAGTACTGTTTGCGAAGACACGCGCCTACGTGGTTAAGTGACCAATCATATTGTGCGGATTGAAACAAATACGCGTAATGCGCCTTGTTACGCACGGGAATATCCATATATGGGATCGATGGCTGATCGATGATGAGGGAAATAAAACAAATAACCAAATCTCCTTGCTCGGGTGATGGAGGCAAAATATACGCGCCTCGGTGATCTGCGAAGGTACCATCATGCCTCGGCTATCGCCTCGGCATTATAGTACCTTCGCAGATCACCACGGCGCGTATAGTTTTGCCATCACCCTCCCAGTCGATGGTTATTTGCTTATTATTATTGAACATCTGCTTCCGCAATATCAAACAGCATAATTCTACTATGTTTAGAGTCATCACTCACCCTGCTGACACTCTGTGAAGCATCTATGGCAGCCGGTTGGGAGGACGGGGAAAATGCAGCGTTCTCTGTCATGTCCTTATGCGTCTCATTGAAGAGTCGTAGCACGGCAACACCGTCGCCCCACGCGTGCTCAAAGTTGACGGCCATCAATCCGTTCTTGCAAATGATGACTTGGAATGACTTGTCGAACCACCTTTAGGGCAAACAGAAAGAGGGGGAAGGAATAGCAGTCAAAATTTGAATGTTTTGGAGATTAATTATCTCCTTTCACATGGTCAAACTCTAAATATTGCTGTAAAGTTTAAAAAGACTCAGTTGATTTCTCCTTTATGTCTTTGTGTGTCTCATTAAACTAATGTAGCACAGCGACACTGTAGTACCTTGCATTCAGAAGTAACTAAATTTGGCATTGGTATGTATTAAATTAAACCCATGGACTAAACTGACCTAGGGTTAAATTTGTTCCTCTGATGAGAATTTGAACCGTTGACTCCGGCCACTTTGGGGGAGATAGAAACATGGAAATCTCATCAGTATAATGAGTTTCTCACCTATTCCCACCATCCCCATACAGCATGTTCCTCGTCATTGTATCAGCCTCATCTGGCGCTCCGTCGTCCAGACAGAGGCAGAACACCGCTGAGTCGATCCGCCTCAATGTTTCTTCATTCTTCCCACTAGCGCCCTCTATCTGTCCTCTAACGTCAGCCCAGACATCCCTGTTCTCTGTTGTCAGGTAGCCCCAGGGGTGAGTAGGGCGGGGCGTGTTGTCGCTCTGGATGTAGCGGAGGTTGGCGTTGATCTCTTCGGCTGATTTGACGTTACCTAAAATAGGAGGGAAACACGGAATGTGTCCTATGAAGTCATCAATTTCAGATTGCGCTGTAGAGTGCTCCTGTGATCTCCACGATAGCACGGTATACTACCCTATCTTCTGCCAAGTGTGTTGCATTCATTGAGATTCTGGAGAAGGAATCGAGGGTACTATGTATTAAGTAGACACCATTATTATTACTTGGTATTATTATGGTTGCTTTATTGTGTAACTTATGCTGGAACTTTGCCTTTGAGTAGCACTACAGGTAATGCATACATGTTTTACAACTGAATGAACTATTCTTTATGTTCATACCAGCGATAAAGCGTAACATAAGTATACATAGATAACCAGATACGAGAAAAACATGAACCATGGGACCATGAAATTAAACTACTTTTATCCGTTATCTGGGTTTTGTCTGGGTTCAACAAGTTTCCACTGTATGTTTATCTTATTTGACATACCAAACAAACAGAACATGCTACATTTGCATCTCTTTTATTCATTTTATCACTAGGGATAGCTCCTTTTATAAGACTTTTACATGTATGTAATATATTTTATAGCATGCTGAACTTTCCTTTTACTTTCCATTTTTTACAGTGCATTAAGACACATGTGATAAGCCTGTTTTAAATATAACATAATCATCATAATTATACCATTTCTCGAAATAAGCACATGCACGCCCCCTGGCATTGGGTCACTAGAAAATCAACTTTGGGCCACCAAAATGAATTGATGCCCTATTCCACTGGCCTGAATGGGCAACCAAATATTAGTATTTACAGAATTTGTAATGACTTTCTTTGGTTGGGGTCGTCAGATACAGGTTTTTGGCCACTAAAGATTCAGATTTCTTTTTGTTTACTTGCCTGACTGGACCACAAGCTATTTTTTAAAAATCTTGAGCATTGGACATACCATCATTATCTAGGAGGTGTAGTTAGTCGCCTTTCTTGAGAACTATATGTGCCGTCCAGTCTTCATTTCTTCAAGTCTTTTATCAGGTATATTGTTTAAATTAGGGTAAAAACAAATCTGAACTCTTTATAATGCAGTTGCACTGTATGCTATCTTATTTGACATACCATCTTCATCCAGAACATCAAATGTGTAGTAGTTGCCGTTCTTGACGACCAATACGTGCCGTGCAGTCTCGTCAGTGACCAGGTCATCACGGCCCGTCTGGGGGATGCGTGTGGAGTTGAACAGCCGGAAGTACTGGCTCATGTCCAGAGGGTATGCCTTGTTGACAATGGCATAGTATGCTGCTATAGACTGGGGCATCCATCTGAATGATTCAAGTGGAAAATAATAGTTTTAACAATCTACTTTTGAATATGTTGCTTCTTATTGCAGTTCTTCTGTCAAATAGTTTCAACAAGCTTTCTTACAGCATATGCACAACATTTGAATACTTTCCGGAATTGTTTTAACTAAAACCAAGTAAATACAGTTTGTCCATTACCGTATTTGTCGGTGTATTAACCGCTCCGGTGTATTAACCCCCTAAAAAAAAAAAAAAAAAAAAAAGTGAGGTTAATACGGTCGTGTATTAACCGCACCCCTTTTTTTTTTTTTTTTTTGAAAAAAGGTGCGGTTAATACACCAGCAAATACGGTAAATAGCATTATTGTAGTTCCTTCATTGATGAATGAATGAATTACTTAATTACCAAAATGTTCAAAGAGCTAACATGGTAATAAACAATTAAGAGGACCATACAGAAATTTTATAGTAATTATTGCTAGTGGAGTGAAAGATCCTTTGTACATTGATATATAATACATTTAGTTCAGGCAAGAAACTACATGTATGAATATAACATGCAGTACTTGATCTACTATGTTACAAATTTAAGAAGTGAATTTAAGAAGCCTGATATTAAAAGAATCTGTGTAAAATGATTGTCCGCTCTTTTTGTTCATACCTGGCCATTCTTCGAAAGCTCTTGGTGTCAGATTTCTGTGGGTTGAGATGGTAGACCTCTGGTGCTAGTCTGCTGGATCGTATTGTCTTCATGAAGCGCATGGCGGACACAATGAGGTTGGTAGATCGAACAATCTGAGGAATAAAGATGGAGTCATTGAGGAAATAATCTTATTGAACAGTGATAAAAAGCATGTACAAACTGGAGAGGGTAAAAGCAAGAATAACTGCAGATTATTACAAAGTCTCTACTTTTGAATACTTGTTTGAATTTGGGGACAATACTTCTTTGTCCATTAGAAACTAGACTCTTCACCAAACTGATTATGCTTTCATTACACCCTCATTTGAGGTTCCCTAAGAAATACCATCATCTGTCTGGTATTTCCATCATAAAATACAGCATTTGTATGACTCGAAACAAATCACACAGATCCTCTTTTGTGATTTTTGTAAAAAAATAATTTGGACATTGCTAAATATACAAAATATTATTTTCATAACACAGATAAATACCCTCATCATACCAATGATCATTGTATTTTGGTCTCTAATCAAACTTGAAACAATTCACATAGTTCCTAGCTGTTTCTGCTTGTTGGACGAAACCATTTCAACATCACTATTAAAATAACTACCCTTTTGGCCACCAAAGTAGTATCAAAATGAGATGACAAAGAAAAACCCAACATCATACCTGATCATTGTATTCTGGTCTCTCATCAAACTTGTAGGCCATGTACGGGTTGAAATTGAGAACCAGAGATAGTCTGGACTCCAGGTACATATCAAACCATGGACCTAACACAGGAGAAATATCATTATTATTTCCTAATTCATGGAATTATTACAAAAATATGAGAAAAATCAAAGTCATAGAAAATAAATACACAAACATTTCAAAACATTCATTGTCAAGATTGTTATTAAAAGCATCATATGTTAATTAATTAATTAATTTTGTTTTACAGTAAAACCAAATTGAATGTGTATCTGATGATTGATGAAAGAAAGAAACTAAATGATCTTCTTTTTTACTAGTCACACTGCATCCTAAATACATTTCATTCCTAACAACTACACCAAAATGTGTTCATTAAATATCCCACATCTTGTGACATACATAATTAATAACAGCATGGGTGGTTAAAAATGTCAGTAATATACTCATATATAGATATCTTTATAGTTATAAAATTGAGAAAAAAGGTCAATGAAAATAGGCATTCTTACCTGAAATATAGCTTGTATGCTTGTTCCTCTTATCTTGAGCAATCAGCTGACCATTCAAGCCTGACAAAATATAGAAAGTTCAATTAGGTAAAAAATATATTTTTAACCTAAAATTGGTGCACCCAAGAAGATAAAGTTTCAATTAACATGCCTAATTTTCAATCACACTCAAATAAATTCATGCCGACACATATTAGCCAGTTTGCCCAGTTATATCCATATCAGTGTTCAGTTCATAGTTCAGTGATGAAAACTAAAAATGTAGGCTACTTGATTTCAATACTTCTTACCACTTATAAAATGTCACTTTTGGCCTCGCATACATCTTTACCCTTCCCCCGCCCCAAATTCCCCACCAACCTATTTACTGCAACAACTGCAACTTCTGTTGTATAATGTTTATGATTAATTTGTGCACTGGTATACATACTTTGCCCCTCTCCTTTCTCAAAGTCCCGGACTATCTTTTCTGTGGCAGCGTACACCTCTGGGGTAAGGACGGGTTCCTGGGAGGCAAGGTAGCGGCGACAGGTCTCAGGCAGCTTGGGGATCGGCAGGTGAGGGAGACTGCGCTGGAAATGCATTGTGGGAATGATGCTGTCCTCCAGGTAGTCTGAGGACGATGAGCTATATAATAATACAAAAATAATAACAGCACAACTTTTGTTGAAAAGACAGTTGTATGGTAATTGGAAACAGTTTGAAGGGAAGCTAAATATGCTGGTACTGATAAGAGTGCAAGTGCCGGCATTTAGCTTCCCTGTAATGACGCTATAAGTTAGCTACATTGATAGAGTGTCTTATTCATATTGTGCCTCCATGCATAAATATATGCATTTATATGTGTCAAAAAGTAAAACAAAAAAATTACTTGAGAAACCATATTTTTGTCTTCATGTGGTATTTTTTTCTCATTAGTTTTGTATGATCTTTACTGTGCATCTTACCAGTTTCCATAATACAATTATAAACAAAATCTGACAAAAAGGGTTCCTTTAATTCCTTAATGCCACTTTTATTTAAAAAATACAGACAAAAAGGGTTCCTTTACTTCCTTAATGCCACTTTTAGTGAAAAATACAGACAATAGATTTAGCCCCACAAATGTGTATAAAAGCAAAAGAAAATGGTTTACTCTGGTATATTTTTGGTCGCGAGGCTTGACTTGCGCTGGTATTGGCAGTAGCTCAGGGGTGGCATTTGCAATGTATTTCATCAAGTTCAATAAAACAAATTATAAGAGTGTTTGTTTAAGAAAAGTAATCATTGAAAATAGTATTTTATTAATTTTCCCTTGCATTAATTAAACAATATTAGGAAACAAATTAATGAAATACAGAATTTGGGAGTTGTATACTTGTATACCTGTTACGATGATTTGTCAATGATGGGTTACATGTTGTTGTGGCTTGAAGGCACTGGAAAAAAGTAAAGAAATTAAACATTATTAAAGTAGGGCATACTTTAATAGCATTTCGGTATTTCCAAAAAGGCAAAAAACAGTAAAATAATGTGAAACAAAAGTCCTGAACAAAAATAAATAGTAAAGATGATCATAATTTTTCCTTCTGAAGTTGTTATGAACAAATTCATTATTAGGGCTCATGCATCTTTGGATGCAAGGTCTTACATCAGGACCATTTATGAATACTTTGACGTTGTAGATGTGCTTACATACTTGATACTTGATGAGGTAGTCCCTTGATGCAGCTGCAAAGCTATACTGCCTTTACTGGGATGAATTACATTCAAATTTTTCTTCTGGACGAGTTCTTTCAATTTTAGATATTATTATGTAAAATTCTTTCTCTTATTTCTCTCCTAGACCTAGATAAGCAGAAATGTGTATTGCCTGATCAGGCAAATAAACTATTCATGAAATTTCACTTACCCTGTTATACCCGTCATCAATTTGTTTATTGCCCTGGGCCTGGGCAATTGGCCAAGTGTAAGTGTCGTGTTGAGCCCTGCCTTATTTATTGTTATCGAGCCGTTTTCATCATCACCCACAACTACTACTAATGCATGTATTCTGATAAATTTAATATCAGGGCAAAAATAACCAAAATTACAATTCATTGAATTCAAGTAAAATTACTCAGCTGTCTTCAATAAAAAATACTTTTTAATTTTTTAAAAATAAATTCATGTTTAAAAAATTCAGAACATCTGGTCAATAAAAAGACGAGAATATCATCATCATGCATCAAGACAAGTCAATCACAAAGACATCCTCAGCCCTCATCAACAACGTCGATGACAATCAATGATGATTTTGATAGACATTGTCATTGACATTGTCATGACATTGATATTGACATTGTCATCGACATTTTGATTTTTAAAAATTCAAATCTAATTCTAAGACTAAGTTTACCAAATTGGACATTCCTTCCCCCGAGTCAGCTCAGAAAGGGTTAGTTTTAACTTTGGTAATCCTGCACTTTAGGGTGATATAACGGCAATATAACTTTCCCTTTGCCTTGGAGTTGGACTTGGTTCATCACTTTTCTTTTCTTGTTTTTAAAATATATTTTTCTCCTGCGCTTGGAATTGGGGACACAAATTCAAACGTGTGGGACCGAAGTGAAAATTACTGTTTCTTTTTGAGGATGGACACTTTCGCTGCGTATTTTGAAACACAATTTTGTAGTTAAACTTACCCTGTTCAATCCCCTCTTCGCTTCAGCAGTGAAAATCCTCTGAATTCCAGCCATTTTTCAAATAAACTTTTCTGGTTGACACAATTTAGGGCCGAAGAGGCGAGAATTCTCACGCCAGTAGAAAATATCACCCGCGTCGCGTCTGGAAAATATGTAAGTGATCAGTCCCACCTGTAGATATTTATGTTTGTAATAATGTTTTAGACTTTGCATAGAATTCCATGCATAACCAAATATTTTAGCCATTTTAGCCTTTTGTCAACTGTTAATTTCACATCGATATCTGAAGTGCATGATTTTAAGACTTGCCCTCTGAGAACTAGTCTTTATGCTGCTAATGTTTTGCTGAAATAATTTACAGTGTCTTTTGACTATTTGTATATTTTAATTATTTTCCAATTTTGAAGACAAAGTTAGCATAAAGTAAAAATTAGAAGGGTACACGGTGGGATGGTGGGTGTGTCTGGGGGATGGTCTGCCAACGCAACAGCCAATAGCAGAGCAAGGTTCAGCAACGTGGTTTGTAGTTTATGAGATAGTTGGATAATCCCCACACAAAACTAGAAAATGTTTCTGTTTTATAATTCAATTAGACATGATTTAGAATTTAGTCGTTGAAGTAACATGGTTAAGAAACTAGAATTTAGAAAGGCTATTCAATATTTAATCTGAAAACTATGCAATGCACGTGTAGTCTGTAGACGTAGTAATGATGCAGTGGCCAAATATGGCCTCCCTTTATTTTTTTTACTATAACCGATATCGGAAAAAAACAAGTTAGTAATAACCACAAAATTTGTCAAGAGTGAAATTAAAATGAAGATGAAAATAATGCCATAACTTCTGATCTGCGGGATGCGATCATAATTGTCCCGTAATGGCGATTTGCAATTTATGAATCATGTCGGGGGGAAAAATCACTCTGAAAGAGGGTGCCATAATACCCCACCCCCCCCCCCCCCCCCTTTTAAAAGTTGTGTTTAACAAACTTTTCCCAATGAAATTGCCATCAATGATCAAAGTGGTCTTTAAATCCTGAAGATTACATTTGTCCACAAAATATTTGTATAAATGTGATCTGCCGAATCCGAGCCGATTCTTAAACAATGTCTTTTATTTCCCTGTGCAAACAAATTTCCCATTCATTTGTATAATACACACTTGATTATGAGCGTGCTGAAGATGGTTTTTGCTTGTGCAATGACTATTAGTGCGCCTAACCACACAGGGAAAAGGATAAGGAAATGATGAACACACAGCGCAAAATGCACTTATTCAGCCAATAAACAGGGTCAGGGGGGCCATGCATATTATGGCACGGGCCATATTTGGTAGCCTGATCATACTTATTAATTCATACCAATTTGTTTGTAATCATAATTATAAAGAATCATAATGTTTCAGGCCTAGCCCTAGGACCGTATTGTTTTATTTACATTAAATTATGTACGTGTAAAGGGGAGCCATGCTTTGTGGGTATACAGCAGATGAGGAACAGAATATGTAGCTTTTTTGCAATACTGTTTTAGTTATACTTTTAGTTTAGGAACTTGATCAGCATTTTTATATGTTATTGTTTTTTGTAATTCTTTGTTTCAGAATCAGGAGAGATGCAGTATTTCAAGCTGTTGATAAAGAATGCCAAACAGGTGGTGCAGGTTTGCAGTAAAGGGGAGCCATGCCTTGTGGGTGAAGGGATGAGGAACCTGGCAATCTTGGAACAGAACGGAGAGGATGGACTGGACATTGTCATCGATAGGTAGCCAGCAGTGTAACCTTTTCAGCGACAATTAACTAACAGTCATAAAATCACTATACAACAATTGACTGCTATTTATGTAGTACTCTTACAATTTTCCAGTCCTTATGGAGCATTCCAGCCAAGAACTAGACCTCAGGAAGACACTAGAGGGCCAAAAATAGAATATCTCTACACAGATTTTGACACTTTCCACAATTGAAAATATGGTTAGAAATTTACTATACAGAACAACAGTTGAGTGTATTAATTATCAAGTTTCACCGTTTGTGTCAAGCATCACTGCATTTCCAACCCTCCTAGTACTAACTATTACAATGAAGTCTCATATTTTAGGGAAGGAACGGTTGCTGCTCTTGGCTAAAATAATGTTTCGATTTATATAGCGCCTAATATGATTGATAATCATCTCTAAGCGCTTTACAATGATAATATTACCCCCGGTCATAGGATACAATGCAAACCAGCACACATTGTGTGCACCATCTCCACTCCCTGGGGAGCATTCCTTCCAAGCGCTCATGGGCTCAAGAAGATCGTTCACATAAGGCTTTCACCTCCTACCGGGTCCCCATTTATACACCTGGGTAGAGAGCAGCAATAGACCGCTTCTGTAATGTATGCAAATAATATGCGAATGACGTCAGACTCCCCGTCGTCAAGCTTAACAAAAGTAACCATGTCCGGCAAGCTATCTTGCCGGACTTAGTTACTATTGTTGAGCTTGACGACGGGGAGTCTGACGTCATGCGCATATTATTTGCATACATTACAGAAGCGGTCTATTGTGGATAAATTGTCTTGCCGAAGGACAAAGGCAGTGGCCTGGCAGGGTTCGAACCCGGGATCTCATGATCGGAAAGCGCGCGCTCTACCAATCTTGCCACACCACATCCACAGCAGTCAGATCCAACAGAATATAGTCTTCCTTGTCAGTTTGACCGGACTGTAGATGCTACATAACAGACTTGTGTGTTCAGCACAGGTTATACACTTTCAACTACCTAGGGAGCATTCCAGCCAGGAATTAGCCCTTGACAAGTATAGAGGGGTAAAAAGAAATTGTGTCACTTTTAAGAATGAATGTTACCTCCAAGCCTCCTGACTATATATTCTAATGAATTCTTATTTCTGTCCATATTTTAGGGAAGGAAAGATAGCTGCTCTTGGCTACAGCAGTCAGGTCCAACAGAATATTCATCCATGTCAGTTCGACCAGACTATAGATGCTACAAATATGTGTGTTATTCCAGGTAAATATTAGACATTAATATATACATTTGTTATTTTTTCTTTCTTTTTTTATACTCATTCTGAATTATTAATTTCAGGGATCCGCATTCTACTTGCATATATTTGAGGGAATTTGTCCATGTTCATGTAGAAAGTTGTATAGTCACAATTCTTTGGCACTTTTCTATAATAAAAAAAAATATTGTGTATAAATTGGAAATGGTAAATAAACTTGACATTGAACTCAGTTTAACCATTTAAATGCACACATGCATATTTCAATTGTAACCATAATAACTTGAAAATTGTAGGTTGTATACAAGAATGTTCCATTTAAATTTATTTATTTTTTATTTTGAGGAGACCTAATTTTACCAGATTTAGTCACATATATACTGTATAAGTTTTAATGCAAATTGTATCTTGAATCTTGCCTGTTTTGTTACAGGTTTGATTGATGGTCACACACATCCAGTGTGGGCTGGGGATAGAGTCCATGAATTTGCAATGAAGGTAGACTCCCTCTCTTAGTATTATTAACCCTCCGAGTGCTAAATTGAATTACAAGAATTACAAGGGGAAGAGGGTTTGGAAGTAAGGTGGGTATTGCACAAATGGGGTGCATAGTACTAGTAGATACTTCAACTGTGATTTTTTTAAATTGTTTATTAAGTTTGTTCATGTGTCTGCATGAAAA
This sequence comes from Echinarachnius parma, assembly GCA_037951105.1. Classification (NCBI taxonomy): domain Eukaryota; kingdom Metazoa; phylum Echinodermata; class Echinoidea; order Clypeasteroida; family Echinarachniidae; genus Echinarachnius; species Echinarachnius parma. The sequence goes on from JBAMJV010001832.1 coordinate 291,432, forward strand.
TCAAATCAAATAAAAAGTGAAAATAAGGATGTGAACAATGAACTAAAAATGAGAAATTGTAAGTCTTTTTTTCTGGCACAAATGCAGCTAGCAGGATCCACATATACTCGTTCACTAAGTAGGCAAGATAATCAAATCATATCAATTCAAATCAAATTAGATCAAATCAAATCAACAGTGAACATATGAGGCTCAGAACAATGGACTAAGATTTGTTTATTTTTCTTCCTTTTTTCTGTCACATTACAAATGCAGCTTGCAGGAGCCACATACATGGACGTGCACAAAGCGGGCGGGGGAATCCACTTCACTGTCAATCACACCCGCAGCGCCACGGAAGACAACCTCTATAGTCTGCTGGAAGACAGGCTGGGGAGCATGTTGAGATGCGGGACGACGACCGTTGAGTGCAAGAGCGGCTACGGACTGGACGCGGAGACGGAGATCAAGATGCTACGAGTTCTGGAGAGGGCAAAGAAGGAGCTTCCCATTGAGATTTCAAGCACGTACTGTGGAGCACATGCTATTCCTAAGTGCGTAAAGTATTTGGGCATATAACCCAATGATGATGATGGTGTTGTTGATGATGATAATGATCGATGTTGATGATGTAGATGGTATGATGTTGTTTTTGTTGTTGTTAATTATGATGATGATGATGATGGTGGTAATATTGTTGCTGCTGCTGTTGATAATGATCATGTAGATAATGATCATCATGATGATGAGTATAAACATTTCCAAACTGTTGAAGGGGCAGTAAAATGCGTGCAGAAAAGTTCTCTAAAGATAATACGTTGTTGTTTTTCCATATTTCTAAATTAGGGGTATGTCAGTGGAAGATGCGACTACTGATGTCATCGAAGTACAGCTCCCACAGATCCGGGAGTTGATGCGTACTGGTGAACTGAATGTGGAGAACATAGACGTGTTCTGTGAGAAGGGCATCTATGAGGTACTTGCTCTAGTGATCACCTGTATAGAAAGACCATTATTTGATCTAGACTTTCTAGAAATTATGTTGCATATAACACATTAACTTAATTGGACTACCTCTTTATGAAGACCACCTTTTCTGAATCATAAGGCAGTGGTCTGTACAGAAAATCTAATTGTACAAGCAATTGAATTCCAGCTTCAATTAAATGTATTTATCAAAATGTTAATAAATTGGAATAATGTGCATAGTCAATGTCAACAATGTGTGTATTTTGGGAGTCGAGCAAGACCATGGCTCCTCGCCGAGCAGAGTTTTCATCCAGGGCAATATTATAACTACATGTACCTGGGAGTGTTTCACTAAACACTAAAATTGTTTTTAGGATCGATGCAACATGACGATTATCACATAAAATCAATGCTAGTGAAACGCCCCCAGGACCTTAATTCTCACATGACATGTATGCAATTGGTATATTATGAAGTGGGGTGCACAATTACAGGCTGAAGTAAACAAGAACAGAAGAGTAATCGGTTATTTTAAGGTGGAGGGGACAAAATAGTTAATAGGAAGTGTGAGTGTAAGGTAACAGAGGATTTGTGATATTCATTATGGTATGGAACATTTCATATCGATGGCTATCATTTAAGTTTTTAGAATATTCAATATGGTTTATTAATTAGGGGAACTTTCTTTGAAATTAATTCCATTTCAAAACAGATTGAAGAAACAAGACAGATACTGGAGGCGGGGCAGGAAGTGGGACTAGCCATTAATTTCCATGGCGATGAACTCAACCCAATCAAAGCTGCTGAGGTAAGAAGAATCCTGGATCGGTTTTGTTACTGATAAACAATGTATAAGGTAGAATGTTCTGAACTGAGGATTATTGGAGGATGCATGCTCTAATATGCATGCCATGATATGGTTTAAAAACAAGATAAGAAGGTCAGTTGTAATAATATTTGTTTAACCCTACGTTAATCCTGTGTTTGTTACATATGATGCATTTTATTTTGTCTAACCATTAGGTTACAGAGTAGTTAGGGGACTACCTCTCCTCAGCGCTGGCGAGCGGTCTGGGTTTTCCACTGTCAAGCTAGTTCAGATTGGACCTTGGGGAATTTATTTGATCCCTGTTCGCTCTTATCACTAGCCTCTAGGCGCTGATGTGTCAATTTACTGGCAGCAAGAGGAGGAAGTGAGGAAAAAGAGAGGAGGTATGCCAAGGTCGTTGGTCAGTGGACCCGAGCTAGACCAGAAGTCTTGTAGTGTTAGTCTTAGTAATTAAACTCAGTAAAAGTATACTGTAGGTTATAACATTGGTTGTGTGAGTATTATATAAGGTTTGCGAGATGTGTGTATAAAAGAGACTGGGGGAGAGAATTCTCATTCTGGGAAAAACATTGCTAAAATCTTTCACTGCACATTTACCAGAATGATTGTTTAATAAATGCTACTCCCTTGGTTAAGTTTTTGGCCTCAAAAGAGACTGGTGTTTTACTTTTAGAATTAATTTAGTTTAGTGTCCACTACAGTCTACAGGCAGGATAACTGCTACAGACAACTTAAATAGACATGCTGTCTGAATGTTTATAGGTCATAATAAGAATGAAGAGGTCTGCAAACATAGACTAGTGGTCATACAGTGAACTGCAGCCCAGAGAAGATTATCTCTATGATAGCACTAGGCCTGGGGGGAGGAGGCAGTTAAAACAGCATGGGATTGTTGCCTGAAGAGATAAAAGTGTCAACATCAGAACAAAATGTGACCAGTTGAGTTCCACCGAGGTGGAACTCACGCTAACAGGGCAAACACGTCATGCCCTGAAGCTAATTTAAAAGCCAGAGCTATCTTTCATCTGAAAGAGATCTCTGATGGAATGTAGAAAGCAGAAACATTTTGTTTTGTTTTACCTGATTTTAACCTGTTTTCAACCTTTTGAAAATATTGTTTTGTGATTTAAATTAATTTTGTCCCTGAAGCTAGGAGGCAGTCTTGGAGCCAGGGCCATCAGTCATCTGGAAGAGATCTCCGAGGCAGGGATAGAGAGCATGGCCCAGGCAGGCTCAGTGGCCGTTCTGCTTCCTACCACGGCATACATCCTCAGACTCAAACCTCCTCCAGCCAGACGCATCATAGACGGTGGAGTGGCCGTCGCTCTCGGGTCTGACTTCAATCCAAATGCATTCTGTCTCTCCATGGTGAGAACTTAGTTAGAGAACCTTGTTAGTTCCAGGATCACCATAAGCACCAGACACATGATTATCTTAAAATTACATTTGTATACACAGTTAATTGTCTTTATAAGCTCTGGGACTGCATGGTCTTCAATCCAAACCCATTCTTTCTTTTTGATCAAAGAACTATGACGCATCCTTATGCAGGTGTCATTTGTATGACGTACCTCTTGACCCCCGGGAAAGGTGCGTCAAAGGTGCGTCATGGATGCATCCATGACGCACTTATGACGCACCCATGATGTCTTTCCCGGAGGTCAAGAGGTGCATCATACAAACGACACCTGCATTATTATAGATGGTGGAGTAGACCTTTCTCTCAAATTAGAGTTCAATCCAAATAGTATACATTCAGTCTCTTGGTTAGAACTTTTGTCACACCATGATGGACAAGACCCGATAAATTGTAGGATAAAATTCTATAATTAAATAGATACACAGACAATTGTCTTTAGATCTCATCTGGGACTGCATGGCTTTTTAACCGAAACCCCTTTCTGTCTTGTCATGGTTGTCAACTTGTCACTCACTGGCATTAGGCTGTTTTTTTAAATCGGATAATTACATTTAAATTATGTTATTGTAAAGAAACAGTCAATTGTCTTTATCTGTAGAACTACATAGTCTTATTCTCAAACCCATAAACAGTAAAAAACTTTTATCCCTATAATTAAATAATTTCACTCAATAGAATTAGCAAGAGAAACAAAGCTATATCATTCCATTTTAAAGAAATTACAGAATTTAATTTATACTTCTTCTCTAGGATTGGCCTTAAATCCAAATGCATATATTCTTAACATGGTTCTTTGTGTTTTGCTCCACCAGCCCATGGCTATGCACCTTGCCTGCGTGATATTCAGCATGTCGATGGAGGAGGCATTAGCAGCGGCCACTATCAATGCAGCAAAGTCTCTTGGGAGGTCAACGACCCATGGGTCACTAGAGGTCGGCAAGGTCGCTGACATACTCATCATTAATGCTCCAAGGTAAACAATCAATTAAGAACTACAGTTGACTGTTTTTTTAATACAACTACCAGTTGACTGTTTTTGCATACAACTACAGTTGACCATTATAGCATACAACTACAGTTGACCTTTATTGCATACAACTACCAGTTTACTGTTATTGCATAAAACTACAGTTGAACGTTATAGCATACACCTACAGTTGACTGTTATTGCATAAAACTACAGTGGACTGTTATTGCAAACTCGTGGGGACCATTATACATGATTATTTTGTTAAATCAAATTTCATGGGTTTTTTTTTTCAGGGTGAGAACATCAAATTAATGGGAAGAAATATGTGAACTTTATAACCAGATAGTTCTAGCATGATAATGATGAGACAGTTGTATGATATCTCTTAAATAAGCTCAATATCTCTTTCTTATTCCCCCCCCCCCCCCCCCCTCCCCAGATGGGAACATCTAGTCTACCAGATGGGTCGTCATCAGGAACTACTCAAAGCTGTCATCAAAAATGGAGATGTGGTGCATTCTGGGCAGACATGTTAAAGTACTGGGTTGTCGATCCTCAAGGGCGCTTTAGTGAACAATGGGGGGGGGGGGGGGGAAGGGGGGCTTTTGTTTGCCTGAAGGGGCACAGGTTTTTACCCGACAGGCAAAAAAAGGGATCATCACAATTTTGTTGCCAACAAGGAATATTCTCTCTGAAAAAGGCATGATTTTGCCAATTTCGTGTCCTTTTCTCTTAACCCCAGATATTTTTTTTGGGGGGGGGGGCAGTGAAAAAAAAGAAAATTGTTTACCTTGTGAAGAAATTTTTTTAAAGATTAGATCACCTAACGTCCGTTGCTCCATAATTAGGGAGGCATTGAAATAGTAAAAACTCTTTTCATTCTCAATTTACCACAAGCCAAACAACAAAGTCCAACAGAAATGTGACAGTTTTACATGACTTTGGTTGAATTTAACAATGTGTTGTGACCCCTGCCCACCAAAGACTGCCTTGTTCTACAATCAATGACGTGGCAATTGAGTTTAATAATGGACCACTTTATAAGAGTAATCTAGTAAATCTTCATTTGAGTGTTGTAAACACAAAAACATTGTATATATTCATTAATTTTTAACTTTGCACATATCATGTCTTTCAATGTAAATATAGATATGTGATGATCCTTGTTGATAAGAAATTGGTCAACTTACCATTTTTCACATGAGTTTTTAAAACTAAAAACTGTATATATTCATTCATTTTTGTTGTTGAAAGTATGTTAGATTCACAAGAGTAATGTCTTTCAATGTAAAAATAGATCTGTAATGATCTTTATTGGTCAGCTATAGGTCAACTTACTTTTTATTACTTATGTTATATTCTGAATATTTCTTTACTATCTTGTAAATGGGGTAATAATTATGCAGCATCTTGAGCTCAAAATAATTGTGTTTCGTTAGGCTATTACATACCCTTTATTACAATTAAATTTACCCCCCTTTTAAAAAAAAACATTTGTCTTTCATCCTTTTTCCAGACAGTATGTTCTTATTTTTTTTAAATGACAAATTCTTAATTGTATAAGTTGTCAAGGTTTTAGGTAATCAAGACTGATTTCTGTAATTGATGTGTTAATATTCAAGACTAATAATTTCTGCAATGAGTACACATATGGGCAAAACTATACTTTAGTAGGCTAGCAGAATTTTGGTCGCTAACTTCAACCCTAACCTTACCCCTAACCCTAAATTTGGTGGCTATATGTCAGATTTAGTGGCTATAAAATATTCAGAGACTCAAGTATTTCATGTGCAATAAATACCATGATTTCAGTACATGTTCTAAAGAGACAGCAGCTAATTCAAATAGTGTAGAATAATTAAATAGATAAAATGCACCTAAACGCGCAAATCTTATTGGCTCAAATGCCCAAATACTGGACTTGAGATTGATCGCAACTCTTTATGCAACACCTAGAAGTTATTTATCCGGCCATGTATTATTCATTTTCATACCGACATAAACATGCTAACATTGGACAATCATTATAATATATCTCGAATCTTACAGTCAATAGGAATCACCTACAAATATCTGAAATAATATCAAGTTATGAAGTATTCATTGTAAGACTTTTGTAAAGGTTGGACTAAAAGAGGGCATTTTTGTGACATTATTCACTTTATTTTTCATTAATTTGTGTTTATAAGAATATGTAAGAGTATGTTTGTTTGTTTTTATTTGTATTGTATTTTTCTTCCCTTTAATTTGTAGTTTGTACATTATACAGTGGAACCTTGTTATATCAGGGTTACAGGGTACACAAACAAGAGAATGTATAGTTTGGACCAGCTACACAAGTCAACCTTTTTATAGCAAGAGGGTTTTGTAATACACAGGCATGAAAAGTACTGTTCATAAAAAACACTGAAAAACTTTCGAAAACTACTGAACTACTGTGAGGGAGCGAAGCGAACCGAGCCAGGGGGGGGGGGGGGGTGGGGGGTGGGAGGTGGGTGTCCCTCCTACACAGGAAGGGAGATTTTTCAATTTTGGGGTTCAGAATCGTGCAATCTGGTGCATTCTGTGGTGAGATTTTTAACCCTATATATTTAATAAGAATCTGGAGTACCGTAAATCTCCGGTAAATTATTATTATTTTTTTTTAGACACCCTGTAGTCCTGTCTAGGGGGCATGACAAGGTCTTGCTGTCAAATGTAGCATTAAGCAGCTCATACATTTTTCTTACATACAAAATATTGGTTAGTTAAAAAATTGCAAGTTTATTGAGCAAGTAACACTGCTGCTAATGAATATTCATACATTCGTTAGTAATTTTAGTTAATTGCATATTTAATGAGCATCATGAATATTCATATATTACTATTCAATTTTACTACTCAATAAATGTGCAATTTTGGTACTAACCACTATTTTTCATGTGAGAAAATATATATGTTGATGAATGCTAGACCAGTGGTATAAGCATTCCAACAGCACTACAGGGTGTCTAAAAAAAATACCCGGAGATTTTTATCATTACCAGCAAGCAGGGAGGATTATTGGAAGATAAAAAAAAATTTAAAAAATAATAATTTGTTGTTGTTTTGATTGGAGAAAAAAAAGAGGAAATCCGCGGAAACGCAGAAAATGTTCATGCCTGAATACAGTAGTCTCCGCAAGATATATTTTACCCCTTTCACTTGTACTCCATTATTAAGCAGACTCGAGCAAAGACCACTGTATCCGAGCACTTTATGATGATATTATACTATACTAGTGCACAAAATATTGAGATTAATTGAAATAGAATACTATGTAGACGAGGTTAATTTTGAAGTATTCTGAAATAAAGTGATGAGCTATACTTGTAATTTGGCGAGTAATTTTGTCCTAGTTTTATTTACATGAATGAAATTCTTCAAAGCTAAACAGTCGAGGTACCGCTTAAACTAAATTCTCTCGGTGCTCTCTTCTATTGTACACAATGGAAAATATGATTATGATTATTTGTGTGTGTAAAGACAATCAATAATCTAATACTTGCATTCATATTTCCTGACCCATGAAAGGGATTATGAGCATATTACATACTATCTATAATTTCATAACTACATGAGACCACATCACAATGCCTTTGGTGTTCACATTACAGTGGAACTTCTTTATAACGAGCTCTTCTATTACGCAATACCTAATACAGCGAGGTTATTTCACAGGTCCAGGTTCTATTGTTGTTCTTCCATGTATCCTTTATTAAGTTACACTTAACAAGTTATGGTACGCCAAGCCTTGGAATATACACTTTGAAAGCAAAATGCAAACGTTTCAGACTTCTAAGAAATTTACAAGAACATGAAATCTCCTCGATAACAGAAAACACTGATGATATTGAACCAAATTTTATGTTGCGATTTATTACTAGTGTATTAATTTTACATACAAACAGCTTTCCATAATTTTTAGTCTAACTTTTAAGTTCAACTTGAAATCTTTGTGAAACACCCCTGTGGGATGTTTGGGGTGATGAGCTATACTGTAGATGTTAAACTGACATAATGTAGAGTTGCTACCAACAGATTGAATGTCAACAACTGGATGTAAATAAATCAGATGCATGAAACAAATGTATAATAAAAAACAGTGTTTATTTTACTCTGTTCTCCATTTTAATAGGAAAACGTAATGACTATTACAAACATGAGAAATTACATGAATAAGCGTCCTTCAACACTGATAGACATTTAGAGGAAACAAAAGGAAAAGGAAATTCACAAAGTTCCAAACAGCTGACAAACAAAAATTACTTTCACATGGATTTCAAACTTGATACAGAATATAAGATTAACCCCTCCAAAAATAGTGAATACTCCCTTTATGTTACACATACTGTACTGGTAAGATAAATTAATCTGAAGGCTTAAAAAGTCTAAGACATGAACTTTACTTTAAAATCAAGTCATTTGATAAGGTTTTATAATTAGATACAAAATACAGGTTCAAAGTCACATCACAAATGCTGCAAACAAAGAACAGTGTTTTCTCTTGGTGTTGAGTTCAACCAAGTGCTCTTTCCAAATGAATAATTATGTTATTAACATTATTTAAAAAGAAGGGATGATTCTTAAAAATAGTTTATTATGCATGCTTGCTATCATCATATTGTTTGACAAAATGGGACTTGGAGAACATCAATGTTTGAAATACGAGTCGGATAGTTATGTGTCAGTGATATTGTTCTTGTTATTTTGAAATAATTAAATGAAACACCCCCACAAAAAAAAGGCCCTTTACAAAACTTGTTCCAGGACACTTTCAGCTAGTATAGTGCTGTAACCGATCATCGGATCGGCATGCCGATCACGATCCGATCACACATGATCGGACCGTTTTTGCCGATTTCCGATCATGCAGAAAAAATCGGAAGATCGGATCGGCAAAAAAAAAAAAAAAAAAAATGATCCCAAAAAACATATTTTGGGAATATAAATGAATACCAAAGCAACATATATCCATATGAATAAGCCCAAGGTAATCTTGTATGGGTATGCTTTCATTTAAAACAGATTACCTCTCCTTTTACAAAATTATTCGCGCCAATTTTGAGCTTAGTCCCATGTGTTTCTGAAAGGTTACGCCAAATTAATCACATGGGACTAAGCTCAGAATTGGCGTGAGTAATTTTGTAAAAGAAGAGGTAATCAGTTTGAAATGAAAGCATACCCGTACAAGATTACCTTGGGCTTATTAATATGGATATATGTTGCTTTGGTATTCATTTATATTCCCAAAATGTGTTTTTTGGGGAATTCCAAAGAAAAAAAAAAACGATTTTTTTTTTTTTTTTTTTTTTTTTTTTTTTTTTTGTTTTTTTTTGGGCCGATCATCCGATCCCGATCATCGATCCGATTTCGTAGATTGATAAAATTTTGCCGATCCGATCAAACGATCCGATCATCAAGGTCAGTTACAGCACTACTTTCAGCTGCCCTTTCCCCCTGCAATTTCTAAATTACATAATACAATGTAAATTGGATCTAGTTCACTGATAAAAAGGAGAATGTATTACTTTGTTTGAAGAATTAATTTAATAATTTCTTGGGGTGAGAAAAAGAAGGGCACTAATTCTGAGATAATCAAGTTCAAAGTTGGTGAGCCTTGTAGAAACCCAATTCAGCTCTCATTTATTTTTAAATAGCTATTTCCAAAATTAGAAAAACAATATTATATGAATAGTTGACATCACAAAGAAAAGGCTCCGAACTACAAGATAGTATGAAAAACTTGATTTAGGCCAAAATAAAGTTAACGCCCTTCTCATCTCACCTGATGATTTGATGTGGGTTTATTTTTACAGTTACTGACGATGTCCTTTCTCCATGGAATGTCACGTCTGTGCTCAGCTGCCACAGTTCTCTTTCATAAGGGTCCATTTCTAAACTGCTACATCTTAACTCCGAACTTCCAAAGTCCTTTCAATCTTTCATAGCATGGCTCCACTAAGGCTCTCCATGCCACATGACATACAATATGTACAGAGTTCAGTTCATACATGATTCACAAGGTGAAGTACTGATGTGTGTGGGCAGTGAATCTATTCTCTCATCTCCCCATCCTCCTCCTCCTCTTCCACACCCCGGATGTACATCACGTTGTTGCACCTGCAAAAAGCAAAATAATGGAACGCTTTACAAAACGATGCACATGAAGACACCATTGAGCTTTTCCTTCATGTGGCCAGAATGAAACATCAGATAGACTCCCAGACTCCCATCATAGACTTTTGTGTTGTAGCCTTGCAACATTCTAATTTGTTTGTCTAAGAGTTTACAGTGGCCAAAATACATTTTTGGTGGTCATTGAAAAGGAAACTGGAGTTTTTTTTAATAACAATTCTTGAGATGATTTGAATCAATAGGATTATACAGTCAAGAATGTGTATTGTGGCCACCTAAAGGGAAACAAGAAAAGTGGTCAACAGTAGACAGGTATTCATTAACAATGTCTTACGCTGCAGAGGAACACTTTTGGTTGCCAGCTTGGCTGCTATAGACAGGTGGCCACTAAGACAGGCTTCACTGTTTGCTTGTTGAGATAGTATGTTATATTTCAAAGACACTGTCAGTTCATCAAGTAGATCATCATTATCAACTAAAGGTAGCACTGTACAGCACTGCTGTGGTCTTCACAAGAGCTCGCCATACAACTCTACCTTCCGCTTACTGTATATGTGTTTCACCCTTCACTCCTTCTCTTGACAAGTTTAAAGATAGCAGTGTACAACCACCCTCCGTTTGCTCACTACAGTATTTACCAGTATTTGTTTCTCATCTTCTACATTTCTGCCCAAGGTATTTTTTAGTTTTCTTTCCCAAATTCTTCTTCTGTAAATGATGTCCTAAGAGTAACCTACTAGATTTTGCAATCCCAATAAACTTCAATGGTAAAATGGTTTACAGAATTTCTACGAAATTGTCTGATCTTTATTATATAACAGTGCTGGCCTTGCATCAAAATTGTTCGATAGCAATATCTACCAGTGTTCAGTTTTTAAGTATTCTACTTACTTACCTTATTAAAACTTCTCCTAGGTTTCCTGTAAATGTTCCGTCGATGTACTCCTCTGTGCTTGCAAGCTGAAAGAGAGAAGTGAAACAGAAATAAAATAAGACACCTTATACAGGGTGGCCCCCTAAAACGGAATAATAAAGAAACATGATGACTAGGTTCACTGGATAGGGCATCTTTTAAAAAGAAAAATTATACCAAGAACAGTGATCTTGGTAGAGTAGTTTTTGTTTTAGGACGTCTTAAGTGAGACTATGTCAGGTTCCCATTTTTGCTAAGTCAGTACCTGATAAATCGCACTTCCTGTCGCACTTCCGTCATAGCCTCAAACAACTATGCCCCTTCTCCCAGCACACAGCTGAATGCACAATAACAATGGCGCACACATTTTGTTGTTGTCTTGGGAGAGATGCTAGCGCAGTAATGCAAAGCACTACATGCATGTGTACTTGCTTTGCATTTGGTGTCAATATTTTAGTGGTTGTTAATTTCCGGATACACAAGTAATTTGCAAAATTTGTGAAAATAAAACCAAGGTTGCAAAATATATGGCATATACAGTATGCCCCAGCCACTTAAGAAGCACACAAAGTGCTTTATTGCTATTACGGCGCTTGTGCAGATTGGTGTGCCACCTCACAATATTAACCAATAACCATAATTTCTTTATTCCCAATATCTCAAAGAACCGAACCCTGGCATACCAAACTGCACTAGCCCCGCTTTTACTTCATTGTTTTTTTACCTGGACATTCATGTAGCCGTCCACAGAGACCAGGTAGCCCTTGTACTCCATGCCCCACTTGAGACGCACCATCACAGGCTTGCCAGTCAGACCATTCAAAAATGGCTTGGGGTTCAATGGCATTCCCTGCAATCACAATATCATTTAGTTAGCATGACATTCAACTCAAATCAAGTCTACAAGAATATTGGATAATAGTGCAGTTTCTGACCAGATTTACGTAGAGCTAAAAAAAAAAAAAAAAATCATTAATACACAACAAAATTGTTCTAAGCTAACAAATAATATTGAGCTGACCTTGAAGGACAAAAAGAGAAATAATTTCTTCCCCTTTTCTTGGATTACCCTTATACCCTTATTCCATTTCCTCTATCTTCCTCCACATATTCCGTTCTACTATTTATAAAGACAAAATGTTTCATATTTATTTACGATAACATGATATTGTATAAATTAAAGATAAAATGACCCCCTTCAATATTGGAATACAATTCAGATGGAATTATTCAGGCATGACTTGTCATGGTCAATTAACCACAGTAAGGTCTGTTTTCAAAAATAGCAAAAATGGAACTTCAACTCAGCCCTATAAATGTTGATCTAAAACGCTCTATTCATGACATGGCATAATTTTTCATTACAAATGTGATCTTTTTTATTTTCATCTCAATTAAAAAGTATAAATGAAGACAATTGTGAACATTATAGGGTTTTATTTTGATCCAAAAGTAACAAAATTGAAATTTTCATGACATTTCAGTTTATTAGTCGAAACGACAGTTTGTGCCATTATTTCCCGCCCTTATTTCAGTATGAAACTTAGTGTAAATTCTTCTCACGGATTCTACCGTAGTCCAAAGATCTTAAAAACCTGATGTCACCCTTGGTCAACCAGTTGGGTAGTCTCTAACATGTCATTTCTCTAGGGAGCTATGGTTAAAATTGCAGGGGACACATAAAACAGACAAGCTTTATGCCTCAAAGACAGACCAGTATGTTGATGCTCTCATAACCTGGAAAATGTACATTTCAGAGTATGTTCATAACAATAACATTCAGTAATGTGATAATTTACTTGCCCCATACATCTTGTTTTAAGCAAAACGCTTACTAGTTACTTTCATTTCAGTCGAATGGTGTGGTCCTCCATTGTTTTGCTATTTTTGAAAACAGACCTTGCTATTGTTAATTCAGGGCTCCACACTTACATTTTTTGTCAGTGGCACGGTCCGGCCAGTGAAATAATTACTTCCCCTTTTCTGGTGGCCCGAAAGAAAAATTTACTGGCCCGAAATGATATCTCATGAGTTAACTTTTTACTTTTCAAAATATCACTCTTTCCTGATCAAACATGTGATTATAGAAGAAGTATGACATGGAAGAAAACAAGATTTTTCAATTTGTCAATGTTGGGTTAAAAAATCTGCTTGCCGATCGGGCCACCAAAGTATGACTTTAATACATTTTTGCTGGCCCCGGGCCAGCGGGCCAGTGCAAGTGTCGAGCCCTGGTTAATTGACCATGGCAGTTCATGCATGAACGATTACACCTTATAACTATTCCCTACCTGTAGAGGACTAAATTTCCTTTAATTTGATATATGATAATGTACACTTTAACGTACATAAATATGAAATATTTAAGCTTAAACAAGTGTCCTGTTTCTTTTTTTGCGGAGTATATTTGGTCAGTTATAAATAACTTCCATATTTTGTTCCCTTCCGTTCCTTTTTCTTCACAGCACCTTTTGGTTATTTACATCATGTCTTTTACATATATATAATACAGTCAACTCTGCCTAAGTCGAAGTCGCATAAGTCCGAAGGTCTATTCAAGATCCCTCTCTTTATATTCTATTGTTTTTAAGTATTTAACCCCTCATAAGTCGAAGCTATTTCTTCAGTCCCAAGAGATTCGACTTAGGCAGAATTGACTGTAGTTATTGTTTCTCTAATCTCTTCCCTGCACATTTCCTAACTAGCCTATTTTCTCCATTTCTCTCCACAGATTCTAGTGGCCTGAAAGAAAAATTTACTGGCACCCCAATTTTGTTCGCGAGTAAACTTAACTACCGTATTTACCGGCGTAATCGCCGCATCCGGACTTTGAGCATTGAAATTGAAAAAAAAAAGTGGGAGAAAAGTGCGCTAGGAAAACTGGCGATCATGCGCTGCATCGATAACGCACTTAGCTAGATCGATGGCAGGCAAGCGCGGCGCTGGCAGTGCATTTGTTTCGTAACTTTGAAGTTAAAAACGTATCGGATTTAGCAAATATCGGCAAAAAATCCAATACAGTGCAATACACCTGCTGAAATGTGTTGTTTTGAGGTCAGTCAATAGTGAAAATTTGACTATCGCCACGTATGCGCCGCACCCCAACTTTGCTTAGTTTTTTTGAGGAAAAAGTATGCGGCGATTACGCCGGTAAATACGGTATTCAAATTTATCACTCTTTCCTGATCAAACCTGTGATTACAGATTAAGCATAACATGGAAGAGAACAAGATTTTTCTAATTTTGTCAATATTGTTATTGGGTTGAAAATCGGCTTGCCCAATCAGGACACATTTTTTACTGTCTTACTCTTAGACACTTAGACGCTAGAGATTCCCGGTTCGATCCCGACCATCGGACAATGTCAATGCTTTTTGTATAAATTCTTACAGCACTCTTCTTAGTCTTACAGCATTTTATACAAGTCGGAAATTTCGGATACGCGCATGCGCATGCACAACCGAAAATCACGTAAAAATAGCCAAATGATTCTCAGGTAGAGTTACGGTCACATAACAATCAATAGCCACCGCCTTCTATTTAAAAAAAAAAAATCAAATATTTGAAAAGTTAAACTTGGTTTCAAATGATTTATTTGTATGGAATGGTTTTCTAAAATCATGATTTGAGTAGTGCATTTCGCCAATAAAGTCTTCTTTTAAATTTAAATCAATTTTGTTTTTGGCTTTTAATTACTAACTAATAAATAATACTAGTTTTGTCTTTTGCAACTGTTTTTGCATGTGTTGAAATACATTGTCATTATTCTAATCAACTAACGAGTTATCTATCATTATTCATTTAGAATTGTGGCTACAGTAATTTGTGGACAATGCTCTTTCAATTTTATAATATAGAAAATGCAAAGCCAATGAATGCCAATGGCAAAGCCCAAGCCAGGCAATGGCAATGGAATGCAAATGCAATGCCGATGACCGGATTTATCAAACCAATTTTAGGCAACTGTCAACCACACAAACATTCACACAAGACGCACTTTTTACACATTATTTTGGTCCTCGATACAAGAGAGCAAAGTATAGCTTTCTTGTGCATGTACTTTATCTAGATCACATAAATAATGACCCCCAAATCAAATAATTTATTGAACACCAAAAACATGAAATAGTACTTACAGCACTCATTTTGGTAATTGAATCTGTGCGTCCCGCGTTGAAAATGACAAATACAAGCTCGAGCAAGAACTGAAATAAGCCGACTGAGATACAATTCAGTTGAATACGATTGCCAATTTGATTTCTTTGCACTACAGTGGTGTATATCGATGACCAGAGTGCGATGATAGAGCTAGAGATCAACGCGTTCTGATTTGATTCGAAAGAGTGAAAGGAAAATTAAATTAGATTAAATCTTAATTATCAATTCAATATTTGCAATATTCAAAATATTCACAGTTCAGATTGCCTAACAAAATGATGGTAGGTTCTATCATAGACCTACAGTAGGTCTATGGTTCTATATTATATATAGGTTTTCCCGCTCAATTTTGCACTTTTCTCAATCGAATTCATTTAGGGGCATTCGAATTCGCGCGTTGCCGCAGTATCGTTGGTATCGGTTTTTCTAATTCCGAATAAGTGCAAGCGAATTCATGCATACGCATACGATTTCGCGAATAGACACAGAAGTTCATTTATGGGCAATCGATTTCGCGAATGTGCAGCCAAATGTAAACTTGGTTCATACAATTTAACGCGGCATGGCCGGTCATGCCTGATGAGCACGTTTGGAGCATTCGATTTCATTTCGGGGCAAACAATTGTAACATTTCGTCATTCGTTTTAGATAACGCGGATGCTATGTACATGTATGTACATTTGTGTATATGTAGGGGAGGGGGGGGGGGGGGGGTACTTTCGGGGCCTTGGACTTTCATGGGAGACATATGTATGCATTTCTCAGTCGTCCGTAAATATACATACAAGTCTTCGTCCTGTTTTAATTGTCTGAATATATATATAATTATGATATGACACACGAAACTGGGAACAATAATGTTTTACTTTTGCCCTGGAAAGGACATTGTGCGGTTTGTTACGTTTGAACATCTTTACAAAATGATGTATTTACATGTATTTTGTTATCATCAAGATTTTCCAATTGTAATGTCATCTACATCCCCATTTAGCTTTAATAAACATTGATATACGCTTTAGCACGGAGCTATATAGGAGGCACAATCACCCCTCCCCACCCCTAATAAGTTGACAAACAATACATCATAAGCCAAAGGGGAATCTTTATAGAAAACAAAGATATACATGAAGCTTATAAGCATTTTATTTTATATATTTCCAGATGGCCAGGGTCCTTTTCCCCGAATTCCATTTTCTCATTCTCACCTTACAAGCAAAATTAACCTTTATCAAAATTATAGGTTTTCCCGCTCAATTTCGCGATTGTGTCAATCGAATTGATAATAGGAGCAAACGAATTCGCGCGATTTGCGATCGCCGTACCAAAGCATTATTCGAATTCGTTAATAGGCATTCAAAATCACGCCCGGAGCAAACGAATTCGCACAAAGCGCATACCATTTCGTCAATGGTCGTTCAAATTGACACGTAGTATACGTAGACGTCTCTTCGGTCAATCGAATTCGTGAAAGGGCAGCCAATTTTCAAATTACTGCTTTCGATTTAAGAAATGTAAAGATAGATCAGCAATAAATTGGCTAAAAGCAGTGGCGTCTGTATTCAGGTAAACTTAATTCATATTCAGACAAAGCATGTTATATTTGGGAAAAATCAAGTCATAAATTATTCGTGAAATTTATAAAAGGAATATAATTTTGATAAAGGTAAATTTTGCTTGTAAGGTGAGAATGAGAAAATGGAATTCGGGGAAAAGGACCCTGGCCATCTGGAAATATATAAAATAAAATGCTTATAAGCTTCATGTATATCTTTGTTTTCTATAAAGATTCCCCTTTGGCTTATGATGTATTGTTTGTCAACTTATTAGGGGTGGGGAGGGGTGATTGTGCCTCATATATAGCTCCGTGCTAAAGCGTATATCAATGTTCATTAAAGCTAAATGGGGATGTAGATGACATTACAATAGGAACAATCTTGATGATAACAAAATACATGTAAATACATCATTTTGTAAAAATGTTCAAACGTAACAAACCGCACAATGTCCTTTCCAGGGCAAAAGTAAAACATTATTGTTCCCAGTTTCGTGTGTCATATCATAATTATATATATATTCAGACAATTAAAACAGGACGAAGACTTGTATGTATATTTACGGACGACTGAGAAATGCATACATATGTCTCCCATGAAAGTCCAAGGCCCCGAAAGTACCCCCCTCCCCTACATATACACAAATGTACATACATGTACATAGCATCCGCGTTATCTAAATCGAATGACGAAATGTTACAATTGTTTGCCCCGAAATGAAATCGAATGCTCCAAACGTGCTCATCAGGCATGACCGGCCATGCCGCGTTAAATTGTATGAACCAAGTTTACATTTAATTTGGCTGCACATTCGCGAAATCGATTGCCCATAAATGAACTTCTGTGTCTATTCGCGAAATCGTATGCGTATGCATGAATTCGCTTGCACTTATTCGGAATTAGAAAAACCGATACCAACGATACTGCGGCAACGCGCGAATTCGAATGCCCCTAAATGAATTCGATTGAGAAAAGTGCAAAATTGAGCGGGAAAACCTATATATTCCTTTTATAAATTTCACGAATAATTTATGACTTGTTTTTTCCCAAATATAACATGTAAGTTTACCTGAATACAAACGCCACTGCTTTTAGCCAATTTATTGCTGATCTATCTTTACATTTCTTAAATCGAAAGCAGTAATTTGAAAATTGGCTGCCCTTTCACGAATTCGATTGACCGAAGAGACGTCTACGTATACTACGTGTCAATTTGAACGACCATTGACGAAATGGTATGCGCTTTGTGCGAATTCGTTTGCTCCGGGCGTGATTTTGAATGCCTATTAACGAATTCGAATAATGCTTTGGTACGGCGATCGCAAATCGCGCGAATTCGTTTGCTCCTATTATCAATTCGATTGACACAATCGCGAAATTGAGCGGGAAAACCTATATTATTTTCTTGAAATAATACATTTCTTGATTGATAATTTGAGCTGACAAATATACGGTAGCAAAATGCTTATCAAAATTAGCTCCGATACTGATAATAAACTTATCCATATTTGACACATATTTTATCACTTTAATTGTAGATCACTTGCTTCATAATAACTTATGTTTTTGCTGCACATTGTTTTAATAATTGGCAAAAGCTTTTCCACGGTCCATCAGTAAAGTTGTTCCATAAATGTCGCCCGATCATTAATTGTTTTTATAATTTACGCAAATATAAGTAATTCAGTCCCGCGTTTTATATACGGTATGGATGAGCCTAGCAAGATCATCTCCGAGTACTCCGACTCGCAATATCCCTGCTTGTATCAAATCTGTTTCTCTTGTACCGCTATTCTTCACTCCGCTCTTTTGTTTTATACATTCTATATTATTTTGTTAACAAGATGGTTTATTTCACGATGGTCAAGTCTCTATATAGACCGGCGTGAAATCCGTCTTCAAAAATAATGTCGAGGCCGGGAAGACCACTGGTTTAGTTTTGTTTGGGGGGGGGGGGGGGGGGGGGGGGGCGGGGGAAACAAGACCGGAGTTGTTGCCCTAGACCACATATATAGTTGAGTTCAGTTGGTAAAGAGGGTAGGCCTACAGTTTTTGTAAAAGTCACTGAATTTTAGTAACCAAAACCTGCACCATTACACTTTATTACAAACTAATAGTTATAACTCCACCATGCTCGAAAGGATCCAAAATACACTCATGATGAAGTGAGCCTGTTATAATTAAAAAAAGAGCCGTTAAAACAAAGGGCGCTCAGTAAAAGCACATTGGTTTTAACCATTTTAACTCTGTGGCATTTGTGCGCATTGTAACTCGCAGAAATGCGACCTTGGCACGTTAGGAGTTAACTTGTGCATGTGATAAATTGTTAAAATCAATGGTAGATAGAGAAATAATCAACCACTATTTAAAAACCCCTTTTGTAAATTTTTTAAAAGAGGAAGCATAACAAAAAATATCATGGCTGGTTCAAAATTATCGCATGTGCATGGAGCCCACAATTATAACAAATGGTTATGTTTTTGGTATCCGTTGACCGGGGTAATAATATAAATAAACGTTATTATTATTATTATTTTTTATTTTTAACTGATGTTTTTCTCGTAGATATTGAAATCCTTCTCTCCTCTTTACTGGTTCCTCTCTGCTATCCTTCATACTATCATAATTGAGTTCGACTACTCCGAGTACTTTACTCCGAGTACTCAGCTTTACCAGAACTCCTACTTCCCACAAACTGTAACAGCATGGAATGCGCTCCCCAATAATATCTTGGCTTCTACATCACTAGGAGCCTTTGCGGGAGCAGTTGCCTCAATCGGCAATTAATGGGACACCTCACCGGTTCCCCTCGACTCTACGTCCTGACTGATGGACCCTGTCGAGTACCCAAGTAGAAGTAGAAGTAATTTGATTGTAAACAAAACGAATTTCAGTCTATCAACTGCCTTGTTTTGTATTTTATATGTTTTTATTGATCAATAAACTGGATACCCAGGACAAAATTCCAGTTGAAATTCTAATTGGTAGGCTACCCATTGAATTCAATGGGTAATTGGTACCAATAGACCGCTTCTGTAATGTATGCAAATGCGTATGACGTCAGACTCTCCGTCGTCAAGCTTAACAAAAGTAACCATGTCCGGCAAGCTAGCTTGCCGGACCTTCATACGCATATTATTTGCATACATTACAGAAGCGGTCTATTGAAACTGAATTCAATTGGTACCCATTGCCATGGATACCCATTGAATTCAATTGGTACCCATTGAATTAATTAGTTTCAATGGGTATTTGTTTCATTTTCCATATACTCTTCGATTACCAATTTATTTCAATTGGTAATTTTCAATGGGTAATTTTAAATTGGTACCAATTGATTTCAATTGGTAAAATTGTTAATATAGTCAATGGGAATTTCACCATGGGTAGTGGATTATATTATTGGCGTAGCTACGGGGGGGGCACGGGGGGCACGTGCCCCCCCCCCCCCCCCAATCATTTGGCCCCCCCCAAAAAAAAAAATGACGACCCGACATTAGCCAAATGTGTCTATATCATTCATTATCATCATGTTTTATTAAATGTGTGATGATAATGATGTTATCAACGATAGTAAAGAAGAACATAACGGTCGTTCCCTAGTACTAGCAATAGCGCACCTATATCAGTTTGAAGAATCCTTCCAATATAGCGCCTTATACAAATTTTCAGTCCCGTGCGCGAGGATCGACGCTCACCGCTTCAGAAGACATAGAGCGCGTAAAGGCAAAACAAACTTCCTAGCACGTGGTAAATCGTCCATCATACCAAGGGCCTTTTCAGGATCTAGAATCTGCCTCCCGCTTTTATAGATAATTTTGACCATTTGACACCTTCATGCAGGCTATAAAGGCGCATAGCTGCACTACGTAGTCCTACCCAACTAGCCACCTGACGTCGGGCCGATGTCGGAAGTTGGTTGGCGGATGTCGGCATATCGCCGTTGGCTCGAGGTTAAAATGTCCGCCAGCCCAACATCGTCACGACGTCATTTTTGTGATATATTGGCATAACGTCATTTTCCGACAATGGCCCAACATCATGTCATGAGATGATGTTGGGCCATTGTCGGAAATTGACGTTATGCCAATATATCACAAAAATGACGTCGTGACGATGTTGGGCTGGCGGACATTTTAACCTCGAGCCAACGGCGATATGCCGACATCCGCCAACCAACTTCCGACATCGGCCCGACGTCAGGTGGCTAGCTGGGTAAATGTCTAGGTAAAGATAAACTTCCTTTACTAATTTCTTCACTCTGCAAATGCACCCGTTCCATTAATTCATGATGCATATCTAGGCATATTGTTGATGATCATGATTGAAGGAGCACCAGTCATCTTCTCCAGAGTCGACATCTGCATCAGTTGAGCATATGCCTACTGGAACTAACTCAAGGGACCCGTGTCATGGGTCTAGTCACGCGACAACAGGCAGGGGACGGGGAGGGGGGACATGCCCCTCCCCATACATTTGAAAGTGGAGGTGATTGTTCCTCCCACTTTTAATATGCATACACTATGTATGTTTGATTCTATAGCTTGAACTACGAATCACTTATTTTGGTCTCGGGTATGCGCCAAATCGCACAATTTAAAGCCCAAAATTTGCAAAAGCTCCCTACAGTGGGAGGGGTACACCCCCTCCCATGGCGTCGATCCTGGGGGGCAGGGGTGCGGTCGCCCCCCAATGAAAATATTGGGGGCGAGCATATCATTTCGCCCCCCCCCCCAAATAATTCTGAAAATAAGGAAGAACAAAATCGAGTGATATAATGCCAAAGAGGGGAAAGACATATTTATCAATAATTAATCTTCAAAATAGCTGTTTTCTTTAGTTTGAAAAGGACTGTAAATCTCGTTTTTTGGCCGCGCGCTTCGCGCGCATACTGTTTCTCATATTGCAAGTTTCATTTCGGTTTGCTTGAACTCACTTTTCGAACTGTGTTGAGCAGTGTAATTTCTCAAACGCACACCTCAAACGAAGTTTATTAAACCCTCATCTATAGCACACCGTCACAGAAAATAAAATAATCTGAAATAATATATCTTTGATGCAAAAATACTGCTGAAAACTGCTTATCTACTATAATAATGCCGGGTAATAAAATGAGAGTCGATATAGGGCCTAAATTTTCGATCCTAGCAGAATCTTCTTCAGAGGCTATAAAATGACAATTGTACAAACAAAAACATCATATATATACACATAGAGGTACACATGTAAACAACTAAGAAAGGGGGCGGAGACATGGAACAATGAAAAGGCTGTGAGTGGCCAATTGGGCTGGGCTGGGATTGGAGGAAATACACACAAAGAGATGTTATGTAACAAGGAGCATGATAGGAGGCATGATCAAAGGAGTACCATGAAGGATGGTAATTAGGGACATGAATAGTGAATGGAGGTGAGATGTGAATGGAGGTAAGACGAAAGGGCTTATAGTAAGTAAAAGATTGAAGAGGGAGGTGTGAGGGGAGGGGGGGGGGGGGGGGGTGAACAAAGGGGAGCTTGAGTGGAGGAGGTGGGATTAATGAAGAATGGTGGTGGGATGAAAAGGAGCATCTATGAAAAGGAGCATCTATACAGTTGATCAACATCCTCGCTGAACAATGTGCCTCTTCCCTTGATTCCTTCGCAGCTGACATCAACCGATTGGAAGATGATCTACGTTCGTGTTGCAGCGATGCCCAGTGGATCAAATACAATGACGAAATTGATTCTTGTTTGTCTAAGCACAGGTCTGATCTCCTCCAGCGTAGAAACCGGAAAATTGGCAATCTCACCAGAAAACGCCAAGGGACACGTAGATTCACCCGATGTACTAATAACACTGCTGTTTCACCCCAAACAGTTGTCAATCTCTCATCTGCCCCCCTCTCCACATCAGAATCCTCCCTTCTCTCCAAAGGTCTCAACTTCTGCCCCACCCCACCAGCTGTCAATCAGATCTCACTCAACCAGGATTTGTCTTCCTTCTATCGCTTCATCCGCCTCAAGGAATACTTCCTCGATGAACCCCCATCTCAACCTGAACCCTTCCGACAGAAAAGCAGCTGGGTACCCCCCAAGAACAGAGTTCCATCCCTCGAAACGTATGTGCAGGCAGTTAGTTCACAAGTTCTCTCCTCAGATATCCCCAGCAACACGCACGACAACCTCCCTCATGAAGAACGCCAAGCTCTCACTTCCCTCAAAAACAGGACCGACATCATCATCAAGCCAGCAGACAAAGGATCGGCCGTCGTCGTCATGGACCGCCAACAATACATCGACGAGGCCATGAAACACCTCAACAATCGTTCACACTATTCTGTGCACAACTCTGACCCCACATCTGAATTCTCTCAGCAGATACAGCAGACACTGGATGACATGAAGGCTCGTGAACACCTCTCCAAAAAAGCTCACAAATTTCTCTCCCCCGTCAATACTAAACCTGCCAGATTCCACCTTCTCCCCAAGATACACAAACCAGGGAATCCAGGTCGTCCTATCCTATCGGGAAATGGTTCACCCACAGAGAACATTTCTCTCTTTGTCGATCATCACATTAAACCTCTTGTCCATCTAGCACCTTCCTACATCCATGACACCCCTGACTTTCTTAGGAAACTTGAAGCCATCAAGGATCAAATACCAGAGACTGCCATCATTGGCACTTTTGATGTTTCTTCCCTGTACACCAACATCCCTTTCGACGAAGGAGTCGCTGCATCATGTGAAGCTTTGACCAGGAGCGGTCACTCCAACCCACCCATTTCTGACATCAAATCTCTCATGTCCCATGTACTAACCAAAAACAACTTCACTTTCTTGGATCAACACTATCTACAGGTTTTTGGCACGGCAATGGGTACCCGTATGGCTCCCTCATTTGCCTGTCTCTTCATGACCAAGCTCGAACAGCAAATGTTGGATTCGGCTCCTTGCCGCCCATGGATCTGGTGGCGTTACATTGACGACGTCTTCTTCATCTGGACCAGCGATGATGACAGCCTCCACACATTCATTGACCACATGAATTCCTTTCACAGGACCATCAAGTTCACTTCCGATTTCTCCCCAGATGAGACGCACTTCCTCGATGTCACCGTCAAGAAGGCAAACGGCCATATCACCACAGATCTCTACACCAAACCGACAGACACCCACCAATACCTTCATTCCACTAGTTGCCATCCCCGTCACTGCAAGACTGGCATCGCTTACAGCCAAGCTCTCCGACTCCGCCGCATCTGCTCCAAAGATTCCGACTTTTCCCTTCACGCTAGAAATCTCAAGGAACATCTCACATCTAGGGGTCACAGTGCTAGAACAGTTACACAAGCCATTAACAAAGTTCGTTCTCTCCTCAGATCTGATGTCCTCAAACAGAAGACTCACAACCAGACCACCACCAACGTGTTACCCCTTGTGACCACCTTCCATCCCAACTTACCTCCCCTCCGTACCATCCTCCACGATAATCACCACATCCTCCACACCTCCGACCGGCTCCAACATGCTGTCCCTGACCAGCCAATTCTAGCCTACCGACGCCCCCGAATCCTCAAGGATCTCATCGTTCGTGCTGAAGTCCCTTCTCTCACTAATGATTCTTCTCCCACACAGCATGGTACCTTCAAGTGCACAGCTGACAGATGCGTCATATGCAAGGTTCATCTCTCCCAGGGCGATTCTTTCACCAGCCACTCTAACAACCTCTCTTTTCACACCAAAGGTAACATCACATTCACCACCACCAACGTTGTTTACCTGATCACCTGCCGAGTCTGCCGCATCCAGTATGTAGGTGAAACCAAGACCACTCTCAAGAGACGCTTCTATGGACACAGATCCACCGTCCACACATCCAAGCTCGACACCCCAGTTGGCCATCATTTCAACCTACCTAACCATTCCATTTCTGACATGATTCTACAGGGCATAGAATCTCTAGGCAACCGTCCAGATTCACTACGCACCAGCAGGGAAAAACACTGGATGAGATGTCTCTGCACAATCCAACCCCGTGGGCTCAACATTCAAGAAGGCAGTGTTTAGCTTCATCCTGCACATTCTCCTAATATGCTTGCCATCTTTGATTTGTTTTTGTTTTGCTTCCATTACCTTTTCTCAACAGATCTCCATGCTTCTTTTTGAATAAATTGTTGTATTCACATTCACTATGCTTTGCACATTGGTATGATTTGTATGATTGTATTATAACCTGTATACTCGCATGTTCTCACATTTACATCTTGTCACCTACATGTTTGTTTAACTAACATTGATTATTCTCTTGTTTTCCCACAGGCTCCCCTCTCATTTATTAGCAGTTTCTCTAATTTTCCCTCCATATCCATGCATTGTTTTGCTCGATTTTCATCCATAGTTCTCTATTCTCTCACTTTTTCTTCATATTAGATTATCATTTGTTATAGTTTGACACTGTATATAGTTGTACATATTGATATGCTCATCTGTTTTATATTGATATATCACATGCACCACTTTTTAATTATGTTCAATCTACATTTCTCCCACTTTCTGTTTTCCCACAGGACTTTAATCGGCAGTCAGCTGCATTAGTTTCATAAGACTTATTTATTTGCGATGTTGTAATTATTTTCATATATTGTTTATATTCCTATAAACGTATTTATATATCATGTATATATCTTGCTAACTAATGTTAAACCCACATCACACTCTCATTTTCCATTTTTCTACAGGGTTTCAGGGTGTGTACATCCTTCTTTCTCTTGTTCATTCTTCTTCTTTCAATTGATCATCACCCATTCTTATCCCCCTCCCTCCCCTTCAGCATTCCTTTTCATCCCACCACCACTCTTCATTAATCCCACCTCCTCCACTCAAGCTCCCCTTTGTTCACCCCCCCCCCCCCTCCCCTCACACCTCCCTCTTCAATCTTTTGTGGCCACTTTGGCCTCCTTACTATAAGCCCTTTCATCTTACCTCCATTCACATCTCACCTCCATTCACTATTCATGTCCCTAATTACCATCCTTCATGGTACTCCTTTGATCATGCCTCCTATCATGCTCCTTGTTACATAACATCTCTTTGTGTGTATTTCCTCCAATCCCAGCCCAGCCCAATTGGCCACTCACAGCCTTTTCATTGTTCCATGTCTCCGCCCCCTTTCTTAGTTGTTTACATGTGTACCTCTATGTGTATATATATATGATGTTTTTGTTTGTACAATTGTCATGTTATAGCCTCTGAAGAAGATTCTGCTAGGATCGAAAATTTAGGCCCTATATCGACTCTCATAATATATCTTTCAGTAAATTCGGTCCATATGCGCTGAACGCAAATCATATTGGAATAATTATCATGTCACCCCACATTTGAAAGTGGAGGAGATTGTCCCCCTCCCTTTGTCATGTATGTTTGGTTCCATACTTATTTACTTCATATTACGTGAAATTTCTGTCTTAGGTGTGCACCAAATCGCACAATTTCACGCCCCAAAATACAAAAGCTCCCTACTGTGGGAGGGGGACACCCCCTCCCACACCCTCCCCACTCGGTCGCTTCGCTTCCTCGCAATGTCTCCCCTCCACTTTTGAGAAGTCGTTGACGCCCTTGCTTAGTTTCACTATATCACTATCACTATATCGATATTCCTGTTTAAAAATACGTTACGAGTAGGTTCACTATTATAATACAATGACAAATAAAAAGACAATAATGACCATACTTCTACAGTGATATTTTAAACACCAATTTCAAAAATGTATCCACACCCTCCCCCCAATAAGTATAGACAAGCACGGATACGACGTGAGCGTATTTGAGTCTAGTGTGTGTGCATGTACACGTAATGTAGGTTCGATTGTGTTTGTATACTAGGGAGATGATTTAAGTCCTGATTTCTTTAATTTAGTATTATCAAATTTCCTTCCAAGGTATGCACCAGATTGCATTATTTCAAGTGAAAATTTGCAAAAGCTCCCTACCGTGGGAGGGGGGACACCCCCCTCCAACACCCTCCCCCCTCGGGCGCTACGCTCCCTCGCAGTTGTGCCCCCCCCCCCCCCCAATCCGTTGACCCTCGCTACGCCACTGAGTGGATATATTATTATTCAAGTTATAATAGAGAAATATTCAGGTGTAATTGTTGAATTAGAAAATGGGCAGAACCATGCTAAAACGTTTTTTAATTACCTTCTTCCATCTGACTAATAATAATAAATAATACTTACTTGGATATCTCTGGCTTTTCTGCCGATAAAAAACGTACATTTCTCAGGGAATTTAAAGGGACTTAGTAACATATTGTCCAAATCCTCAAAATAAAATTTTAATTCTAGCGGTTCCCTTATACCTTGTTGTATTCGTATTAACAATAAAATCACGGGACAGGTTTCGGTTTTTCAAATTTCCCTTTCGTTACAAAGATATGTATGATTGAAGTATTCAGATAAGAAAAACTCCGGGCGAGTTTTTCTTCCGTGTACAAAGTGAGTGCAGTGAGTTACTGAATACCACTTTGCATTTTCGCTCATTACTTGGCCATACAATGTCCATTTGACTTGAAATTTTCACACAATACCCTGTGGACATATGAGATAACAATAATATACATTGCATCAACCATTCATCACTTTTTGCACATGTCAACAAAGTTACTAGATCCCTTTAAGGCTTGTCTGTCGTTAAATTGGCAACACCCCTTCTTCGCCTATAAAAATTAGTCGCAAGGTTCATTGGAAGATATCGCGCGGCGCGCGTGCGTGGAGCTGGAGCAGAGCGAGATCGAGACAGCACGATCGCGCGCCCGACGTTTTCCCGCTACTACACCGTACACAAAGGTGTACCGTACTAGTGCACATACAAGTATACAACTATCAACACTGACTGACTGCACGGTAAAACCATCAACATGGCGTCTGCTCTGGAAAGCTATGTTAACCGTATCCTTTTTTGTCTACAAATAACAAATATCAAGGATCTTATATTTGTGATAATTATGATTACAATAATGCGATTGCATAGTCATTTTGCACATGATTTGATTAATATTGTTTTGTTTAACCATGTATTTGTGTCTGGTCATATCTTCACTTCAGTCCCACCTCTTACAAATTTTGTGGTAAAATTAAAAGTTAATTTGATTAGAAATTATAAATGTTAATGTCTACAATATAGTTAGTACTTGGAACTGTAATGCTGTTGTATTGCTGCTGTTTTTTATTTTGATTATTACCGTCGGTCTAGAGTAGAGACTATTGTCTGCGTCTTTATTTATAATCGAGATAAATTTAGAGGATAAATTTAACCAAAAAATATGAATGATTAGTTTTACACTACTTTTCCGGCCCCGGGAATTTACACTTTATTGCCACAGCTCTGGCAGCGTCTGCGTGCATGTTCCTTCATGTGCACACAAATACTAACACACACAAAACCCTATCTAAAGCCACTGCGTGTGACGCTTATTTTAGCATGCTGAACAAGCGCAAGCAGGAGGAAAGTGGTAAAAAATTAAAAATGTGACGAAAATTGCAGATTATCGTCGTTTTTAGAGCTTTAAAATTTTCTTCTCTATCGGAATTATATTGACTAATCATCGGGGGGACACCCCCCGATCCCGAACCCCCAATCTAAGTTTCTAGAGAAAAAGAAACATCGGACACTTACAGAAAGTCAAAAATCCAAGTAAAGCTGGGCATTCTCTTACTTTAGTCCACCCCTTACATTCACTTGCGTTCATTTCGTTACGGACGGGGACCTAATCCAACTCCCATAGACTTTGTACACAGAGTGAGCTCACAGACGTAACAGAGGGGGACCTAAACCACGATTTGGCCTAAAGCTGTGGCAGTAAAGTGTAATTGACCCATTATTATTACTACCGGTAAGTTAAGTAAGACTAAGTTTAATCTTAAATGATAATTGCAAAATGCTGTGTTTCACTTTATTCATGGTGCTAATCCCACTATGCATAGCAAATGTCTAGAATCACATCTACAAAGTACATGGTCCACTCGGGTGGACCATTTACATACATTACACGCAATATACGCTAATACACTGGAGAATAGCATACTGCCAATTCGTACACTGTACCGATCAGTTGAACGCTATGCCTATGTGTTAGGACGCATCGGTAAGGAAAACAGACGGGAATTAATCATTTTTTTCTCCTTTTTGCGGTCTTCAAAACAACAGAGTCGGTAATTATTATCAAAGTATATGAATTGTGGATCACATAAACAAAATTTTTTTTGCATTTGCTGGTAAATTGAGGGAGAAATCGGCCGACAAAAATTGTCTTCGTTTTGGATAATGCTATTGTAATGTACCTTGGTGTGTCTTGAATGGGGAATTACTGTTCAGACCACATTAAGCCCCTTGACTTACAGGGGTGTGTTCAGACCTAGGCCCCGCTGCAGAAAGGGTTACAATTGATTGTAAAGTTGCAAGTCAGAAAATATGCGCATTTGAAGTTGAACCATGGCAATTGATCAGATTTGCAATTCAGTGACATGATCCAACTTGCAATTACATTAGTTACAACTTTCCATTGATTGCAACTCTTTCTGTTATGCAGTGCTCGAAATTAGCATAGGCCCGCTGGCCTGGGGCCACTAAAAATTAGCTTGGGGCCACCAAATTTCATTGATCATAAATTCTACTGGCCCATTTGGGCAAGCAAAGGTAAAATGATTGTTTATGTTCTTCTTTGTTTGGGGCCACCAGATTTAGGTTTGGGGCCACTAGAAGTAAACAAATCTTGTTTTGACTTGCCCGACTGGGCCACAAGGCAAAAAGGTTACTTTCTAGCATTGTGTTGTGCGATGGGGCCTAGGAGAATGACAATCTCATGCACACTCACACTTGACATTGAATTTGAATATGTAGGGAATCACTGCTTTCCCAAGCCATTGGCTTTTTATTGTGGTTTCCTCTACACATTTTCATTGTATTGTGCGGTGCCTTTTAAAGATATCAATAAACTGAAATTGAAATTAAAATTGAGCCAAAATTCAAGGCACTGGCATGCTTTATATACAATACAGTATATTATTGTAGCGCTGTAAATGTCACTTTGTGGCAGAGTTTTTAATTTTGTTTGGAAATTTATAATGTTTAATAATTGAAACAATTAGTTTTCTTAACTTGAATGTCACAGACACCGTTTCTGTAATAACAAATGATGGCAGACAGATTGTGGTAAGTTGCGTAGTAAACCTTCAGTAATCATGATTATCTACTCTAATACTTCTAATTTTTTCATTTAAGAACTTCTGTTAAATTGCAATATTGCTGCTGCCCCTTCAATAATTTTTACCTTATTCTGTTAGTGAATAAGTTTTAAACTTGTAAACATTTACAAATATAACTGTAGGTAACTTTATTTCCAGCTTTTATATGACAAGAATTATTCAGATAAGAGTAGTTGAGCAATAACAGTATAATATCAAGCTTGATCAATTGATTCTTTTACTAGATTACTTTTCCTTTGGCTCTAAGCTCTAATTCATGTGATATTTTAGCACCGTGCCCAAGTGTAAGGAAATATTTCTTCAAAAATGCATCCCTATTTCTTATCTTTTGTAGTCATGACCCAGCATTTATATTACATGAACGCTAA
Organism: Echinarachnius parma; assembly: GCA_037951105.1. Taxonomy (NCBI): domain Eukaryota; kingdom Metazoa; phylum Echinodermata; class Echinoidea; order Clypeasteroida; family Echinarachniidae; genus Echinarachnius; species Echinarachnius parma. Next base: position 321,991 of record JBAMJV010001832.1, read on the forward strand.
AAGGGTTTGACCAGATGATTATTGGATGAAAGTAAAGGGTTTGTAGTAGCAGAATGAGTGGAGCAGGTTGTTTAGAGATTATTATCAACAACAGGTCTGTTGTAATGTTATGTTTATTATAGAGCTGAGTTATTCCGTTTATGTCACTAAACATTTAAACAGTGTCATTAAAGGTTTAAAAACTAAATTTGACTCGGTACTAGTTATAAATGTTTGTTATGGCATTTGCAGGGAACCTTGAAAGGTTTTGACCAGACAATCAACCTGATCCTAGATGAAAGCCATGAGAGAGTGTACAGCAATACAACAGGTGTGGAGCAGGTGGTCTTGGGGCTTTACATCATCAGAGGGGACAACATGTAAGTACAACACACAACCTCATTTTGCCCTCTTATGTATACATGTTTAGAATCATAGACATACTTGTTGACAAAAAGCAATCCTAAGTTGTCTATTGAGGTTCAGGAAAGATGAAATTGTCTCCAGAATTTATACAATTATTTTCTGAATTGATCAGGCCGAAATGCTCCTACATGTAATTGTTTGAAGAAAAAAATGCACTTTGTAGTTGAAAATGGTAAATGTAAGTTAGAACTATCTTGATTTATGATTTCTATATATTATCTTCTCCCATCTTTTAACAACTGCATTTATTGAATAACATCATTATTTGGTTATCTTCAGAGCCGTGATCGGGGAAGTGGATGACGATGTCGATACTGGTCTGGATCTGCCAAACATCAGAGCAGAGCCCCTCAACGCAGTGGTCCACTGACATATCGTCATCGTGTCATAATACCGAGCAAAATGGAACACTATTTATGACGTTCTTCATCAGCTGGAAGACTGTCCGTTGTACTTGAACAGGGCTCTCCCTTTAGTTTTTCTTTCAGCTGGCCAAAATTACACATCAGATCTGCTCCCACCATACCCTGTGTGTTGTAGATCCTAATATGTTAGTGGCCAATACAGAGTTTCTAGCCAGTTTCTAGTCGCCAAAATAAATCTTTGGTGGTTATTGGCACCCGGGCCATTGCTAACGGAGAGCTCTTTTAAATATTGATGTTATAACTTATAACACAGAAGAATCAGGAATACTATTTCTTCACAAACTGAAAGACTGTCCGTCAAACTTGATTATTGACTCTGGAATGCTCTCCATCATTTAATCTTGATTTAAATTTTAAAGACAATCTTCATAAACTGGAAACTTGTTTGTTAACCCATTGCCTAGTGAAACCTGGTGGCTTTGGAATGGATATTGAGTTTGAAATGCTTTCCATTATTTCATCTTGATTCAAATTTTAAAGAGCATTCTGCATTTACTGAAAACCTGTTTGTTAACTGAGGAACCAGAAACACTATTTTTTCACAAACTGCAAGACTGTTGAACTTGAATATTGACTTTGAAATGCTCTCCATCATTTAATCTCAAGTTATTACACTTTTGAAAACATTCTGCATAAACGGGAAACCTGATTGTTAACAAATTGCCTACAGGAGCATGGTGGGTCTTTTATTGACTGTGTGGGAATTTTCGATATATTGTAGGGTACAGGTAAAATTTTGATTTGGAAAATATTTGAACATGGAATCAATATTCTGATATCTCAGGATAACGTTATTGGAAGATTTAGACCATCATGTTCCAATATACAGGGTGGCCCCAAAAAACGGAACGGGGCACTTCCCAAAATAAAGTACCAAACTATTCATGTCCATCAGGTAAGGGGTCTTTTCCAATGAAAAACGATACCAAGAACAGTAATTTTGGTTGTGTAGTTTTTGTTTTAGGACGCTGTGAGTGGGACCATGTCAGGTGCAAATTTGTGTCAATTTTTACCTAGTCAGGGCCAGTAAAACCGCACTCACTGCCCGTAATACCATGCCCATTATCTCGGCACCCGGCTGAGTGCACACTGTCAATGGTGCGCTGTGTTGTACGCTATGAAAGGCGGTGCGTGCGGTTTTACTGGCCCTGACTAGGTAAAAATTGACAAAAAACGGAACCTGACATGATGTCACTCACAGCACCCTAGAACAAAAACAACTGTTCTTGATATCGTTTTTCATTGGAAAAGACACCCTATCCGATGGACATAATAATTGTGTTACTGTATTTTGGGAAGTGCCCCGTTCCGTTTTTCGGGGGGCCACCCTGTATTGATGGGTCTTCCCCAAAAAGGAAAAAACAGATTAGAATGTTTCAATTGAAGTTGATTATCATGTGGTGTATTCAGAACACCCAATGCTTCATGAACACTTTATGTATTCATACTTTATACTAGAATGAACTATTTTCCCTGGTGGTGCTGTTGGGCAAGTAATATCAAGAATTTGTACATATCAGTGGCTAGAGGGCAAGCATGGGTTGCCCAAGACAAAGAAAGACAATTTTAAAAAGTCTTGATTTTGGTTGCCCAATCATGCGATTAAAATAAAGTTTGCCAGTAGAGAAATCTGGGGGCCTGAAGGTTATATTTAGTGGACTCTGACCAGCGGGCCATTGCAGAATTTGAGCCCTGCTTTATACCTTGTCTCAGGTTTGACCTACTTTTTCAGGACATTGTAGACCCTTTGAAGTGACAATGAATGTTTGCAAGATCTAACTTGCAAACCTTGTACAGTGGAACCATGTTAAATAGAGCTCTGAATCTATGATATAACAAAACCCTCTGATAATTGGGTGACTTTACTGATCCAAACTCTATATATTTAGTTGTATTTTTATGCCTCCGCAACGAAGTAGCCGGAGGCATTATGTTTTCGGGTTGTCCGTCCGTCCGTCCGTACGTCCGTACGTCCCGTTCTCGTGATCGCGTTATCTCAAGAACCGATTGACGGATTTTCACCAAACTTGGGTCATGTATGTATCTTGGGGGGCCGATGATCTGATTAGATTTTGGGGTCATGAGGTCAAAGGTCACAGAGCTCATTATATATGCAAAAATAGCTTGGATCGCATTATCTCAAGAACGGATTGACGGATTCTGACCAAACTTGGTACATGTATGTATCTTGGGGGGCCAATGATCTGATTAGATTTTGGGGTCATGAGGTCAAAGGTCAAAGGTCACAGAGCTCATTATATATGCAAAAATAGCTTGTGATCGCGTTATCTCAAGAAGGGATTGACAGATTCTGACCAAACTTGGTACATGTATGTTCCTTGGAGAGCCAATGAACTGATTAGATTTTGGGGGTCATGAGGTCAAAGGTCACAGGGCTCATTATATGTAAAAGAACTGAATATCAGATTTCAATCCAAATTGATACCTGAATGTATCTTAGGGAACAATTGTAGTCATTAGATTTTGGGGTCATGAGGGCAAAGGTCAAGGTCACTGATAGCTCATAATTGTGATACGTCAAGATCTAAAAGACAGAGTACCATCAAAATTGAGTTGACAGAATTAATTCAGTGTACAGAATTGATTTGGGCTTGATATAAATAAATTGCGTAATGGCGGAGGCATCATTTTCGACTGCGCGCAGTCGAAGATCCATCTAGTTTTACCCTAATTACAAGGTAATTTTCATGGTCCTAAGGTCCCTCTATGATGAGGTTCCACTATACCAGTGTTAGTAATTGTTTTGTAAATTTGTATACATGGAGACAGTTAGGTACGACATTGGACAAATATACTGTATGTAAGAGTGATTTAGTTAAGTAGTTAATCTTATCACAGAGTTCAAAGGAAAGCAGAATTTGACAATTGTATTTTTGTTTTAAATTGGAAAGTTTAAGTAACGATGGCTATTATTTCCCATTAACTGATATAAACCGAACACAAAAAGTAACTTCACCCCTAAGCAATTGCCCATAATTTCATAACCGATTATTGTTTCAAGATATCATCTTGCCACAATATTGGCACAGTTGTTATGTTCGATATGTGTGAAAATCAGAGATATTCATTACTTTATGGCTGAATGAGCACAGATTAAAGACAAAATGGCCCAATTCAAAAGTCACAAGGTATTGCGTGTGCCTGTACATTTTTGTGAATCCGCACATGTGGCGGAATGCATTGATCATGGTTTATTGAAACAATGCTGTTTGATATTCCATTCATTTTGATTTTTTGATGGCACATGTGGTAAAATGCATTAATTGCAATTGTAAAACAGTGCATTTTTAGCTCATCCGGCCCGAAGGGCCCGATGAGCTTATGCCATGCCGTGGCGTCCGTCGTCCGTCCTTCCGTCCTTCCGTCCTTCCGTCCGTCCGTCCGTCCACAGTTTTCAAAATGCTTCTTCTTCGTTATTTTTCAACCGATTTTGATTCTGATTGTTTCATATGATAGGGCTAGGAGGGGGATTTAAAACTTCTACACAGAATCGTGAAATTCATTATATATGCTAATATATGCAAATTTATTCGAAATCACAAAAAATGCTTCTTCTCCTTCATTTCTTGACCGATTTTGATTTGGTTTGCTTTATCTGGTAGAGCTAACTTTGGTACACTAAACTTCTACACAGAATTTGAAATTTTTCTCCATTAATTAATTATGGTAATTTATGCAAATTTATTCCAAAAATCACCAAAAATGCTTCTTCTCCTTCATTTCTTGACCGATTTTGATTTGGTTTGCTTTATCTGGTAGAGCTAACTTTGGTACACTAAACTTCTACACAGAATTTTGAAATTTTTCTCCATTAATTAATTATGGTAATTTATGCAAATTTATTCCAAAAATCACAAAAAATGCTTCTTCTCCTTCATTTCTCGACCGATTTTGATTTGGTTTGCTTTATCTGGTAGAGCTAGCTTTGGTACACTAAACTTCTACACAGAATTTTGAAATTTTTCTCCATTAATTAATTATGGTAATTTATGCAAATTTATTCCAAAAATCACAAAAAATGCTTCTTCTCCTTCATTTCTCGACCGATTTTAATTTGGTTTGCTTTATCTGGTAGAGCTAACTTTGGTACACTAAACTTCTACACAGAATTTTGAAATTTTTCTCCATGAATTAACTATGGTAATTTATGCAAATTTATTCCAAAAATCACCAAAAATGCTTCTTCTCCTTCATTTCTTGACCGATTTTGATTTGGTTTGCTTTATCTGGTAGAGCTAACTTTGGTACACTAAACTTCTACACAGAATTTTGAAATTTTTCTCCATTAATTAATTATGGTAATTTATGCAAATTTATTCCAAAAATCACAAAAAATGCTTCTTCTCCTTCATTTCTCGACCGATTTTGATTTGGTTTGCTTTATCTGGTAGAGCTAGCTTTGGTACACTAAACTTCTACACAGAATTTTGAAATTTTTCTCCATTAATTAATTATGGTAATTTATGCAAATTTATTCCAAAAATCACAAAAAATGCTTCTTCTCCTTCATTTCTCGACCGATTTTGATTTGGTTTGCTTTATCTGGTAGAGCTAACTTTGGTACACTAAACTTCTACACAGAATTTTGAAATTTTTCTCCATGAATTAACTATGGTATTTTTTTATTTATTTATTTATTTATTTATTTATTTATTTATTTTTATTATTTATTTTTTTATTTTTTATTTTTTTATTATTATTATTATTATTTTTTTTATTTATTATTTTTTAAATTTATTTTTTAAATTTTTTTTATTTATTTATTTATTTTTTTCCCCATGTCCCTTCTGGGGCGTCAAATTTATATTTTGTTCACTCTATTTTTTTAAAATTAATTTTTATGTCCCTTCCAGGGCATCACATTTTTATTTTTTGACCAGTTGAAAAGTGCACCACATGAAATTTGCGATATTTGATGTTGCGAGATGCCGGATGAGCGCTACGTCATTGACGTTCTGGTTTAATTTTCCAACTCTCAATAATTTGTAATGATGATAATACTTTTGCGAATTTTGAAATATTACTATTTTTATGTAACGAGTGCTCACTCAACCATGGATTAATTGTTACCTCTTATTTTTGCACATTGTTTTCCTAACTACCATATGGATATATTGGCAAGACGAAATCTTGAAACGATTCTTGGTTATGAAATTATGGGCAATAGCTTAGGGGTGAAGTTACTTTTTGTGTTCGGTTTAGTTTGAAGATGAAATAGTAAACACAAACCATCCAAATATTGAAAGAAAGTTAATTATTGAACAGTATTTTTCTGGAAAGAAAACATTGATGACAGTTAACAGGGAACAGTGGCAAAGCGCCAGGGGCATGTGGGAGTGGAGAGGGGCACATTGACCCCAATAATTGAATGAAACATTAACATTCATAAGGGGAAAATCCTGTACAAAATAAAGAAATGCATAGAGTGTGCCTCCCATGATTTGTGTGCCCCCCCCCCCCCCCCACACCGCATGCCACTGACAATAAGGACAATAAAACAAATGGTATTTGTGAAGAAAACAAATAATAATTTAGTTCAATACATGCACACTTCCCAAGCAAAGATGAACTGATCAGTTAACTATTGTATTTTGTCATGTTAAATTTTGTACTGTCTTGCTATTTAAATTAAATTTGACCAAGAACTTTGATATGTTTATGTACATGTACAGTAAAGCTTCTTCAAGAAGAGCTTGGATATAACAAAACCCTTCTGTAATTTTGCAGGTTGAAGCTTTGTATACGTTTTTTTGCACGGATATAAC